>VDFB02000003.1:320307130-320473642 GCA_007258455.2 Sequoia sempervirens | reverse complement strand
TGGCTTTCGAATGTGCGTTGTTTAACAAATCCTTTGCTCGTGGGAAAGGTTGATGTTGACGAGAGCTGCCCAACCAAATATACTATTTGTGTTTCATCTAAATTCATTGATTGTACCAACACCACAGAGACCATAACGTAAGCTGACGCAAGACTCAGGATATTTCTTCTAAAAAGGGAATATCCATTAATTTACGCTGGATCAAGTAATCCTAATCCAATCAAGGTAATACATTATGGAAACTACAATGAGCAACCAAAAACAAATATTATAGTTGAGAAAATTACACCTCCATAATCTATCTCTCTCTACCATTTACCTACCTGTGAGAGGATTGTATTGAAATTTTGTTTTGATTTGTTTAATTTTCTAATGTATTATAAAGTCATTAGTTAGGCAGGATCAATAATGATTATTTAATTGTTTGTTATTGATTAAAAATGGTTTTAGATGTAATTGGTTGAGAGATTTTTCGATCACACTTTTGATTTATTGTGAAAATACATGAATAATTAAAAGTGTCATTTTTAATAAAATGTATCAAGAAAATAACTAATCATATAACAAACATGTAAGGTATTGTAATATATGACTTGATGTACTGTTTGGGGCCAACCTTTTTTTGGATGTTACTAGATAATTCAACAAAGATGTTGTTGATATTATTATATGGTTGATGATAAAGAGTTGAAATGATAGCCTTAAACACTTAATTCAACAACAAAGATGTCACAACTATTCAAATCACCATTTAAAATTTTGAAAATAAGAAAGTAGACCTATACGAAAATTAAATATTCTCTTCTATGTACTAAAAAAATATTCAAAAGTTTGATTCTAGAATCAATTGTGTATGTTTTTTATTGGACATTTCGGATCACACTTGATAATCCATCATTAGGGGGCAAATAGTGAAGAACTATGCATATTTTTAATCAACATTTCAAATCGCACTCGATGATCCATCATCAAGAAGTGGATAATGAAGAACTATGCTATTTAATCGATATTTAGATCACACTCAATGAATACTCTACATGATAATGGATCACTAAGTGTGATTCGAAATGTCTTGTACTAGTTTTTTTCTCACATCCCTAGTCTTTCCCACTTATATTGTCACTGTGCCTAACTTTACCGCTATCTATGCCTAAGGTGCTCTGGTTTCTACCCCATACACGTAATTATCTGCTCTATCAACGAGATCAAGAGATGCTTCACAACCATTCCATTTAGTTTAGGACCAAATCCTTCGACGTCTCCATATGATAAAATCACTGTACTGAATTGAATCAATTATGAATGATTCGATTTATACTTATTAAAAAATGAATCATTTCAAACAATCTTTTAAATACTACATGAACCATAGAAAGCTAATTCCAGCTATCAAATAAATTAGCTATCCTATGTTGTAAGTTCCGTATTACAATTATCGCCATATGTTTTCACATCAATGGAAATTTTTCTGAATCTCCGTGAGTGATCTAACCGTATTTCTTGTTGTGTTCTCCTTTACTTTAATTTCATAAAACACGACAATTATTTTCTAATATGTAAGTTACATCACATCGACCGACACATAGATACATCACGTCAACTTCAAAGTCAGATTCGGACGTTGACGTGCCCATAAAAAATAGGCGACGTGGCTTAGCCTCCGTTTCAGATTCAGCCTAACTAATCACTTCCTTCTTACGCGGCAGCCTCTGTGTCATCCAATTATGCAGCAACCAGATCTGGACACCTGGTACGCTATCACTCACGAGAAAAAGGCACATTTGCCCATCGTTGAACAGCCTACAGACGAGATTCTGTTTTGAAAAGCTTTTAAAGTAAGAGAATTGGATTTGTCTTCGACTCCACAGAGTGTTTTTTATCTTGGGAACTTTTCACAGGAAAGTAATTCACGTTCACAGGCGATTTTTAATCCGTGAAGTTGTTTTGTAGAAGATTTTTCACAAGAAACGAAATTGGCGGTGTTAATTAAGGATTTCGTTTGATTAGTTCTGTGCAAGTTGGAGATAAATTGGAGTGGTTAGGAAAGCATGTCGTTCCAATATTCTTCTTCGTCTTCTAGCAGCAGGTATTTGGGATTTGAGGGAGATCGGCCTCGGCAGGGACCTGTAAGGTGGGCTGAATCTCAGGAATGTAGTGACAGTCGTAGGGGTGCCCGATTTAGTGATCATCTGAAGATAAAGCAGGATGAAAGCAATTGTGGTACAGAGTTCAGTCCCAATTCAGTTGCAGGGCATGCTGGGAGATCTGCAGTAGGACCCCCGCCTTCTCCTTCTCCGGTTTGCAGTCCCACCAATAGTTTTAGCCCTGCCTGCTCACCCAGAGGTACCCCATATGCTCAGAGCCGCCGCAATGGAGAAGCTTATTCAAGAATTGAGGTATAGCTCAACCTCTTAGCTTGAATATGTTGTTACTATTTGAGAGCAAATGTGCCTGATGGTTAGGCCATCTCATCCTAACTCTAACTCTAGATATAAGTGTTTTTAGATTTTACTTATATGCTAATTTTTGTCATTCAATGTTTCAGATCGTATTTTATGATCTATTGTTAAGATCAATGTAATGAGAATTTTGAATTTTGATTCTAAGACAAGTTTTTACATCGATGTTTTGGATCATATTCTATGATCCATCATCAAAATGAACTAGAGTCAGGAAAAAAAATCATGTTAGTTTTTACCAATTAATATGAACAATGATGTAATTAGACATATGAGTAATTTTTCAATATAACTAATCAAATGGACTAGTCAATGTGTTGGAAAACTTTCAATGGTTCGAAGCATACAATGTTAGGATTTCTTATAATTTCAGATTGAAAGGAACGTAAACAACACAAGTGGATAGTTTTGTACAGTGTTATTAGCTCATCTGTTTTATGGTAGTTTTTTATTTTAATTGTGTATATTTTTCAATTCATGTTTCTAATAACTTTCAGTGATACACCGTTAGGAAGAAGAAAATGATCATCAGAAAGAAGAGAGCAATCTAAAACATAAACTGAAAATATGCGCAATTAAAACCAAAAACCACTCTTCATAAATTGTAGAAAACTCATACCCTGTTTCTTATTGGACATATTCTCTAGATTATTGACAATTTTACGCTTGGATTGGATGTTTTGGTCTTAACAGCTCGTGGCGTGTATATCTCCTTGACTTTTCCCTGTTTGCTAGTTTACTAAGCCATCAATGTGAAACTGAAACTTCTGTTGTGATTGAAAAATAGCGATAGAACTGGAAAACGATACTTGGACAGATAATTTACCTGTGCTGGTTATAATATTAACATTCCATGGTAAAACTACAATTCAATTGTGTGGATGGTCTTTAGGGATCGAGTGGACCATCTAATAGAGGGAAAAGGCCGGTGGGAGAATCACATGGAGAAGCAGTAGGTGGCCCATCATCAGGAAGGTCTGATAATTCCCAGCTTCCTCTCTTGGCTACTGGGAATATGTATTCTAACCGGGAAAGCAAACCCGCCCCAGAAAACCCAGAAGGTTAATTTTAAAACAGGGTTTAAACCTATCAGACTTTGAATTTCAATGCAATTCAAACCTAATCTGAATCGTTAAAATCTATCTCCAAGTTTGTGTTTTGATAGAGCTTCTGTTTTGATGCAGATGAGGACAACGATGATGTCCGGGAGATTCATATGACTGAGGAGCGGTCGAGACAGGCAAATTCTAATAATCAAATGATCAGGCGGCCTCGGCAGCACAACTGGTCGGACACTTCCATGGGCTCCTTCATATCTAGCGATGGCGAAAGTATAAGTCTCAGCACAGAGTTTAACAACGTGCTTGCAGCTGCTGCAGCTGCGGGCACTAATGTTAACTCTGCACAGGCTGCTGCAGAGTCAGAGCGTTTGAGGAGTATATTGGAGGAAGTTTCTCCTGCAAGAAGGGGTAATTTGCCTGGCATTGGAGAGGAGGAGCCCACCAGAAGCGATGAGGGAGATCAAACCGAAAGTAACTTCAACAGAAGAGATAGAGATAACATGGCTCTTGTTCTGTCTACTGATAATAATCATACTACTAGTAATAATACTGCTGCACCTTCTGAAAGAAATCGAGATCAGAGAGGCGGTAGAGACTATCTGGCTCTGGTTCCCATGAATGGAACCCAGGAATCCTCAGGTAAAACTACACAACCATAATCTAATGCAATGTTCTGAGCTTTTATAATATTGGTACGTGTCTTTTTTTGGATTCAATTGTGTAAGATTTGGTCTTCATCAATATTTTGGATCACGCTCGTGATCCATTATCAGAATAATAGAGAATTGGAGGAAAAACATTCATTTTCCTCCAACTCTCTCTTATCCTGATGATGGATTATGAGTGTGATCCAATACGTTAATGAAAAACAAAACTTATTTTCCTCCAGCTCTCTATTATCCTAATGATGGATCAAGAGTTTAATCCAAAATGTTGATAATGTTAGCATGTGTCTTTTTTAGATTCAACTGTATAAGATTTGTTTTTCATCAATGTTTGAGATCACACTCTACGATTCATCATCACAATCATAGAGAGTTGTGTAAGATTTCTTTTTCATCAACATTTGAAATCACAATATGATCGAAATGTTGATTAAAAACAAATTTTACACAATTAAAATAAAAAATAATATATACCAGTTAAATATAATTATAAAAATCTAATATCTACAATAATTATGAAACCCATGAATCAATTCAGAGCTAAACTACAGAACAATAGTCTAACTTAATGCTCTGGGCTTCTATAATTGTTTTTTTTGTTGATCATTGTTACTACTATTGTTAAGGGTCGAATTCAGATAGAGATGCTCCAATGAGCTCGTGGGACTCTCAGAATAATGAGAACGAGAGAGCTGTGTTCAATCATGGCGAATCAAATGGAGACAGAAATGGATCCACGTCATCTAACTCCGCAAGAAGCTGGAAAGAGAAGGGAGGTCAAGTGGCAACTCCTAAGCAGTTGGCTTTGGCAAAAGTAAAGAGAGACAAGATTGAAGCAAAAGCAGTTGCTTGGGAAGAGGCCAAGACTTCACAAGTCGACAACAGGTACCCACTGAAAATATACTTTTGTTTATTTCCAAGGCTTGGCATTGTTTAATTTTAATATTAAACATTCGTTTAGATAATACAAAATCTGATGTTGCACATTTCAAATGGGCTTCTATTAAAAATGAATCATGCATTAACTTTACAGAGTGTAAAGCCATTGTCTTTTTTCTTGTGGTGGGGGAATGAGGCCCGGGGAAGTCGTATGATCCCTTTAATAGCCATTTAAAAAACAAGGATTCCAATAAAGGACGGAATAGATAGAGGAGAGGAGTATCTGGGCACCACATACAAAGTTTGAGTCAGTAGTGGAGATTAAAGGGCATCCGAAGTGCCCATCTATTTAAATTCTCTTTTCGAGGCAGTGAATAGGAAGTGTGCCCATTTATTTAAATTCTCTTTTCGAGGTAGGGAATAGAAAATTTGGAAAAAGTATTTTAACCTTAATATCAAATAATTGTTTATCAATTCTTTTTAACAAAATATTGAGGTAAATTTGAATTTGGATTTGGAAAGAAAAACAAATTGACAATAAAAAAAATGGATTCAAGAAAATCTATTTTTAAATAATTAGTTGTCTTTTATAAAAATCAGATAAAAGACAATTCTAATCAATAATGATAAGATAAAAAGCTTCTACATATAACTATTCATAAGTTAAATCAAGAAATAAGATATAGTATATTAGATTTAGATTGTCTTTTATAAAAATAGGAGAAAAGACAATTCTAATCAACAAAGCTAAGATAAAAAGCTTTAACAAATAACTATTCATAAGTTAAATAAAAAATAAGATATAGTATTAAGATAAACTTAAATTATAGATTAAAGAGATAATTAGTATGGATATTTATATATCTTACAGTCAATCAAAAGATAGTGTTAAACAAATCTAATTTATGGAAAAGAAACAACTTATGATATTGTTATCAGGATTCAATCGTGTAGTTTTTCAAGTCAAACTCATTGATCCATGTTTAATTAGGAGTCAACCATGTAGTTTTTCGAGTCAAACTTATTGACCTATTTTTCAATAAGTTTCATGAAACATGAGTCAATGAGTTTGACTTGAAAAACTACACTAGTAGCAATATCATAATTATATGCGTTGTGTAAAATACCTTCCACTTATCAAATAAAAAACTTGTCAACTAGGAAAAATAACAAAGTTTCTGGTCACCTTTCCATTCATACCAAAGATAAAAGATAAAGATATAAATTGTTACATGAGTCATATACACCACAAATTTTATTGGAATGTTGCCACTAACATATAATATTGATCAAAAAGTCATTTATAAATATGTAAGATTATATTTTCTTTTCTTTTGTTTTCTATTTTCTGATGGTGGATCATAAAATTTAATTTGAAATATAAATGAAAAACTCATTTGATCAAATCCAAAAACATCTCATAGTATAAATCAAAGATTAAATCTTCCTATAGTGGGTACACTGTATGCCCATTTAAATGAAGCCCATGTACAATGTACCACCTCTTTAGAAAGTAAAATTCTTATAGATATGGACTGACTACCTAATGTACGTTGCGGTGCCAGCTCTCCAAAAAAATATCTGTTACTAGCTATCCATCTTCACTGTTCAAAATCTACTCCTTACCAACTCACCTAGCTGCATACATGTGAATGGTTCAGACCACAAGAGTCAATTTTTTTCTCACTGAAGTTTTACAAGGAAAATACAATTTCTTACCGGTTATTCAGAACTTATGGTTTCGTGTAGTCTAGTGAAGTGCAAACGAATTGGGCAGATCCCCAAGTAGAGGAAGACAGTCCATAAGACCACAGAAAGTAGTTGGTGTATTTCTTGCAACTTTCACATCTCCTAATATCAAATGTATAGGTAAATATATTGGATACACTAAAACCACTTCTAGTCATTGCCCTTTTTTCTTTGGTTTAGAATCTTAGATCAACAAATATACTGGACTAAAAATTTTATATTAAGAAAGAATAAAGAATTTGTAAGGTACCCTACATATCTTCTGATCAGAAACCTCTTAAGGAAATTTTGAAATGTGCAATTCATTTCACTGTGCAGCAAATGAATATGTGTGGTTAAACAACATAATAACAGATAGAGTATATTCTAGCTTTATCCAGATAAAGTCATTCATCTGTAACTTATTCTTTGCAGATTCAAGAGGGAGGAATCAATAATCATGGCATGGGAAAATGAACAGAAAGTGAAAGCCAACATAAAAATGAAAAAGGTGGAGGTATGGATGTCTTCTATACTTCTAACTATTACCCAAATTTTCCATCTACAACGAAAAAATATATTGTTTTCCTAAACATTTTCCATTGTTTTGCACAGAGAAAACTAGAGGATAAAAGGGCCAAGGCATTTGAGAAAATGCAGAATGAGATTGCAAGAGCACATAGAAAAGCAGAGGAGAGGAGGGCAGTTGCTGAAGCTAAAAAAGGTGCTGAAAATGCCAAGATAACAGAGGCTGTTGAAAAAATAAGAACATTTGGAAGACTTCCCAGAAAATTTCTTATCTTTTAAGAAATCTGAGTTTTCTTTGGCTTTTTTGTGTTTCTTTGTCTTTCTGATCTTTGTGCTTGACATTTGGAGGATGAAGCAGTGTACTATTACATGTACAGTAGTGCAAGAGTTATATTTAGCCGATAATGTCTGCATCCATTACAGTAACTATCCATAGGCCTTAGTGCTTTCATGAATAGGTCATTGATTGGACTGAAATGAGATATGGATGTCAGCTATAGTGATGGAAATAGAAAATTAGCAATTTTACACAGTATGTTGCAGGACGAAAAAGGAATCAAATTTGTTTGTACATATCACACTATATTATAAAATAGGCTCACGGCTTTTAGTACTAAATACTACAATTATCTCTCATGGACTATTTTACAATTTCAGGTCCATGTCCAAATTATCTTTTCGAAAGTAATATTATATTTGTTTGTACTAATTATATACAGGAACTAAGAGTTGATTTCTCCGCAAAGTTCATTGGATTTACAGGATATCTTTTTGACTGTTTCTGGATTTGATTTTTTTTTTCACATTTTTAAAAAGTTCATGTAATCAAATTTAAAAGCATTCAAAAATTACAGAATATTTGTATATTTACAAAAATTGATAAATTTGGGAAAACTTTTCTTAAGTCAGGAAGCCTTTAGAAATATATATAAGGGATATGAAATCGAATGGTTTATAAATTAGTGTTGAAATTAATAATTAAACAAGACTGGTTAGGATTATGTCTAGGTTATTTATAAAGTATTTATATATTTTTAAGGATTATTAGATTTAAGAAAGGAAAAAGTTATAATTATTTTTGGAGAAAATATTTTGAAAAAGAATAAAAGAAAATAAGAATTTTCTATTGGAAAGATATTAAGAACTTCGAGCCATTTACAAATAATTGCTCCCCCTGTTTCCATCTCACCCCGTCTTAATAGGAAGTGGCATTGCACCTTTCTACGATCCAAATGGAAAAAGCTTAGCTCACAGATTTGGAAATCTAAAGTAGACACCTAATCTCAGCTCTTAGCGTGGAAAGTTCTTCATGTCAAGCTCTCTCTTGGCACCTTCCTTAAATTTGTTATCTCTTTGCCTACTTGCCCCTTTTGTGGAAAAAGTGAATCCATAAAACATGCTTTCTGCCTCTACTCTCATGCTCGTAGTTTATGGCACTCACTTTTCACCTCTATGTTGGCTTTGTTTCCTCATGCATGGTCCTAGAAATTTGCTCTTTTGGGCTCTTCGTCATCCTTCGATATTCTAACCCAAACCTGTAGACAAGTGATTCTCAAACTTTTTTGGAAACTCTATTGTCTTGCTACACTCTCCAACACCATTCTCCTACTCCAATTAGAAACCCAATTGATCTGTGTTAATTTATCTCTCATTTAGTAAACCTACAATCTGGTCATCCAATCACTTCTCCACAAGAGAAATTACACTACCTTTCTCTTCAATTGCACGTCCTAATTGAAGGAAAGGGAGATGTTTGATCCTTGATTACCTCTTTTTATGTCTTTCAGTAGGTTGTATGTGTTGCTTTTGGAGAGCTTATCATGAATCTAAGAATAGGAATTGTTGATATTCTGGCTCTCAGGATCCATCCTTTTGTAAACATTTTGTGTTGAATGCAGCTATTCAGATGTTTTATTGGTAGGGGATCCTTATTGTTGAGGGGGATTTGTTGCCAAATCAATTGGATTTTCCATCTTTGCAAGGGTTGTAGCAACATTTCAAGGATTTTACTAGGGTATATTTTACAAGTACAAGGTTTTAGTTGATCATATCAAAGCTAAAATTAAAGTTGATGAAAATGGACTCGCTGAGGATTTATATTGCAGATTTATGTATTGGTTTTGAGGGTTAAAAGTGTTTAACCTGCCTATTTGTTTCTCCTTGTTATAGCTTTATTGGTTACAACAATTCAATTTGTATCTTCTGTTGTATTTTTATTGCTTCTTTCAATAAGAAAAAGAAGAAATAAGAATTCTAATTAATGATAGAACAAAGGTATATTGATTCTAACTAGAACCTTTCATTTTTAATCATAATATTATATGGGGATTTTGAATTTATCTAAGTGACAAATATTGTATTTGGTTCCCTTACTGTAAATTGGGGGCCTATTTTGAATTTCATGTTAATATTTGAATTATGCATCAAATTGTAACATTTTATTTTTGGATGTTGGTCCTAAGAAGATTCATAGGATAGATTTCATTGAGTTTCAAGGATTAGATGTTGCAATGTAGGGGCTTGTGCCATGTTTTGGTCAATGTTATCTTCATACACCAAAAACTCTATAAAAGGGATCCTAAGTTCACATAAGAGGGGCAGAGTAAGAGGGCTGGAGATATACCATTACTAAGAAAACCTAAGGTTTGTAGTATTTATTCTTGTTTCTAGGCTTTTCAAGGCTTCTACCATATCAAAGAATTATTTCAAATAAATTGGTTTCTGACCATCCTTTCATAAATTGGCTTTAGACCATCTTTTCCTTATATGTTGTTTTTCGAAGAGTTTGGCTTCTAATGTGTACAATGGATTTAAGTTTTTCCAATTCTATATTTGGTTGCATGAATAGACTATCTTCTTATTAGACCCTCTATATATGATTGCATCACAACTATACAATATAATTTTAAATAATATTTTTGATCAATTGTATATAATTTTGCATTTCATGTGGTCATTGATGATGTCTTAACCATCCAAAAATTTGGTTGAGATATAAAATTGCATATTCAAAATAAAACCATGTCAACTATCTCATGAATAATCCGAGAAATTAACAAATTCATAGTTTTAAAAAAAGGTATTATGCTAGAAAAACTTCACTAAAATATCTTTGTTAATAAAAAGTTCATCAAAGATGTGTACTAGAAGGGTTGGAAAGCTAGTATTTCTAACCCTTTTAGAACATATCTTTGATGAACTTTTTATAATTAGTTGCTACCAAAAATACATATACTAAATTGATAGATAATAAATGTATAAAATGCAAAGAATACATCTCTTAAATGTCTCTTTTTGATATTTCTAATATAAGAAAAATTGTAGTACCATAAAAATTATAAGATAATTATAAATGAGAGAATTTGTTAATTCAAATGTTTCAATACAATCTTAAACAATTAAAAGGTAAAATATATACTAATTGTTTATCTTAATTTTTATAAAGGACACTACTATGTCTCACTTGCGCAAATTCTTTCTCTAATTTACATAGGATACTCTATATAATAGTCAATAATAGAAAATCCATTATCTGTATGATTCATAAGAGTCTTCTCGACCCCAATCCATTAAAGTAGATAAGGAATTAGAACTTTCTCCATTGTCACTCATAGTTTTTTTTGATAGCCAAATGGAGGGGCAGTAAGATATAAATGTTTGTCTAACATAGATGTTAATTGTTGATGCAACTATTGAAATTGCATCACGTAGACACGAAGTTCATGCATTTTATAGCCACATCATGCTTGTGGTCAATGATTCGAAGAGAGAATTGATGAATATTTCCATGTCACAATATAGGGAATTTCTTACCTCAAACACATTTTCTACAAATTCCACGCTACTATATTTTATGTATTTTTGTGACCACATTTTATGTGGTACTATTATCATTTACAATGGTGACATTTCAACATTGATGTACATATGATGGACATATTAGTCTCCAGAAGATGCAAATATTACTAGTATAATTAAGTTCCATTTTTATACATACTTTTATTTGGATAGTGTTCTCTTACAGAATGAAGTCGTTTTCAAAATAAAGTTAGGGAATTAGTATTTGTAATGATGAAATGGTCTTTTCATGAAAATTTTGGATTTCATTATGTTTGCTATGTTTATTTAAAACTAATTTGGTTTATTATATATGCCTATTTCAAAACATTGTGGGCCCATTAACCCATAGGTTACAAGATCATTTTACATCATTAAATTGGTTAAAATAATACAATATATTAGAAGATAAGGAACTAAAATGTTTCTCTTAGCCTTAGACATGGGGACATGTCAAATTTCTAAAAGGGGAGAAACCACTTATAATTTTAATACCCATTACTCTTTCATATGTGAGTTAGATTGACCAAATGTATTAAACTTTTTATTTGTCCATTTGAAGAGTCTAGAGTTGAAACAATATTAAAAGACATAGTGAAGGCCTTAACTTATCTTAGCAAGCTAGAATTCATTTATAGATATCTCAAACCTAATCACATTTTGGTAGATAATGGTGTCAGTCAAATTGACAAATATTGGACAATATTTTTGTGAATAAAAAAGGGAAGCCCAACAAAAGGATTCTATATAGTTTCTTTGGATCACTACTATTAAGCTTTCTTGTGATGAACCTCAATGGAAGAAATTGTTGAATATTTTTTATTGATTTCTTGTAAAACAACAATGTCTCTAGCCATCATTTGGAGGTCCCAATGGATTTGTTGAGTCTCATATCATACAAAGTGAGTCTATGAAAATAATCATTTTAACCAATCCTTGCTCTTGTGTTAAAATGAAGGAAATATAAGACCTAATGTTTCTCTATGAAGTACTCAATGTATGTTAATAGTTTACTATCATTGTTAAGATACCTAGGAAGATTAGCATGTTTTATTCCATTGTACCTTGTTATTGGACTTGATCAACCCAATAATTTTGTACATATGCTGAAAGATATGAACTCTTTTTAGGGAAAATTTTTACTTGTTTTCCATTCTATTATACTTGACATATAGGAAAAGAGGATATTCATGTAGTCTAGAATGCATGATTATCATCTTAGAATATATTTTGAGTATAATGATTATATATAGTTTCAACGATGAATGACTACATAGTATGGGATATGCATGTCGTTCAATAGGTAAATGTTATACATGATAATAATTTTGTAAATCTAAAGCTACATATAAGTAATTGAAACATTTATATTAAAGAAAATAGGTTGCATTAGAGAAATTTGATAAAGTTGAAAATATGTGATTAAACATAAAAAATAGCATTAGTTTATTTGATTATAAATTCCTGATATGTATGTATGTATAGTTTTGTCATAAGTTTGATTGGAAAGAATGACTCCCTTGAAAGTGCTAGTTAATCTAAATTAAAGAGAGAGAAATATATGAAATAAAAGAAGAAAAGGATGTAGATTCAAAACATTATGAAAAATAAAGATATTTAATATCAATTTCTTCCATTTTTAATTATATGTTTTTTGGAGTTATGATGCAACTACATCTCATGCTACTAAGGATAGTAGCTAATTTACAAGGAGACAACTGTTATATGACTTTCTCTCCAAGAGAAGAGAAAGTTATGAAATAACCCTTTAGAATTAAAAGGGAGATAAAAAATATAAAGGATATTATGATCCTTTGGTTAAAAGAGATATTAATAAATAATATATATCTAAACTCCTTTTAAAAGGTAGAGGAATAATTATTTATTTAAATAATTATTAAATGCAACCTTTGTGAAAGGGTGTGATGGTTTGGAAACCACCCCTTAAGGCTTATATAAGCATTTATGTGAGAATTGGAAAGGAGTGGAGAAAATTCAAGGAAGAATAAAGTGGTTGGTGAGCTATGGACATTAGGGAAAGGGGGCACACCAAGTGTGTGTGTCCAACTTGGGATACAAAAGTGCACTTAGGACTGTCTTGGCCATGGCTTGGGTATTGCATAGGCGTTAAACATTGTTCCATTGGAACCAACACTCATGTAGAGTGGTGAAGTATGCTTATTCCTCCTAGATTGCTCCATAGAAAGAGTCAGCTTACCACCAACATCTTGCTAGGGTGAGAGTGACTTTTCCAAGTGCTATTATTCAAATAAGTATTATAAACCTTGACCCTAAAATATATTGAGAATATCAATTATATGCTTTGGTGTTAATGTATATGAATTATATTGATGTGTATTCAATTTATCATGTTAACTATCTATTTTGGAGTTTCTTATGAAATTATCACATATTGTCTTTTGCATTGGTTATTCACATCCATTTTAATAATATTTCAGCTTGTAAATTATCTTCACTTTAATATTTACTAGGTTATGTGTAGTAACATGTAACAATGAGCCGATAGGCGGGGATGAACATCGAAGGTGGGAGACATCCAGACACTAAGGGTGGCAGACTTGAGTATATCCGAAGCAGACACAAAGAAGATAGTGACATAGTGGAACATTGACTACAGTGGTGGAGAATGTGTCTCGGCTATGTGCACATATGTATGTATACCATAGCAGATACATACTTTTTGTATAGAACATTGCACAATAGGGCATGCAACAACAATTTGAACATGAAATAACATAGCGCAAGCTGGAGACCAACAATAAGGAATATGTTACAAAGAGAAAGATAAACTATAAAACACTAACCAACATATGGGAAGATGTAGACTATTTTACAACACCAAATGAAGGATGAAATAGTATATTAACATAAATTGTATAAGACAAGCTATTTTAGTGCAGTATGCATCAGATGCATATCTAGCGATTTGGTAGTTGTAAATATAAAACATGGTGCAAAAGTTAAAAATTTAGAAATTAGAAACATGCACATTCACAAATACTTTCCCCAATAGTGATCCATCGACAACAACTAAATCACTACTCTATAATATTAACTAATTTATTATGCATTTGCAGAATGATAGCCATATAATCCAACCATAAATGAAACAATATTTCTTTTAACAAATAATATTGTCTTCTATCAATAGGACCTTATCAAAAATTGGAACAACATAGCATCTTCAACAACACCCTATCAAAAATAAAACAATGTAGCCTAAGATAGAGAACTAATCAATATACTTTTTGATCTTTTCTCAACAACATGCTATTGAAAATTGAAATGAATAGAGTCCATTGAATAAGAGCGTATTGAAAATGAGAGCATATAGCACAAGCTAGACAAAAAAAATTGACAGAAACTACATAATGTCAACAATTTTTGTGGATCATGAGAGGGATAACGACACAATATAGCCTTTACAACAACACCTTCTTGAGGATGAAACAATATAGCTTAACAAGAGAACAATAATGAGCAAGGCTCAATGGAATCTAACATAAAGTGTATAACATTAACTATTTTATTCTATCGCAATGATAGCCTAAAACATATGAATTTTGTTTGAATTTTAAATCAGAAACATAGAGATCTATACATAAGATATATAAAATAAGACACAAAAAAATGAGCCCTCATTTCTACCCTTCCATATTGGGTCCTGGAGCCTCATGGACTCTCACCAAACCCTAGAGCAAGAATATACATTGTCCACCACTCTGATTAGGGGTGGAATGAATATTGATTATTGGAATCAACATAGAGTACCTGATCTAATTGTCTATTTGACCATGGTAACTAATTTTCCCATTAGTTCATCAAGTTTTCCATTATAGCTGGAGTCTCCTGTTGGAAAATAACAAAAAAAAGTGAAATTTAGTGTGGTAAATATCTGTATTTGATAGAGAATATATAAATTAGTAGATTTAAAGACTTTTACAATGTATAATACAAAATATAGAATACACATGTAATGCAAGGGATGAAATAAGTAAAATTTAACTATACTTGTGTACATGGAAGATTACACTAGGAAGACAAGAAACAAGGTCTAATCTCCACCCTACTATATTAGGTCATGGAGCGTTACATGCTCTAACCAGAACCTCGAGTAGGAAAATAATTTGTTCCACCAGTGTGTTCGATGGTACAAGCAATGTTTTGGCCACTAATGGCTTTAAATTTTTTATTGAGGTCCGCATTATGGTTGGAGTATGCTCTAGAAGAATAACAACAAAGTGTGAATTTTAGTGCAGTGGCCATCTCTAATTCATAGACAATATGTAAACCAAGAGGTATCAAACATCTATATTTTATAACACAATTTTCTATCAACTTGTAATGGCAGGAATGAAGTAAATAAAATTTAGGCATACCTAGTGCATGTTGTGGAATGCAATGTCAATATAAGAAAACAAGGCTTGATATCCACCCTACCATATTGGGTCATGGAGCGTCATGCACTCTCACCAAACCCCCGAGCATGAAAAAAAATTCTCCACCATTAGGATCAATGGTGAAAGCAATGATGAGGTTGTTGCTAACTTAATACAAGATTTGAAGGCGTAAAACATCAACAAATAAGGATTTTTTGGGTTGAGTATGGTTGCAAACATGTAAGAATAATGTGAAATTTAGTGTATTGAACACATACCATTGGTGGATGATAAATCAATCAAAAAATATAAGGACTCATAGAATTCACAACAAATAATATGCAATGCAGTTGTAGTAGAAGAGTGTAAGTAAATGAAATATAGGCATAACTTGTGCAAGGAATGCTTTAGAGTATTGAGACAAAAGAGAAGGTCTGCTTTGTACCCTATCACATTGTGTCATCGAGCACAATAGGTGCTCACCAAACCTCAAAGCAGAAAGATTAAATTTCTACCACTTTAGTCAATGGTGAAGGAATTCATTTGGCACTAGAGAAAATTTGTTGAGTTGGGATCAATGTTGTACATCTTTAATAAATTGATATGGAGTTTTGAAATAAGAAATGAAAGAAAACATATATAGGCTTACATTGTATACAAATGGAATGTAGGTGAAGGCCATACACCATGCAAATGTGCAATTGTAAAGCTATTTAACATTTAGTAGATCTGTACAGCGAACATTTGCATCTATATATTAGCACGCACATTTGTAACGTAAAATTCTTTCAATAATAAATTGACATGGAGATGTGAAATAAGAAATGAAAGATTAGATATATAGGCTTATGTTGTATAGAAATGGAATTTAGGTGAAGGCCATACACCATGCAACTGTGCAATTGTAAAGCTATTTAACATTTAGGAGATCTCTACATAGGACATGTGCATATATATCTCAGTATGCACATTTGCAATCTAAAATGCCTTGAATGAAATATGGCTAGGCATAAGGGGAATTTGAAGTTTAGTACAACAAACATATATCATTAATAGTCAATATCTAAATGAACAAATATAAACAACTGTATAGTTAGTAACAAATAATATCTAATGTATTTTTAATAGATTAGATGATATAAATAGGATGCAAGCATAACTTTTGCAAAGAGGATGGCTCAATATGTGGACAATTGCAATAATTGTCTTCTAGCACTTGGTAATTTTGTTCACCCAAAATCACTGTTATCTATTTCTAAAAATATATACAGTTGTGGTATTTGTGACAAAGAAGTTTTGATCTAGTTGCAAAAGAAGAGATGGAAAGAATGACATATAGATGGAACGCAAACACCATGGAAAACTTGTGACCAAGAAGGTATTTAAAATTGTGAATATCTACAGTAACAACTGGAAATGTTTGCAATCTAAATTTGTCAGAATTTGAAATGGTTAGAAAGAAATGATTCAAACATGATACCCCTCAAAGCGGCATAACTGGGTAGAGGCGTGGAAGCTATTGAGAGAAAAATTAAATATAGATAATAGTTTGGGCAAGTGGGGAAGAGGAATGAGTTGATGTTTCTTGTTGGGCGCAAGGGGAAACACAAGGAAAGAATTGAATAGCAACTTCTCTTAGAAATGACTATAGAGTTAAAAGCTTTGGAATGTTGGGAAAAGCAATTAGAATTGGACTATGGAATGAACAAGGGAAAATGAATAGTAGGATTCAAGGGTATTGTGAAAATGTTGAAATGGAAACAAAAAGGAAAAGTGGTATAGTTACTATAAAGAGAAAAAATATTTTATCATGATGAGAATGCAAACAATTATTGGAGGCAAGCCTCTTCTTTGATTCGAAGCCCGTTACATTTGTTGGAATGTAGCCTAGAGTACCTATCAAAAGAGAAAGGTGGATCTATTCATATTCCTTCTATTGATTTAACATGAGAGAGAGTTGTGAGTGTTAGCCCTTTCCTTTCTTTAGTTCCAATATCTATTCTAGCTTTATCTAGTGTCAAGCCTTGAGATTTATGGATTGTTATCACCAAAGCCATTGTCAATGGGAGCTGCCTCTAGCTACCCCATGTGATTGGGGTAATTAGGACAAATCTTGGATTGTCTTGATCCCATGTTGGCCCAATCTAGTTTTGGAAGTCAACAACAACATATTCAGGCAATTGAGGTGGTCTAGCACCCATAGCATATACAATAGCCTTCACTGAACCCAATGATCCATTAACCAAGCTAGCTGTGACCCAAAGATTTGTTGTCAACATTACCTGTTGACCAATAGCAAGCAAGAGCTCTGCTTGAAGGTCTTTATCATCACCATAATCAATTGTGTTTTGTTGGGAACATTTAGCAGCACTAATTGCAATTGGAACATTTAATTGTTGTAGCATTTTCCTATTGTGCAAAGCAACCAACCTATTTGTTGGGAATAAGTTGATATCCTCATCAAAATCTTGGTTTTTCTTAGATGTAAGCATGGTTTTTGTTCGATTCATAAGAATTTTCCAATCAAATAGGGATGCCTAGAAATTTCTAATATTCATAAGGAGCATGTGAAATTTTTGTTGTGAATTGGATTGCCCATGCTGGCAGAAAATAGTGTCAAGAGTGACAACAATATTAAAAGTGACATGTCAAAGTGCTAATGCTATGGACCAAGAACCATAGATAGGCATGTACATTATAAGGGGTAGTTGTGCCAAGTCACCCACAAGTATAATAGACACACCACCCAATGGCTGCATATGTCTACCAGGGAGTGCTTGCGGCAATCGACTATCTATTTGAAGCAACAAATTTGGTCCCAAGAAGCTCATTTCATCAATTAAGATGTACTTAATATGTTTGAAGTCCTCCTAAAATATGGTCAATGGTTGCTCTTTCAATGGATTCATATCTTTTATTGGTATCCGAAGAGCAGTATGCACTGTGGAGGCATGAATATTGTAGGCAGTAACACCTATTGGCACCAAAGCAAGCTAAGGATTTATTTTCTGATTCAACGATGTATTTAGTGCTCTATGTATCTTTTCAATGAGGAATGATTTACCTATGCTATAAATTCATTGAATGATCATACGTAGTAGTGGTGATGAGGAGGAACCAATATGGTGTTGTTCAATAATATTCAAAGCAATATTTTTCCTAGGAGATTGTTGATGGCAAAGTGTGGGCGCTGCAAATGAGGGAATCTAGTACCTTCAGCTATATGTAATTTATTTGTTGAAACAAACTATTCAACAATGCTATGAAGATTCTCTAGAACATGGTGGTTGTCCCACCTATGATGTAGGTCAAAGTATCATCTACCTAGGAGTTGTAGTTGGTCAAATAAAACATTATTTGTGGCACCAAGTTAGGAGAGCAACTCCCACTCATATTCATCTGCATGGGGTGGAGACAGTGCAATATCAGTATCACTATCGCTACCCTCCCCATCGGTAGGGGGACAATAAGTCTATTGACATGCCAAGAAACATAGCCAACAACATAAAATAGCCTCCAATTTTGTGTTATGCTTTCTCTCATAAGTCCTATCTCAAGTTCAATATTTCAGAAAGGTTTGTATAGTAGCAATTCTAAGCAAATTTTTTTTTCAAAGGAATCACTTTGTTCCAACAGGATGGTCTTGAAAAGGGGGTAAACAATGATGATAATAGGTTGTGGTCGAGCACACCAAACTGAACCTTTGCGATTTTTATGATATGTATAAAGTTACGCAAAATGAATAAGGGATAACGTCTCCATTTTAGTTGGTCTTTGCATGTAGGAATGAATATAACCACTGGAAAGCTCATCACCACTATCAACTATTTTCAAATGATGAAATGTCTGCCTACTAACATTCAAAGATAAGAAATGTTGACTTGACATGACAAGGGGAAAATTTTGTAGCATATGGCATGTTTCTTGTGCACCAATGTCATGATCAACAACCAAATTCATCATACATTTTTGGTAGGCAAGAAACTCTTTATCCCCAGCTGAATTTGTATTTGCAAGCCTTTGCAAGATATCAATGTATCTTTCAAATTTTTTCTCAGACTTTGATGCATATTTGGAAATGTAGTTTAGCACAATTTTTTTAGACAATACTAGTTGGCAATCAACATTTTCTCGCCAAATTGCAAGCATCTCAGGGTTGTGGATATTAACATGCTCATTATTTCTTGCTATTTTATATGATTTTTTGAAGTCACTGTCAATTGTCAATGTCGAAGATGGTTGGATAGACCATGGAGCTTTGTAGTGACATTGTAATTGGTGTCCTTTTTTCCTAAGGCAAGTGTATTGAGTGCACTTGGTATGCCTTTGCACGGTGTTCAACAACTGTTCATAGTCCACCATTGGGTCCATGGAAGAAATTTGTGTAGTATCAAGCAAGCATGGGTCCTCCAAAGTTGAGTGGTGCATCCTTGATATTAGCTGTATTGGGGAATGAGGGTTCCATGTTGAGACATAGCAGTCAAAGAAATTATTTTCTTGCTGAAGCTCATATGGGTTGGACCAATCCATCATGTCCATGTTCAAGGCATCTGGGAGGCATGAGAAATTATGTACATGTGCTAACCTATGATGTTGCCACTCATACCTATACCAATATTCCTTTGTGTGGAAAAATATCTCAATAACCTCTTCATGGAAAAGAGTGAATCACAAGTGCATGTACAAGGCTGTTAGGTGCGAGTTTTGTATAGTGTTCTTTGTAAAGCATCTCTGGGAGTATGGAAAATCCAATTAGGCATGAGGTTCAATGACCCTATGCAAGTTTGGTCATTTTGTATCTACAGAGCTCAAAGTGAAGAGAAGAGTCGGTGTACTAAGTTGGTAGATCATTGTTGTAAGCTCTTGTCGGCATTTGGCCCAATATAAGTGTGTTCCTTGCAAGGATGCACCAAAGTGAACAAGCTGGTTTTCTATTTGGGTATTTAGCGCCTAACGAATCAATTATCACAAAGAAATAAAAAACTCTAGGATTCTTTCTTCCAAGTTTGTTTTCATAAAAACTGATGTTGATTGTTGGCTTCAATGTCTCATTATCAAATTATAAAGGTAATATCTAAATCTGACATGCTTCACAAATCTATTATCATAGTATATGTGAGCACCCTTCAAAATCTGCAAACACTCTACAATCTCAAACATGGATTAGTGATATGAAAACCTTTTAAATGCTCCTATGAAATAATGCATCATGCCTTCATAAACAAAATAACAACACAAACTAATTAAGAGCATAAAAAGAAAGATTCATATCTTTCCCATAGTGGATTGGTGCTTCTTTGATGTGGAAAGAAGCCCTTTCCTAATCTTGATAAGCTCAAATGATGCAATGCTTTGAAGATAAAATGAGATGGAAAAAATTAGTTCTCAATTGAAGAGAGTGACTTTGCATGAGGTTGTAGATGATTTGATGAAGAATTAGCCCTTTCATTTATAGATTTTCAAGTTGGAAGAGAGCTCAAAATAGAGCAATGTAGGATAATGATTTGGCCAATGAGATGAAGCCACTTGTCACATTATGATAGGTTGAGGAATATGCAAGTTTTGGCCAATGTTCCAAAGAGGGGGAGATTCAAATTTGAAATTGTGAATTAAATGTTGAGAGGGGGACATGAAAGAGAGAAGTTATTGCAATGTTGGAAGGGACAAGTCAACTTGTCATCATATTCAAACTTGAGGGAATATTCCATTTTTATGCCAAGTTGAAAGAAAACGATGAATTTATAAATGAATTAAAATGATTTATTGGTGCAAGTGGGAAAAGCTAGAGGATGTGATGGGTGGTTAGGTTAGGTAAATCAGGATTAGATTAGCTTAGGTGATGATTAGTTGATTTTGACCCATTTGACTTGAATATTTTGATTTATTTAAATCGAGAAGGAGAAATATGACTTTTGGGACTTAATTAAATTAAATTGATTGGTTTATTTAATTTAAATGAATAACCTTAGGGATGAATTAAATAGTCCTGATTTACTTGGTGAATGGATTTGATGAGCTTGATTAATTTAATGAGTGGATGAATTTGAACTAAGTACATAATGCTAATTTCACGTGTCTACATTTTTCCCCTTTGAATCAATGTACTTGCTGCATTGGTTCAAAGAATAAACTTGTCGTGATCAAAATTCAAAAAAATTCCAATTTTTTTTTTGGATGCCCTAGTGGAAAGAAGTACACTAGTACATTTCCCCCTCGAGAAATCGAGCGAAAAGATTCTATTTGAGGGTCGATCTCACAATAAAGAGGTTCAAAATAGATGGTTATGGATGATGATGCAAATGAGATGGTTTTTAAGATGCTTAGAATAACAAATCTATATTATCTTAAACAACTTAAATGATGATATGATGTGAGATGATATGCAGAATACTGATGGTTTGTGGATGTAGGATGGATGCACTGGTGATGATGATTAACTATTCGACGTGATGTTAGTGCAAAAAAGAAGAAATTAGATGATGAAAAGAGGATCCAACAAGCCAACTTTATGAGAGATGAGGCTGATAAATGATGATGATAGATGGATGATTTGCTTATCAAGGATTGGTATTTTAAAAGGGTCACTTACCATATGTTTGATAACACGCATAAGTACGATGCATCAAGGTATAAAGGACTAGGATGGCATGGTACTTAGTGTGATGGACTTTGACTCGACAAACAAATAGGAGTATTCTTGTTCACACTTGACATACAAAAACCTTGCTAGGATGCACCTAACAAAGAAAGTATTTTCCAAGTTATATTACAAGAACATCCAACAAGCACAGCAGACAAAAATATAATGATCGTTGCCCCATTCCTATCTCTCTAAATCCTTCGTTCGGATATCATCAAGAGGTCCTTGGAATGAGCGCAATAAGATAAATTAAAAGAAAAGATCAAGTACGGAAACAAGACAATGTTCTTCATACCTCTAGCCAAAGGGATTTGTTTTGATAGGATAAGAATCCAAGTGATATCAAAAATGATGCCCATTGTCAAAACGATATATCCTAGGACATGCATTGTATAAGATGATGATGATTTGATAAGTTGATTGATAGGTTGTTGATATAAGGTCGATTGACATGTTTGAAAATGATCAAAATTTTGATTTTGCATTTAAAAGTTTCTTGTTTTCTTTTGATTTTACGACTGAAGCTTTTTTTTGCTGATTGCTATGATTTTTTCTATTTATGTTGCCAAAGGATGAAGGTGAGGATCAATTTATTATGGATGATAGATTATTTCGAGTTAAAGCGAGATGAGATGGATGGATTTTTTCAAATATTTGGATGTTTTTGAAATTTTGCAATGTTCTGAGGTTGTTTTTGGTATTTTTTGAGATTTTAAAATGTTTTTGGATTTTGTGAGATTTTATGAATGTTTTTGGATTTTGTGTTTTTTGATTTTGTATTTTTTGAATTTTTATTTTTTTTGGATTTTGTGTCTCGAGGGTTGATCAAAGATTAGCCTTTCCTATGTTTAAGCTCAGATACGATGTAGTTTAGATACCATGTTTTTGACATTTTTTCTGATTTTTTGAGTGTTTTTGGATTTTTGATATGTTTTGGATGTTTTTGGATTTATCGCATGATTTTGACGATTTGGATATGGATATGTGTGATGATATCAGTGCTTTGTTTTGGGATTTTGTTGAAAACCAAGCTAAGGTTGATTGATCAGATCGATGGATTGATGATGATAACATTGTTGAGGATGCACAACAATGCAAGGATTGGATTGATCAGGATTGCTAACAATAACATTGTTGAGGATGCTCAACAATGTAATGGATTGGATTGATCAGGATTGATGATGATAACATTGTTGAGGATGCACAACAATGCAAGGATAGTGTTAAGCAACACAATGATTGGGAAGGATATCCCAAGATTATGGATTGATTGGATTTGATTGATCATGATTGATGAAGCTTGATTTGGAACAAAATCTATTCAAATGATTCAATGTGATGTTTGAAGTGCAACTTAGGTGCAACTGATAGTGATTACTTGGATTGACTTTCTATGAATGATGAAGATTGATAAGGAATGTCATCTTGTCAAAATATTCCATGGGCTAGTGATTCATATTTTTGCGCACAAGTGGGGGACCAATTTAATTTCATGTTTGTCAATGTTCGGATCACCACATAAGTTGGAGGCTATAGATCAAGATTTATTCTTGAAGCAAGATGTAAATATCTTCCCCTAGTGTCTAGCAATGTATGGAATGCAATGGGTGGATGCTCAGATAGGTATATGGATGGATCGATGTGGATTATCTTGCGATAAGATAAGGTGTTTGAATGGAGGAATGCCCATTGGATAATGCTTCATGGCTCAAATAACATTAGGTAGGATAGGATCAATGAAAATGACCCATGTCAAGATGTTTATCATAAGCAAGCGTAAAGTGTGCCCCAAAATTTTATCAAGATCAAGATAACTTGGATGATGGATGCAGATGGATGAAAATGGATTGGATAAATGGTTCATGGATGCATGGATTTATTATGGATAAGATGAATGGAATGCTCAATTTATTATGGATGGGATGATATGCTTTCAACTGAACTGGTGCACGTAGATGCTTGATTCTACACATGACACCTGTTTGCCAGGTTTTCATCATGGTCTTGCCCAAAGTGCCGCTCATGCGGTTTTCACTAGAGGATAATTTTTTTCTTTACTGTTTTCAATCCTTTTTCTAATTTTGTTTTTGGATTTTCATATTTTTTGATTTTTTTGAATTTTTTGAAGGATTCATGTTGACCCACCTAGTGGTTTTGATGTAGATGCTTCTATCATAATGTGCCATCGGTATCCTTCCTGAAGAAGTTGCTTTGCTAAGATACATCCATTTGAATGCAGTTTTTGGGATTCTTGATTTGCTTTGTCGATATCGGAGTTAACTTTGTCTCTATGCGTACATAACGATAGAGTGCCTTCAAAATCCTTATGATGAAGGGTCGTTGCCAATACATGGTCAATGTGAGAATTGGATATCATGTGTGGAAGCGTGGATGAAGTGCGTTTAGGGATAAAAGATGGATTGGTTGACAGTTTGGAACCTTTGACTCTCCAAACTTGGGAAGATGAGCAATGATGGGTGGATATGGAAGTGTGCATGGAATTAGGACCAACTACTTGATACACTTTGTACGTTGCTTGAGAAGCTTGCTTTTTCCTTTGTGGACATCTTTGATGGATACTTTTCCCTTTTTTATTTTGCCCCATAGTTTCTTTGACTAATGGAGTTTGATAAGGATAATTTTTCTTTGTATTCTTTGGTATCCACTTGTATTTTATTTGTCCATTATGCTTCTTAACTTCTTTTTCTTTGATAAGGTTCTTTGTGCTTTGATTCAAATCTTTATTTTGACGTTGATCCCAATTCGTGGATGGGGTGATGGGTGGATGAAGATTCATGACATGGCTAGTTGTAGTATTGACATCGGTTTCATCACAAGGATTCTTCGTGCTCCCTATATTGATGCTTGCTTGAGACATAGTTTCCACCAGTATTGTGGAAGTAATACATTCATGCCTTGATTCTACTTGTTTCAAGAGTTCCTGTTTAGAGTGCATTCTTTGATAAATGACCACCGTATAAGATGTTATTTTGATTGGATGTTCTGCTGAATTTGAAATATCTTGTTTTGTTTGACCTACTTCCTTGAGTGGATAATGTTGGATATCTTCATACATGATGTCTTCAGTCTGGATTTTGGATATATCTGATTCTGATGTTGACAGCTTTTTTTGATTGTAGGAATCAATAACTTTCTCTTTTTGTGTAATAATATCAGGAGTAAAGGAATCCTATTCTGAATGAAGATCATCTACGTGTCCATCCACAAAAATCATCTCATGGGTAGATGGAGGAGTAGATGCTACATGGATATGATCATCTTGCATAGATAGGAGAGTGTCCATTAGATTATTGTAGTATCTTGAAGATACAAATTCTTGATCTTGAATGATTTCAGAGTTGCTTTCGACATGCTTCCAAATCAAGTTCTTGACATGGGTCAGTTCCAAAGGATGGATTGCTTATAAAAGGTTCTTGGATGTCCTCATTAGGCATGTGAACTGGCTCAATATCCTCTTCAATTTTTAATGGACTTGGATCAAATGTTGAGTTGAATATTCCTTCAATATCTACAACCTTGAGATCGAAGGATGCCAATATGTCTTGGAAAGGACCATTGCTAGAATTTGGTGAAAGACATTGATCATGCTTTGGCATAAATTCTTGAGATATGTCCTCTAACTTATCAGGTGATGTAGAGACATTATCAACATGATCATTGGATGAGGCAAAAAAATCTTTACTGATGGATAGATCTTGATCATTGCTTTCAGAAATTGTGGTGGGGAGATTGTCAATGCTATCACTAGTGGTTGAATGTTCATCGTTATAGCCAATAATTATCATTTTCTGTGTTTTTTCTTATGTTTGTTGGGAAGTTTGAGAGGTTTGGGCAGCTTGAGAGGCTTGTTGCATTTGTTGAGATTTTGTTGCTTGTTGCATGGCTAGATATTGTTGGATGGCCTTTTGGTAGGCCTGGTGAGCTTTTAGCGCAATGTTATATTTTCTTGTTGCATTTGGTTTTGGTGGTAGTGGTGGTGGATTTGGAATTATGTTGGATGTAGTGATGAGTGGTTGAGATACATTTAAAGCGATTTTGGTAGTGAGGGGTTGAGATATGATGGGTGTGATAGGGGTGGTTGGAGTGATTGAGGTGATAGGAATGGTTGGAATGACCGAGGTGATAGGTCCTTTGGAGACCATATTTTGATTTGTAGGGATTGATGTTGTCATTTTATTAGATACCATCTGGTCATCCGATGTCGATGGTATATTCAAAGCATTTGATGTGATGGCTTGATTGGTGTTAGGTGGATTGATTTGGATGGAGTGATTGGTGCTAGGTAAAGGGGGAAGCCCTAAACCAAGGAATGATGTTGATATGGGTAATGGTGGTGGAGATGTCTCTTGGCGCAATGACTCAACTATTTTGGTAAGTATAGCAATTTGATCTTGCCAAATTTGATCTTGATTTCGATCTTGACTCCCTTGATACTGTTGATTTGGTTTTTGTTCAAGCAGATTTGGGATGCATACTTGTGATTTTTGAATGGGATCATGAACAAATTGATTTTGGACAATGTTTTGATTTGGGATGATGTTCAGATTTGGCATTATGGGTTGAAATTGAACATTGTTGATGTTGGGAATCACATTGCCTTGATTTAGGTAACTTTGACTTTGCATGGTGTTATCTTGACTTGGATCAATACATGGAGTTTTTATCATCGTGTTTTGACTTTGAACAATGTTTGTGTGATTTGCAAACATATATATCCTAAATTTTTCCAAGTTTGGATTCAAAATGTTCATGTTTGGTAAATTTTTACTTTGTACATTCACATTTGGCATAAAGGGATTTGATGGGATGATGTTGTTCATTTGAAGGCTCATGCATTGATTGTTCGGTTGATAGATTTGTAGGTTTGGACTTGGATTTAAATATACCATCGAGAAAGGTGTTCCAAACTTTTATTAGGGCATACTCACATTTGTACTATTGATGTTTGTAGGAGAGAACGATCCGATGTATGGATTGTATAAGTGTGAGTTTTGATATTCAATCGGCATTGTAAGGCTTTCATAGTTTGGTTGACTTGGATTACTCATGATGTATGGATCAAGTTTTTATTCCATGTTCTTCTTCTGTTTTGACCTTGTTGTAAAAGTGACCTCTAAGGTTCTTAGGACCAATGATGAGATGAAGGATGAAAGGGGTGAATGATATGAGTGTTGAACGTTTAGGGACTTTGTATCAATGCTAGACTTAGGGATTGATTTTGATTTGGATAATGAACTTGTAAACCCTAAGATGTTAGATGTTATCTTAGGATGAACTTGTTCAAAGGGGTTCTAATTTAACTAGAGGTATGAGAAAGGATGCATTCCCATACTCCTAACTAAACAAGGTGATTTTGATTTTGATGATTTACCCAAGTCTAGAATGATGTTTCCAAAGCTCTAAACTAGTTTGGGGGATGAGGATGATAAATGTTTGGGGTGGATGAAGTGTTCGATTTGATCCTAAATGAACCTAGGAAGGACTTGTTTATGAGACCTAGATAGTGAAGAACATACTTTTCTCTAAGAGTAATTCAAAATCAAAAGACCAATGTTTTCATGAAAACCATATGACCAAAAGATGCCAAGCATATGTGTGGGGTCCAATTGATTGAATCATTGCTTAATGGATTCTTTTTATCACAAAAACTTCTTGATTAGGTTTTCAAATTGGATGTCCAATGTCTCAACTTCTTCTCATTTCACAAGGTATATTATGCGAAACTTTGATGAAATTAAGGCAAGGGTTACCTATTGTTTAACTTTAGTGGGAAAATTGAGATGTAAATTCAAGTGCTTAGAAACCTCTAAGGATGAAATCCCAAGGGTAAGCAATAACACATGAATTAGGTCAATTGTATTTGCCTCCTAAAGGGTTTCAAATTTTGATGATGATGTTAAATTTTTGTTTTCAAATGTTTTCGAACAAGCAAAGCATTTTGTAACCACAAGCAATATGACGTCCTAGCTCAATTGGTACATTTTTCTTAGTGGGTTTGCCTCATGCCGTTCGTAGAACAAGAGATGATTTTACTTGCAATCAAGGAAAGAGTATAAAGGTATGTTAAGAATGAAGTCTTAACCTCTATACATTAACCAAGATCGAACATGGCAAGTAACTTCTTGGAATCTAAGTTCCAATGCACCACTTTGATAAACTCGGTGAATGAGTTAATAGGCCACTACAAACAAGCATTTTATTTCAGACTTTCCATTAGTGGAGATTGACCCATATGGTGAGAGTCCCCTTGAGGATCCATCTCGTCAGAATCAACCATGTGATATTGGTGTTTACTCCAATACCCACATTTATATCCCGGTTGGAAATACTCTCAGGTTCAGAGTGTTACCGATTGAGTCTTTCCCTTGGGTGAGTAATTTTTCCCCAAGGCATGCCCTCTAAGATAGACAAAAGTGAATAAACTTATTCATAGTTTGATTGAAACTTGTTTAGAAACAAAGGGAGAACACATGCAATAAGCTCACTCACACTCGCAAAAGAATTTTTTCAATTTTTAAACCCAAAACGAAGTGTGAAGGTGATTTCTTTATCTTACCCTAAAATCATGAAAAAGTCCTTTTGATTCTCAAGATCGCTATAAAGCACGAGAGAAGCGCATACGTCCTTGTCCAATGAGGTTAGTTTAAGTAATCGCTCACAAAACAAAATAGTACATGTTCATTTTAGATCCCACAAAGCAGTTATTTTGATTCATTTTAAAGCACCAAAATGAAATATGAGAGTTCCCTTGTTCGATTTGTTAACCTCAAACAAAATCTAGTCAATGTTGCCCAAAGTTTGTTTTAACCCTTTCGCAATGAAAATTGAAAGCCTAGGTAATGTTCATTTTAAAGCCCAAAATCAAAGATGAGTTAGCCTAAAACAAAAAATTAAGGCATACGATGGGATGTCCAAGCATTAAAAAACGCTTTTGAGTTTCAATTTTGATGTTCAATTTATCGCCAAGTTCCTTCGAAGATATCTTGCAAGCTCCTTGGGCAACGAAATGCTCCTTGCTTCTCCTATTTAAACAACAACAAAAAAGAGACAACCATGTGAGGATTTAATCAAATTCATTTTTATTTTTTTTAACAACATAGCAATTTCTAAGTGAAAGATGGAATACTAATAATATTTAATCAAAGCTCAACATAAAGCCGTATTAGCAATCCAACAATGCAAACAAACAAGGTTTTGTCTTTCATTCACTTAATCAAGATTTATGTCTTAGCAATCCAACAATGCAAACAAACAAGGTTTTGTCTTTTATTCACTTAATCAAGATTTAACTCTGTAGCTTTTGGCTAAGGGATGAATTTCACTAATGGTAATATAAGATTTGATATATTCAATTAAAACTCTTGTTCGTATTTACCTATAGGCATTTCAAACCAATAAAATATTAATTACTAATAGGCTTCAAACATTTAACAATGTAATGAGAATTAAATACATTCATCCAATTTAAAATTTAGCATTGTTTTCCCTATCTTTTGTGAAGGTTATTTCCCACAGCTGCAATACTTTGGCGGGTGGATTAATGAAGAGGAATCAATGTATACCCCTTGCAACATAGAAATTAGAACCTCTTATTTACAGAAGCAGTAAGTCAAATAGCTTTATGTAGACTCGATTACCGTGGACTCCTTGTAATTTGGAAATATCAACCACATCATTAACCTAAAGTTTTCAAAAATTAGAGACTCTTAAGTTACCACAAATTGACAGGCATAAAGCTGACTTTCACAACTTTTTCGAGTAGACCAGCCAAGCAAGGAAATGTGAATAAATATAACATCTTAAAGTTCCTTAGTTTTGATGCCAACATATTGGAGAAGTCTGCATTGATGTAAAGCAGGATACTTTCCAGATTCAAGGATTAGCTTAATGCTTCAAGATCCTCTTTCAAACTTAACTAATGTGCCACCAACCACTTGACAGTTATGTTATGTTTGAGAACTAGTATAGACTTCAAAACTTGCTTTTGCGTGATGCTCTAGCCTTGATCTTAGCTAGAACTTGCAACCATAGTAAAATTTGGACGGATGAATACTTAATGGAGGCAATAAATGAAAACATCTATTCAAAATGGAAGACATGAATAAATGAGAATAATGACGCTATAGATTGTAGAGTTTGCGCATTTGGCAGGAGACCACATTCTCTAAGTCGGCTGCTCTACAACCAAAAACAAGATTGATTGTCAAGAGATTAATAACTTCAACTATCTCCTCCCTTGCAACTGGTATTAATAGGTACGGATGTCCAATAAGGCATAACAGGTGGTGAGATTGTTGCAAAATGTGGATGCATCAACAAGTCCTGCAGCGTAACGCCTTAAAAGAATGTGGTCATATGAAGTGAAATGATTGCAGGATGCGTACAAAATAGAGTCATGGACAAGGCTCTACAACTTTCATGCAACTGCATTTGGTGTGGTGTAAAGCTGTGCCACAAATTTGTTATGAGGGAAATGCTTTAAAGAAAGAACATGCCTGCTATCTATGCTATTTATTGTGCAGCGCGGGTAGATTGGAAAATCTCTCCATTAAATTTCAGATCATTACTTTTGATCAGAGGCATTTATGAGATATTGGAAACTGGTCGATATTAGCATACAGTCCAATCATTCTTATAAAAGTAACATCAATTTCAAAAGGACATTGTGCATGTTTTCAGACCTTGCCAACATCGACCCAGCCTACACCAAAACAAAAGCAGAAATAGGATGTGCAAGTAGTTTGACTGATTGCCTCCAAGCGATATGGTCTCATGGATTGCAACGATGCAGGATATGCACACAAAATGCAGTGTAGCAAGGGAAACAAAGAGGACTGCGGCTTTTCATGTAGTAGAAAATATGGAAGGTGTCCTCTATAATAATTTAAAACCAAAAGAAAATGAATGGAAGATACAACCTGATGTGACGTTAAAGTCCTTTACCTCAATCACTAATGCACGCCAATCACACATTAACTATGGTAGATGTGTATGCAACATATGGAAGCATAGACAAGTCACATTAACTGTTTGACAAAATGCCTCAAAGAAATGAGAAAGGCATGTGAAGTGCTCAATATAATACCCCACAGAAACATGGTCTCATAGAATGTAAAAAAGGTCACACCCACAACTAACAGTTGTCACCCTTCAATAGCATACAAACTAGAAGGATCCATGCATGCTACAAAAAGTAATGTGAACAAATATTTAAAAAGGTGTGTAAAGCAACTCTCAAGCTAATGCATTTAGTAGGTGTAGAGCTATATTCAACTAGCATCCTTCCAGCCTACGCATTTCACAGAAACATACAGATTTCAACTACATAATTCCCAATGGTATGCACAAAATAATCACCAATAACAGCATAGAGCAGATACAATCCAGATCACAAACACCCATTAGCAAAAATTATGTTGGATTTGACTGGAAACATAAAGAGGGCATGCATAATGTCTGAAAAAAATGCTTAAAAGAGATGTATGTGGCGCGTAATGTCATGGGAAGAGCCACTAGAACATTATGTATATAATGCCACAAGTCCTGGTTTAGAGGGCACTGACTCCTCACTTAGCAAACTAGTTGATCCTGACATGGATCCAAAGCGAGCAAAGCAACAATTTTCTCAATGCTCTCATGTAGGAAGCTACAGTATATTTTTGAACTTGAAAGAAATGTTAGTGTATTGCAGGCTGTGGAATCAGAAGTGGCTTTTTTTTCTTTTTTCTTTTTTAAAATCAACAATGCTTAATATTGACACTAGAGAACCAAGCTTTTAAGCAGCATCTAGCTTGTCTTGCTCAAGAGAAGATGATCAAAGATGTTGAACATCAATTGTTGATGAAGGAAGTACAGAGACTGAAACTTTTTTAGTAATGAAAGATTTGGCTTAATTAAGTGAGATCTCAGGCCTAACCGCACGCTTTCAAGAAAGATAGGGAATGATTTGAATCGTCATTCCTTTTTTATACCACATCCATGATTAGCGAACAAATGACCTGTGTCTTATATGTGAATAAGAAGTTTGAAATCTACATGATTGGTATCAAAGAAGACAAATCTATAAGTTTATATGGAAAGCAAATATATGTACTTTATGTTTTCAACCTAATGCTTGAAATAAACAAAGATGATCACAAACACAAATTATATTTATGACCTCCTTCTAGCACCATATGTGAGCACCCTTCAAAATCTGCAAACACTCTACAATCTCAAACATGGATTAGTGATATGCAAACCTTTTAAATGCTCCTATGAAATAATGCATCATGCCTTCATAAACAAAATAACAACACAAACTAATTAAGAGCATAAAAAGAAAGATGCATATCTATCCCATAGTGGATTGGTGCTTCTTTGATGTGGAAAGAAGCCCTTTCCCAATCCTTGATAAGCTGAAATGATGCAATGCTTTTAAGATAAAATGAGATGGAAAAAATCAGTTTTCAATTGAAGAGAGTGACTTTGCATGAGGTTGTAGATGATTTGATGAAGAATCAACCCTTTCATTTATAGATTTTCAAGTTGGAAGAGAGCTCAAAATAGAGCAATGTGGGATAATGATTTGGCCAATGAGATGAAGCCACTTGTCACATTATGATAGGTTGAGGGATGTGCAAGTTTTGGCCAATGTGCCAAAGAGGGGGAGATTCAAATTTGAAATTGTGAATTAAATATTGAGAGGGGGACATGAAAGAGAGAAGTTATTGCAATGTTGGAAGGGACAAGTCAACTTTTCATCATATTCAAACTTGAGGGAATATTTCATTTTTATGCCAAGTTGAAAGAAAATGATGAATTTATAAATGAATTAAAATGATTTATTGGTGCAAGTGGGAAAAGCTAGAGGATGTGATGGGTGGTTAGGTTAGGTAAATTAGGGTTAGATTAGCTTAGGTGATGATTAGTTGATTTTGACCCATTTGACTTGAATATTTTGATTTATTTAAATCAAGAGGGAGAAATATGACTTTTGGGACTTAATTAAATAAAGTTTGGTTTATTTAATTAAAAGGTTGATGCGAGACTTTAATTTATTTAATTTAAATGAATAACCTTAGAAATGAATTAAATAGTCCTGATTTACTTGGTGAATGGATTTGATGAGCTTGATTAATTTAATGAGTGGATGAATATGAACTAAGTGCATAATGCTAATTTCACGTGTTTACAGTATCTCATCAAGTTCAAGGCATATTAATGTAAGTGAATTTGTATGCTTCTTGATTGTAGGGGCATTGCCATGCCAATGGGGAACAAGATTGGAAAATCCATGCTTAATAAGGTCCCTTCTGTATTATATTCATTGATGGGGCTAGGATTTATTTCAAGACAAGGAAAGGTATTTTGAACAATGTCTTTAATTTGTAAGGAATCTCTAATTGCTTTCAATTCTCGAGGAGGATTGGGAATCAATGGAATAAATGATGACAAGTCCTGAAGGTCAGCTTTGTCATCAATAGTGTCTTCTGTAGTTTTCATTGGTTGAATTGGGTTCTACATTGGTTCTTCCATTATGTGAAGAAGATCAAATATGTTAGTACTTGTAGAAGGCAACAAATTTAAAGCATCACAATCTATTGCAACATCACTATAGTATGGGTCATTCTAAATTTTATATATTAATGCAGCCATGACATTATGTTTTTCAACATAGAAATCATAGTTTGTTCACTAAATGCCAATCCTTCCCATAATCATGACTTCAAGATTGTGTAGACGATGTGAAAATAAAGTTGCAATGGTCATGATGTCTTGTGGGAAGCCTATAGTATGGCTGATATATTTGTATTATCCCCCTCTAGCATGGGTTACTTGCAAAATTGGAGCAACTCTAGCTATAAGCATTTCTTTGACTTGAGTAAGCTTTGCAAGGATGGCTAGTTGTGGCCCTAGACCCATTTTATTGGCTAGACTAAATTTGTGGACACCTGTTTTGGAAGCAAAACACCAGCATTGGATGCTCAGAATCTCATGTTGGCATAGCTCTCATTGCAAAGAGAACAAATTTTCAATTCAAACAAAGCATCAATGCGTCGACGAAAGGACTGCATAGCAGTGCAGAAAGTTTCACCAAACATGCTGCTTGAGTGGTGGGTTGTTGACGATGCGGATGGAAAGGCGTGACTAGTAAGGGTTTGGGACAATACTTATACAACCAAGTATTGTGGGGGTAGGTTTACTGTAATGGCTATGTTACAGCTGCAGAGGAGTGGGAGTTGAGGGTGTGCAATAGCGAGCAAGTCTTGCCAGCGTGGTTGTTTGCAATGGCGACATCCTTGGCTGGGAAGGGGGTGGAAAATCGAGTGGATCTAGAGAAAATCCTTGTTGCAAGTACTTGGCTCATCGACCTGCACAAATCTACTCTTTGTGACATGCATAATAAAGTTGGTTTCTTTGGCATTTTGTAGCCATTTTACGATCCACAATCGATTTAGCATTTGAACTTGAAGAAGGTTGTGAAGCCTACAATAACAATATTAAGCAAACAATAAAATGGTTGCAAACACCAAGTTAAAGTCCAATGGTATAACCAAAGCAATTGAGCTAATTGAATATGCAACAAAGTAGCAAAAGGTAGATAGCAACACTAAACAATACCATATGGAAACTAGTATAAACTACATAACATGAACTATTTTACTATCTTCCAACCATTAACACAATATGGAAGCCATAATATATGTATATTTATAGATGAATGTATGTATCCACATGCATTTTATTTAGAAATAATTTCAAACTCAAAATAAATAAAAAACAAGAATACAACAAATGAACAAATAGCTAATACAAAATAAAAATGGAAGAAAGGAGCACCTACTCTCCAGCCCAACATACTGGGTCACAAATCCTTGTTAGAAAAATCTCATTGGAGAAGTAGCTAATTCAAAATAAAATGCACCAATTGCAATACTAAATTCTCCTCTGGACAAGAATTAATGATAACACTATACATTGACAAGACTTCTTTTTAGCAAAGCATTTTTAGTGTTAAACCATGTCGCATATACTATAAATTTATCAAGTATGATGATACATAGTTTAAAACTTAAATACTCTTCTGAAAAAGAAGTCTCATCAATGGCATATGCTCAAGTGCATCCAAAAATTTCTTCCCTATGATCAATCATGAAATGAATGTTGCTTATTACTTCCAATATAGCACCTTTCATTCCAATGGCTATTTTTTGAGTACATAAGTGATAATATCCAAGGAATCATACTTGACATGATGTATTGCACACACATATATGGATTTCCTACTTGCAAATATTAAACCATGGCATAAAGGAGGGAAAACTTAGAAAATAAAAACCTGCATGTACATAAATACTTTTCCCGATAGTCAGTTATTAACAATAATGAAATTAAACATATATGGAAATGACTTTACAAATGTATATATGCATATGCAATCTCTTTTCAATGGAGAGTGTAATGAATGGAAGGTATGATGCACTGTTTAAAGAAGAGTCCACCGATGTTGTTGCCTATGGTTGTGCATCGTCCCTTCCTTCATTACACTCTCCACCTAAAATAACTTCACTTTTTATGATTGCACATGCATATATACATATACATATTCATACACATATAGCACAATGAAGACAAGAATGTGTTTGCAAACACCAAGTCAACAATTGATTCACAACTTTTGATACTTGGAAATATTAAAGGATGTGTAGGCCAGCTAAGAAAGCAAGAACCAATCAATAGAAAAGCAATATAAAATGAAACAGACCAAAGAAATACTTTCTATCCACCATACCATAGTGGGCTAGGTAGCCGCATCGGGTCTTACCAAACCCCTGAGCAAGAAAATACATTACCCACTAGTATGATCAATGGTGAAACAAATGCTACTAACTATGCCCAATATAGACTCTTTTATACTAATATTTACTAGTTAGTAAGACATCACAATCAACAGCATGCATCAGATGCATATCTAGTGATTTTCCAGTTGTAAATATAAAACATGGTGTAAAAGTAAAAAGTCAAAAAATTAGAAACATGCACATCCACAGATACTTCCCCCAATAGTGATATATCGATAACAACCAAAGCATACACATATGTAAATGTATTTGAAAATGTAGATATACATATGAAATGTTTTCAATGGAGAGTGCAACAAATGAAAGGTACAATGTACACTTTTAAAAACACTATAACGCTAATGCTTCTATGGTTGTGCATCATGCCTTCATTCGTTCAAGTCTCAATCTATTAAAAATTCACATTTCCCATTACACATGTATGTATACATACACATATACATATACATAGATATATACATATATTACAATGAAGACAAAAATGTGCTTGCAAACACCCAAATAAAACAAAACAAGATGTATTGTCCACTCTATCATATCGAGGGCACAGTTTGTTGATTGCACGTGCATATATACATACACACACACACACTCTCTCTCTCTCACACACACACACACATATATATATATAATGCACTGATTTTAATGCTTGCTGGTGCTAGTTGAAATCTAGCAATCTGTTGTTTGGTTTTGGTGAACCCTGGTCAGAATTTCCATCAACCTTCTTGATCTTACCCTTGTCAAAATTTTCGTCATTCTTCCTGATCTTTGAGCTCTTTGGCACTACAAAAAAGGTGGTGCATTGTTTTGTGATTTACGTATATGCATATGTAAATCTATACATGCATACAACCATGTCCACAAGTACCCACTATACAACTAAACAATGTATAGTGAATATGCAATGAAAAAGAAGAAAACAGGGCCTACTCTCCACCCTACCATATTGGGTCATGAAGCCCCATGGGCTCTCACCAAACCCCTGAGTAGGAACATAGATTGTCCATCACTTTTATCAATGGTGGAAGCAATATTTTTCATGAGACATAAAATAAATCATATCATTGGAACAACTCCTTTTTTAGTATATTTGTTGGGAAAGGCCAATCGGACTTCAACTTCAAAGAAGCTCACAATCTTGGCTCACAGCTATTAAAGGAGGTAAAGTCACAAAAGAACACCCAACAATGCCTTATTGAAATTTGCATAGAGTTTCTCTATCTCTACTTAGCCTTTTCAATAGCAGGTGTTGGCACAACAATTGCCACTACACGGACACCATAGAATGGTAAATCTTGATGCCAAGAGGACGAGCTTCTATGAACGTGCAATACTAACCGCATGCTATCAAGTTTCTCTAAAGGTGATTGCAGTCTATTTTCTTTCTTTTGCATGTGCCAATCACCCCGAAACCAATACAAAAAGTGTTTCCAATGGCACTATTAATGAGAGTGATGCAAAATAAATGTACCATATGTATATATATCTATGTATGTGAAGCGAGCACAAAGACATGCATATTGGGAGAACCATTTCAAATATTGTCTCACGTGTGGTTCATAGGTTGTTGCATGCTATATTGCTTGATCTCTGTTAACGTAATCTTGATTGTTTTAGATTTTGATAAGTTGTTGTTGAGAGAAGACTATATTGTTCATTAAAGCAAATATTGTTTAATATTTGGTTTACATTTTATGGCTATCGTTTTACAAGGGTATGTTATTGTGAATCTTTCTGTTTGATGACTTTGTCCATCTGGCTCACTATTGAATAAAATATTGTTTGATCTATGCCATCCATTTTCTGGCTTTGGTTGCAATGGTGTAAAATACTTAATGTTATACAGTTTATGTTTGATTATAGTAGGTATTGTTGATTATTGTTCTCTACACTAGGCTATGCTGTATTTTTTTCAAAAAGATGAGCTATTGAGAAGCCCATATTCTTTCAATTTTCTATCAAATTATCTTGAGGGAAAACACTATAATTTCATATGGTGTTGCCACTACAAAATTTTTTCTATGTGAGAGTCTATTTATTCCTTAACATTTGTAGCTATCTGGTAAGGAATTGCATTGTTAATAGTATTCACCCTTTGCTAATTCTTGTTGTCTATTTTTTTGTATATTGTCTCATTTTCAACAAACTGTTGTTGTAAAGGTTTTATTGATTGAATTTTCCTCAAGGAATTCTTTTTAGAAGCCTATATTGTTTGTTAAAAGAAATATTGTTTCATAATTGAATGTTGTTTATTTATATAGTGTCATTTCCCTTTTTAAGAGATGTATCATTATCTACAACTGTCCATACATCTACTTGTGGGCATGGTTGTATGCATGTGTACATCTACATATGTATATAGATAAATATACATGCATGCAATTGAAATTTCCTAGTGAATACAACTTTTTGCTATAGATGTCCATACATATATGTGTGTGTGTGTGTATGGATATGTATATACATATATACACATATATACACATATATATACATATATACACATATATATACATATATACACATATATATACATATATATACATATATATATTTCTGAAGTTTGTATGCATGTGTATATATATAGAGAAAAACTGGCAAGATCATGTTCATTGAACCTTAATGTCTTTATTCTTTCAATAAGAATAATTGAAATGATAAATGAAATAATCAATTCAAGCCAATAGAAGAACAAACAAGAATTCCCTATGGTGAATAGCAAAAAATGTTTTAGTACTTCAACAAGTATTAAATGCAAAGTCTACAAAAGCAAAATGCAAGATACCAACCATTATGCAGTTTTTGAGGATTTTTGTTGTCTAGCTTTGGCTATATTGTGCCATCTTCGATAAGCTTATGTTCAAAAGGCTATAATTGTTTCAATTTCTGATAAGCTGTCATTGAGAAAAGACTATAATGTTTGTTGAAAGAAATATTGTTTTGTTTATCATTCCATTATGTGGCTATTTTTTGAATGGGTTTTATGGCTAGAGTTTTGTGCGTTTGTCCAACTAGGTTGTTGTTGAGACCAATGTTGCTTGATTTTTGGTGTCTGTTTTGTGGTTATGGTCAGAACAGAATTCAATAGTTAATGTCGTACACTTTATGCTTCATTGCACTGGGTATTGTTGATTATTGTTCTCTACCTTAGGCCATATTGTTTCATTTTTTATAAGGTGCTATTGAAAATGCTATATTGTTTGCATTTTTGTTAGGGTTGTACTCAGAAAGAAGTATATTTTTTGCATCGGTCTGTCACTATTAATTTTGAGAAGGTTCTATTGAGAAGGCTATATTGTATCAATTTTTTTGATAAGGTTTTGTTGAGAAATGAGTATATTTTAAATCTAGTTTGTTTTAGTGAAACCTTCTAGGTTTCTGTTTATGGATTTCATTATGTGGCTAAAAATATATATAGATGTGGCATTTGTGTCAAACAATTTTGGATGTAGTTGCAAAAGAAGAGATGGAAATAATAACATATAGCCTTACCTTGTATACAAATGCAATATAGTTGTAACTCAAACACCCCATTGGGAATGGGTGATTATACTTGTCTTGTTTAAGCTATATTGTTTCATTTTCGAGAAGGTACTATTGAGAAGGCTGTATTCATCCATTTTTTGAGGAGGTTTTGTTGAGAAAGTAGTGTTCTATGCATGGCAATATATTCTTATATTTGGTACTATATATATACAAATTTTCATTGAAGGTCAATGAGTAGCAGTAGGATTTTTTGGATACAGACAAAAGACAACATGACAATAGGCATGAGCTTGATGCATAGAGGCTTCATGAAACATTCCACACTCTTGACCAATTTTTTGTTAATGGCATCAATTGTTTCATGCAGCCTCTGTGCATCAAGCTCACTCATCTTGTCATTATATGTATTCATATGTATATGCATGCATATATATATATATGTTTGTATATATATATATGTATGTATGTATGCATACAATATATATATACATATATATATACATATATATATATATGTATATATATATGTATATATATATGTATATGTATATATATATATATATGTATATATATATATGTATATATATATATATGTTTGTATATATATATGTCTATATGTACACATAAACACAATATATATATTATATATACATATATATATCCATATATAGATATATATTTCTAGCCCATCGGTGGCCATGTAAAAGATGGTAGAGGCGGTTGTTGGGTACCTTGGGATTAGGGAGGCATATTCCACACAACATGGATAAAGAAGGCCGCTACAATTGAATGTTGGTTCCCATCAACATTAATTATTGTATGCTTTGCATGTATTGGCAATGGTTGTAATAACAATTGTCGTTTAACACTTAAGGGACAAAATGAAGATCTGGGGAATTTTCAATAAGGCATTATTTGGTGTCATTATGTTGCTATACATGCTATCAGACTTGTTAGCAAGGAAGGTAAGCTTCTATGAAGGTGCTAGCTCGATCAAGCTTTGTGAAGCTTCTGCGAAGGTGGGTGGAGGTTATGTTGTGTTTTTTGCATGGGGCGATCTTTGCAAATCAAAAGGAAAGTTGTCACCTGTAATAATACTTTTCTCTTTTTTTGTACAAGAAAGCTAGCAGGAAGAGGTGTGTTTGAAGCAAGTAGGAAGAGGTGCATTTTGGGAAAACAGTTAGCAATAGTATTTGATTTGTGGTTCACGGTCTATGCCAAGCCATGCTATCTAATTTTTGATAAGGTACTATTGATTGTTTCAAATATTGATTAGCTCCTCTTCAGAAAATACTATATAGTTTCTAGAAACAAAAATAGTAGCTCATATATGGTTTGTAATGTGTGTGTATGGTTTTGCATGGATTCAATATTGTGATTTTTTGTGGGTTTCTCTTTATGCTTTATGTGTTGTGGCTACGGTTGTAGGACTGCATAAACAAGGTAGTTTCAACAGAGCTAGTGGAAAGAGGTTTGCTTGGACCAAGTGAAAAGAGGTGCATTTCAAGGAAGGAATTTGCCATATTGTTACAGTTGCATTCCATGGGTTTTTGCAGGCTATATTGTTTTATCTGCAACAAGGTTGTGTTGGTTGCTTCAAATTTTGATAACGTGCTATTGAGGGAAGACTGTATTGTTTGTGATAAAGACTATTGTTTGGTTTAAGGTTTGCATTTCATGGCTTTGGTTTTCCATGGGTTTCTAGTTGTGATTTTTTTGTGTTTTGTGGGTTTTTATGCTTGGGTTGGTGTCCAAGCCAATATATATGTATGTACATATATGTATGTATCAGAATAAAATAGAAATACACACACACACATACATACATATATATATATATATATATATATATATATATATATATATGTATCCATACATATACATATATATATATACATATACATATATGTACGTACATACATATATATATATATATACACACATACATATATATACAAAATAAGATAGTTAATCTTATACACCTTGTGTTAGATTTCATTGGACATTGTTGATTATTGTTCTTCTGCTCTAGCTATATTGTTTCATATTTGAGAAGGTGTTGTTGAGAAGGTTGTATTGTTTCAATTTTTTATCAAATTTTGTTGACAAAGGAGTATATTCTTGTATGGGTTTGTTGTTTCCAATCTTCTATTAGTATCTCTTCAAGGTTTGTGTTTTATGGATGTGGCTTTGCACTAGTTTGTAACTGTGTATATTTTTTATTTCGTAGGTTTCCGCTTCTGGGTCGGTATTCAAACCAAGGGTGTGTAATTTATGGAATCCATTGGATGCAAGGTTTATGGAATTGTTCATGAAGTGTAACAGCTCACATGCATGATGGGTGGTTACCCCCTATTTGTGTGAACTTTAGTCAGAATTTTCACCAGCTTTCCCATTTTTTAACTCTCAATACAGTTGGTCGATATTTCTTGTTTCTTAAATGAAAAGCATTTGGTGCATCAATAAAGGAGGCCAGCAAAATTAAATGTTGGTTTGCATCATTCCTAATTGACATATGGTCCCTGTGTAGTCACAATGTTTGGAAAGTAATAAAATAGTCAATGTTCTTGTTAAAGCATAGTTCTTACCTATTTAGAGCTTAATAATAGTTTGTTACAATGGAAGGCTATATATCAACTGCGAGATGCAACATTGATCAAGCCAGTATTGAGGCCTAGACAAATAACAACTACCCTTGAAACAACACAAAAACAACCAGTGATAGCCCATCATGAAGAACATCCACTATTTTATCAGTTTACAACCATCCCTACACATATATACATTTACAAAGGGAAATCTATACACACATATATGTATCCAAAGCTATGCCTAGACAATACACATATATATCCATAGATGGGCCTCAAACATATGAATTTTGTTTGCATAAAATGTGAAAAACACATAGATTTGCACATACGAAATATGAAATAAACACGAGATACATCATTGACCAGCCTAATCAATGGTAGAATCCATGTTCCCTATTAGACTTACTATGCAGACTATGGCTAAAATGTTTGTTGCATATGTTGTGCAGCCCAATCCACAACCGAGCACTGAACAATGCCTTAGTCCAAATAGCATAAACTACCTAATTACTTTGGCAAGTTTTAAATCCAAGCTATTATTGCAACCATCCCCAATATATGGACCCCATACATGAAACAATGCTCCCATGAGAATTCACCAAACAATACACATGGCAAGGTGTATATATCAATGTTTCCTAGATCTAATTTCACATACATACATATTTGGACAAATCAAAAAAGAAACAAAAGACAAGAAAACAAAAAAACACTTTTTCCTGCTTATATACTTCCAAGCAACAAAATGGTACACATGAATCCAACATATGCAATGCGTATATATGCAGCTCAAAAACAAAAGTCTGACAAATATATATAAATCTTATATTAGATGCAGATATATACACATTCTTGGTTGTTGTTAAATAGCTTCTAACACATTATTTAATTTATGGTTTCCATGTAGTGGTGAAAGTTGCGAAGCAATCTGAAAACAATCCACATAAACACATACAACAAGCAATATAACAGTCGACATACATGCACAAAGAAATATTTATCATTTTAAAGTCAACAAAGCAACCGAATTGTCTATGCCATTTACAAAAAGGAATTGTTGATTGCAGGTCTATAGCCCCAACTTATATCCAAAGTTAAAGCATGACATCCAAAAGCGCCTTGCAGAGTACAATTGAAATTGGCATCCTCCCAACTAGCCAGTAGCCCTTCTCGTATTAATAGACTTCTGACGGCCATGGAAAAGGTGGCGGATAGGGCTGGCACACACTAAGAAGCTATAGAATAGCAGTCAACAATGCCTTGTAGAAAAAAACATAAATTTTATAGTACATTGCAACCATCCGCATAGAAGAAAACCCTTCAATGAGACAATCATGATTTCAACAAAGACCAAGAAAATAAGTTTTCCAACATGAACCTATCAATAGATGCAAGAATAAAGATAGATAAGTTTAAATGTAGGCACATATGGTATTGCCTAGGAAAATGAAATAAACATCACTTGACACAGCTTGTGGGAGAAACATTGCTCTATGTATGAGCTACATATTTTACCAGCGAGGGAATAATAGGTTGCATTAAAAACTTAGCTCAGTAATTGGGAACTTTAGACTATTTTCAGATAGACATTGTTTGCTATGGACTTGTAATGGGAGGAATGAAGTAATTAAAATCTAGGCATACCTAGTGCATGTTGTAGAATGCAATGTCAACATAAGAAAAGAAGGCTCGATGTCCAACCCACCATATTGGCTCATGGATCATCGTGCGCTCTCACCAAACCCCCGAGCAAGTAAATAAAATGTCCACCATTGGGATCAATAGTGAAAGCAATGTTTAGGCCACTGCTAACTTAATAGAAGATCTGAAGGCATCAAAACGTCCACAAATGAGGATTGTTCGAGTTGAGTTATATATATGTATGTATGTATATATATGTATAGGATTAAATGCAATAATGCCTACGAACAAGTCTATAATTGTCACTAGATGTTCCATAGGAAATATTACAACAAGAAGAAAGTTATATGCAAGTCCACTAAAATGGAAGACACATAAATAGCTACAAATAGCCTGCTCCCAAATAGCCAACTAAGAAAAATGTGAAGGCCACATAAATACCTCAAATATAAATAAGTCAGACTATACAGCAGAACGGTTGCAAATGCAACCAAAGCATGGTTGCATTTTGTTGAATGCACATGGAAAACAACCAATACAAGTGCCAGAAACAAAAAATAAAAAAGGAACACACTTACGGGTTTGGCGCTAAAGGGTTGTCGAGCAACCTGGGGAGAGCTAGAGTGTACTGACATTGTTGGGGCTGCTCTTTGAAAAGGAAAGAGTTGTAAGGTCGGTGACTGGCCACAAGGTCTATTATGAGAACAACACAACAACCAAGGATTCAATTAAACCAACAAAGGCTAACAAGCTCCATTCCCAAATTTTAAATTACAAACTTTTTTGTATTTCAATTTCTTTTGTTGGGATATTTAGAATATGATAGAAAATAAATAGCATAAAAAAGCTACATGTTACAGAACTCTTCATAAATGATTTTGAAAACAATCTATGTTCCCCTAAGATAGGCAACCTAGAACATACATTGTCCATCAATGCAATCAATGGCAGCACCAATGTTCCATATAACAACAAGAATACAACCTATCATTCCAAGAATATCCCAATAAAAATTAACATTCCAATCACTGTGTATCAATGTTCTTTGCATGCACTGTGACATAAATAGATATCTACACATAGGGGAGAATTTTTTTTTGATTCATGTCGTTCATTTTGTCACCATGGTTAAAATTCTAAAAAAATAGTGAGCGCTATACAGTTTATATTGATTTGCATAAGGCATTCTTCATTTTTATAGTCTAGCCTAAGGGTATGTGCAGGATCATCATGGAAAAAATAGGCCCTTAAGTGGCAAAAAATTCAAAAAAAATAGAGTTAGGTAGCTTGACGTAAAAATTTGAATAAGTTATCTATATTATTTCAAAAATATGTAAGAATAGAATCTATAGAAAATTGAATGTAATTTCTAAACTAGTAGGTTTTTTTTTAAATCTATTTGGTGAAAATTTGAAATTTCAATGGAGTAGTACTTAAATTTGGGAAAAATAAGTATGCTGCGAACACCCTAACCACAATAAAATGATAATAATTTTTTATAATATTTTAGATATAAGTAGAGGACTCATGTGTCGATGTGATGCATATTTTTGTAATTTTTTCCAAGTAAATAATTAATTATGATTTTTTATTAGAAATTTAAAAATAAAAAACCTATATGTCTAACCACCTTAACTTGGTCAAAACTTCATGAAATTCATTTCTTTTTTTTTTTAATCCTATAGTATGTAGAAGCATAGAATGTGATACATGTTTGATTCAAAAAATGTGATACCATTTGAAAGCTATAAATGTTTTTCAATTAGCCTATCAATCGGGACTTTAGTTGTAATTCAAATAGAAAATGAATAATAATTATTTATTAAATTAAAAGTAAAGCATAATTTATATTGGTGAAAATATGAAAATCTCATCTAAATTTTTTTTTTCGTTTCATCAATTTTGGGTAAAAAAAAAGTCGTCAGCCACATACCCTACAAAAACCCATCATATCACCACTTTTTGGCCCATCATGATCCTACACATACCCCTAAGCTACATTGTATCATTTTCAACAAGGTGTTGTTGAGAAGGCTATATTGTTTCAATTTTAGGTAAGGTGTTGTTGAGAAGGCTATATTGTTTCAATTTCAGGTAAGGTGTTGTTTAGAAAAGGTTGTATTGTCTCTTAATATCAATATTGTTTGATCTATGGATTGCATGTATTCATTTTGCAACCATCACTCAATGCAAAAAAACCAAAATAACCCCCAACCACCTTCACAAAAGCTTTTTAGTTATTATTTCTCCCAGTGTCAAGAAGCACTTGTTGCAATGATACCATGTATCTTAAGTGTGTCAAGAAAGATTGGTTTCACTATTCATGAAAGTGGTAGACAATCTATGTTCTTGCTTAGGGGTTTATATTTTAGCTTATGCTAGCAATGGAATAAAATAGTTAATATTAAACACATTGTGTCAAATTACATTGCCCATCATTGAATATGACTATTTTGTAGTACTGTTTTCTACATCTAATATTGTATATGTAGATTTCTATTGATAGTCAATATGAAATCAATCAATATGAAAGTCAAGAATGGCTTCTCGATAACAACATTAACTCTATAATATTAACTATTTCATACTGCATTGCAAATGAAAATATATAGCCAAAGGTAGAGAACAACAATTAGCATTGTGTTATGAAAACAACACCGACTATTTTAATATATTGCAACCATTTGCACAAAATGGAAGCCATAGATGAGACAATATTAATTTTTCCTGTGTAGATTTATATGTATGTAAAAGAATATGTGAGCAATGTACATACATAGCTTTCCCAATGTTTATTATATTCTAAAAATAGTTATTTATCTAAACCTTTATAGGGCACACTTCAAATGATATACTTTATATTAACTGTTATATACAACATTGAAGCATCTTTCCTAATTATTTCTTTTTGTTATACAATTTTTTCTTGATTCTATTATGCATTGTTACTTAGTATTATTTGGACTAGGCTATCTTATTTTATTTTTGATAGGGTGCTGCTAAAGAGGGTATAGTATTTCAATTTTTGATAGGCTATTGTTGGGAAGGCTACTTTCTCTCTATTTTTGATAAGGTTGCATTGTTCATGTGCAACAATTGTGCAAGAACAAGACATTGTGGCACCAACATTAATTGTTGTATGGTATCTATATTGTAGGGATGGTTGTAATTACACCTGATATTCCACACCTCAGGAAACATACCGCAAGCAGGCACAAGCAAACATTGAGCAACGGTCTTGTCTTGCAGTGCATGTAGTTAGAAGTGCTATAAAACCCATGTAAAATACCACGACTTGTGATTCCCTAGAAAATGCCATGAATTCTAAAATCATGGAAAATTCCATGGATTTTATAATGCCTCACTACATTCTTTGTAAGCCAAAATAGCTCCCTTGCTTCTTCATCCCAACAAACTTAGATGCATATCCTATTAATTTGTTTACCTTTCCCCTAGAATTTATACATATATATACATTTATACACATACATACATATACACAAATATATCTACATATATATATGCATACATGTATATAAACAAACATACATATACATACACATATATACACATATATATATGTATATATAAATATATATATTATATACACACATATATATAAATATATATACATACATATATAAATACATATACATATACATATATACACATATAGATATATAAAAATTTATATACATATGTATACACATGTACACACACACACACACACACACACACACACACATATATAGACATTGTTTTTTGTTGTTGAATAGCTTGGAACATATTATTTCATTCATGATTTCCATGTAGTGGCAATAGTTTCAAAGCAATAAAATAGTGCACAAAAACACACAACAACAATGCAATAGGAAAAAAAACAATATTGGTTACAACAACGAACAAGAGAGGAAAAACACAACAAAAACATACAGATACAGAGTAACAAGCCAACACACAATCAAACAATATTGCCTTCCACCTAGCGCGGCTACATGAAAACCATGAATAACAATATATATATAGATACATATATACACATATATATATCCCTTACACTTCACGTGTATTCCATATTTTGTATTATACATAATAAAACTCTTTAAATATGCTGATTTACATATTGTCTATCAAATACAGATGTTCACCACACTAAATTTCACATTTATTTGTTATTATTCCACGGTAGACTCTTGCTAGAATGGCTAATTTTATTGCTATTTGTGACAATCTTTTGTTGAGAAATAAGTATATTTTTTACTTGGGTTGTTGTGAATCTTTGTTGGTTTCTCTTCGCAGGTTCTATTTTGTGGCTATGTATGGAACAAAATATAATTCTTAACCTTTTCCAATATTTTGTTGGTTGTGGTTGTCTATCCTAGGCTATATTTCTGTTCAAAAGGCTATATTGTTTCAATTTTTGATATCTCCTCACTCACAACTATCTTGAACAATAAGATAAACCTAGAGGTGACACCCAACAATGTACTATCAGAAACTGTATAGACGCTCGATTTTCTTTTTCGAGGACTTTAAAGACAAACTTTACTTGCACCATCACCACTACACAGAAGCCATGCAACAATTAATGTTGATGCTATTTCATAGCCCTTCCTTGGTGGCATGTCAAACGCTTTTTATTTTTAAAACCCAAAAAAAAACCACCACTTTTTCCATGGCAACGAAGACCTCAAAAACCTAGGAGGCCCACAGTAGTTCTGACCAACGCTCACCAAAACAAGAAAACAACCCACCACCCTATCCCCAAAGCTGAGGCAGTCTAAACTCAAGAAGGCCGACAAAAATTCCAACCAAAGTTCACAAAAATAGTTTATATATATATATATATATATATATATATATATATATATATATATATATATATATATATTCTGGAGTTTCATTCCACTATGCATTGTTTTGTTGGTTGTTGCGTATCATGGATGCTATACAATTTATGTTTGTTTCAATTATTGATTGTTAATTGTTGTCCTCTGGTTTAGGCTATGTTGTTTAATTTTTGAAAGGATCCTGCTAAAGAGGCTATATTATTTCAATTATTTGATAGCACACTACTGTAAAGGCTAGTTTCTCCCATTTTTTTGATAAGGTTGTGCTTAGGAAAGAGTAAACTTTAATATTTTTGCACCATAGGCTATATTACACTATATTCGGAAAGGTACTGTTGAATATTTTTTGGTTATGGTTGGAACAAAATAAAATAGTTAATGTTGTTGGTTCTGCATGTTGCTAAGAAGGCTATATATTCTCTATTTTAGAGCTAATGGAATAAAATTGTTGACATTATGCAGTTATTTGTCGATTGATATTGTCCACCTCGGCCTATATTGTCTCATTTTCGAGAAGGTTTTGTTCAAAAGGCTATTTTGTTTCAATTTTTGATAAGGTGTTGTTGATAGAAGACAATATTATTTGGAAAATAAATATTTTTTCATTTATGGTTGCATTATATGGCTATCATTCTACCATGGGCTCTATGGCTATAGTTTTTTGGGTTTGTCCATTTGGCTCGCTGTTGAAACCAATGATATTTAACTTATGGCTTTTGTTTTCTACTTATGGTTGCAATAGAATAAAATAGTTAATGTTGTAAACTCTATGTTTAGTTACATCAAGTATTGTTGATTACTGTCCTCTCCTTGAGGCTATATTGTTTCATTTTCCATAAGGTTTTGTTGAAAATAGTATATTGTTTCAATATTCGATAAGGTTCTATTCAGAAAAGGAGTATATTTATGGATGGCTTTGCCACTATTAATATTGAAAAAGGAAATCCCGAGAAGGTTATCCCTAAAAAGAGTATTTCAATAGTCCCTTTAACAACTTCAAAAAGGTATTCAACACATGTATGTGGGATCCAGTGTTCTTTAACATGTTTAATAGAAAGCCTATTGTTATAAGAATCCCTTTTTCAAGAATGAAAGAAATAAAAAAATTGTTTTGAAATAAATAACTATCTTCTCAAAACAATAAATTTTAAAATGCTTTGTTGCCCTTTTTAAATAATGTCTTGTTTAATATATATTTCTTATTAAAATGAGTTGCAGGCGCGCTTCATGTGGTGCTTAATTATCAAAAGCACAGACATATATATACACATGTAAATATGTATATTTTTAAAGACTGCTATATCTAAATAGACGTGTATACATATATATGTATCCATACATATACATATATAGATATACATATATATATGTATGTGCATACATATATATATACACACACACATACATATATATATACACATACAAATATATATACATATATACATATATACATACAAATATATATATACACATATATGTATACACATTAGTTGTATATGGGTGAGCCTCTTGCATTTTGTGCTTATGGGTGTAACCGAATGAAATAGTTACAATTGTACACTGCATGTTCGGTTACATTAGGAATTGTTAATTATTGTTCTTTGTGTTAGGCTATATTGTATCATATTCAATAAGGTGCATTGTTTCAATTCTCGAGAAGGTTTTGTATAGAAAGCAGTATTTTTTTGATGGGTTTGTTGTTAATTTTCAAGAGTGTGTTGTTGAGAAGGTTATATTGTTTCTATTGTTGGTAATATTTTGTTAAGAAATGAGTATATTTTTACTTGGGTTGGTTACTGTGAATCCGTTGTTTTCAGTAGGGAATATTATTTTATCTATGATAACATACTGTTGATTAATTCTAATTTTGATAAGGTGTTGTTGATAAAAGATTATATTGTTTGTGAAAATGACTATTGTTTGGTTAACAATATACCCTAAAACAATGCAACATGTATAGAACAACAAACAACAATCCCCTTTGGAAAATAACATAAATTGTTTTAGAAATACTTGAAAAACACTTTTTTCAATATGTACCTCTTCCCGCTTGCTTTCTCTATCCATCCGTTCTTTCTCCACCACCATCAAGAAATGGGCACACAATTATCACAACCCACACCACCATCGACGCATGAAAAAAACTCAAAATAACCTCCACCCAACCTCACATAAATTCCACAGCCAATGAACGCACTTGCACCTTCACAAAAGCTTGCCCCCGTCACTCACAACTATCTTGAACAAGAAGATAAATCTAGAGAATGACACCGAACAATGCCTTAGAAAAACTTGTACATACATTCGCTTTGTTTTCCAAGGACTTTAAAGACAAATTTTACTTACACCATCACCACTACAATGAAAACCATACAACAATATATATATACACACATATACATAGATATAGATATATATATTTCTCATGTATATATATATATATATATACATATATAGATTAAGTTGTTGTTAAGAAAATACAATATAGTTTCTACAAACAAAATCTTGTATTGTTTATGGTTCACGTTTTGTGTGTATGGTTTTGCATGGATTTGATGTTGTGATTTTTTGTGGTTTTTGTTTATAGTTTCCATTTTCTGGCTATGTTTGGAGGCTTGGACAAACAAGGAAGCCATGCATATATAGATATATATATATATATATATATTTATCAAATTATTATATATATATATATATATATATATATATATATATTCGTTGGGTTTCATAGTTGGAGTTTTGTAGGTTTGTCCAACTGGGTTGATGTTCAAACCAATGTTGCTTGATTTATGTCTTCCATTTTGTGGCTATGGTTGGTACAAAATAGAATAGTTAATGTTGTGCACTTTATGCTTCATTGGAGTGGGTATTGTTGATTATTGTTTTCTCTCTTACGCTATATTGTATCATTTCTGAGAAGGTGTTCTTGAAAAGATTATATTGTTCGCATTTTTGATAAGGTTGTGCTCAGAAAGAAGTATTGAAAACCTTTTCTTGAGAGATAACTATATTTTTACTTTTGTGTCTCACTATTATCTATATATATATATACACACATATATAGATATATATACATACACAGACACACACACACATATATATATATAGATATATATATACATATACACATATATAGATATATATATATACATATACACATATATAGAGATATATATATATATATATAGATAAGGTTCTATTCAAAAAGGATTATATTTCTTGATGGTTATTTCCCTATTATTATTCGAGAAGGAAATCCTAAAAAGGCTATATCCTTTCAAAATTTTATAACATTTTGTCAAGAAATAAGTATATTTTTACTTTCATGTCTCACTGTTATACATATATACATATACATATATATATATAATATATATGAATGATACCATTTCACTCACCTTATCTATCGGTGTGCCAAATTATTTTCATATAAAAAAATAAAAAAAAATCCACCACCCTGTCCCAACCACGCTAAATGGAAGCAATAAATGAAACAATATAGGGTAAGGTAGACAACAATAATGAACAATGCCCTATGCAAAACAACATGAACCACATAGTTCATTAAATATTTTATTGCATTGCAACCATCACCACCAAATGAATGTCATAACTTAAAAAAATATTATTATCAACAGTCACCCAAATGGCCAAACCCACAAAACACTAAAAATCACAATGACAAACCCATACAAAAACATCCCCACAAAAGCCGAACCATTGTGAACAAACTATATAGTCTTTTCTCAACAGACGCTTTTGAAAAAGGTAACAATAAACCCTAAAACAATGCAACCTGTGTAACATTAACTATCTCAATATGTTGCAACCATCACCACAAAAACACGCCTTTCAATAGTGACCTGCATGAAAAATGCACAAAACACAGAAAGTTCATAGTAATAGACAGATTCAAAACCTTCACCACAAAACGTGAACCATACATGACTAAATATTGGTTTCAACAACAACCTAGATGAAAAAAATCACCAAAAGCACACCAGAATTAACTATTTTACAACCATTCCCGCAAAAAAGCAAGCAATAAATGAAACAATATAGCCAACGGTCACCCACATGCCAAAACCCACAAAACTATATAGTCTTTTCAACATTAATCCACACAATGACACTATTGATTTCAAGAGTAACCTAGATGAAAAAGCCCATAAAAAACACACAAATTCAACACAAGAAACATAAAAAAACAAACAATATTGCCTTCCACCCATGGCGGCTACACGGAAACCATAAACCAAATAATTTAGACTAAGCTACAAAGCAACAATCAACAATCCCCTTTGGAAAATAACATAAACTATTTTAGAAATACTCGACAAAAGGTTTTTTCAATATGTACCTCTTCTCGCTGCCTTTCTCCACCCTCTGTTCTTTCTCCACCACCTACAAAAAATGGACACACAATTATCACAACCATCGACACACACAAAACACTCAAAATAACCTCCACCCAGGGTGAAGCCACAATAGTGGTTTACAATTTGATGGAGGAAGGGAAATTGAGAAAAAATGACCCCATGGCAAAAATATTTATTCTAGGGGTTCTTACGAGCTTGAAGGTTCGCATGAACCAAAAATGGGTTCGCTCGAACTAGGGTTCGAGCGAACCCATTCAATGCCTTTTCTACCCAAAAAGTAATCAAAATACAAGTAATCAAGGGGGTTCGCTTGAACCCCCTAAACCCTGATTGTCCCCCTTAGACACAAAAAAAACCTAATTTTTTACACTTCAAAGGTTGGTTTGAGGATGAAAATGGAGGATTCTTTAAAAGCCCAACTAGAATCAAGTAGTCCTCAAAACGAGCTATCCAATGAACATAATTTTAATATGTTTTGGTTTCATTATGTATTTGTTTTTTTAGTTTTATTAAACATAGGTTTTTCATCGAAAATGAAGGTCTTTGTTCTGCACGTGGAAAACTAGCAGATTATCAAAAAGAAAAATTGAAAAATATGAGTGCACCAGATATTGAAGTCCTTGATCCAACAAAAAAAAAAGAGTTTCGATATATACAAAAAAAGTTATGCGTTATATGGTCGCGCTATGTTTGAGTTGTAATTGGTTTGACTTCAAAACTTGATTAAAGAAAAAATATTCAATAAAAAACTATCTAACCAAGTGGAAGCACTAGATATCGTAGTTACAAATCTAAATTCAAAATAATTAGATTTTTATCCTTCATGGAAAAAAAGTTATGCATTATATGGTGTGCATCACTTTTTAAAAATGTTGTTTTCTAAAAAAAGCCATTTTTTGTGGGAGATGGAAAAAGAAGTGCAATCTAATTCCAAAAATTTTGAAAAAAATATTTTTAGAATCTACAGAAAAATGTGACGAGACTCTATTTTGCATCATCTTCAAATTTCTCACGATTTAGCCACTATAGGTGCCCGAATGTGAAGATTTAGTTAAAAATAATAATTTCAATGTCCAGTTTGGCCAAAAATTGTAAACCACTATTGTGGGATCACCCCCCACCTTCACAGAAATTCCACGGCCCATGAACGCACTTGCACCTTGGCAGAAGCTTGCCCTCCTCACTCACAACTATCTTGAACAACAAGATGAACCCAGATAATGACACCCAACAATGCATTATCAAAAATTGCATAGACATTCACTTCATTTTACGAGGACTTTAAAGACAAATGTTACTTGCACCATTGCCACTACACGGAAACCATACAACAATTAATGTTGATTCCATTTTGCAACTAATCTGCCACCATTTCGATGGCCCCAGAGACCCCAAAAACTAGGAAGGTTGACGAAAATTCCAACCAAAGTTCACCAGGAGGGGAAAACAACCTGCCACCTTTTCCTGGCCACCAAAAAAGTGTACCTCCAGGAAGGTTGATGAAAATTCTGAACAAAGTTCACACAAATAGCCTATCGGCTAATTATATTTTTCACTTAACAAAAATCAAATATTAATTGTTCTCACTAAGGAAAATCTCTCCTCTATCATAAACTCAATAAGATGAGAGACACTATGGGAAGTCATATGATACGTGAAATAATTAAAAATTGAAACTTTAATAGTTATTTTTATAAATGTGGTTGTGTGTATGATTTTTTTTTATGAGTACAAATTAAGACTACCTAAGAATGTTTCCGACTAGCATAGGCTTAAATGACAACCAATAAGAGTTGGGACTAATAAATGTACTAGACACATGAAAAACTATACTAATTGAAATCATGCATGATTGGGAAACTAGAAATGACTATATAAATATGTAGAAAAATAGTAAAAGTTGGGATCAAATGCACCTACATTAAGATATGGCTAGTGAAAATCAATTGTCTCATGTAGAGTCTAAAAGTAATTTATTTTTTCTTCTTATCTTAAGTTTCAAAATGAATTTATGTATATCTTAACTTGCATAAAATAGAATATATAGGAAATATATATTTGGTAATTTTTGGAGGTCATTAATGCTAAAATTTTGGTATGTTCTATCATTTTACCTAGACAAAAGATATCAATATTTAAATAAGTTTATTTTCACTTTCAATAGTTAGATTAGGACACACAATTTTAATTTACATTTATTTTAAATCTAGATTCTGTTAGAAATAATTCCAACTTCTGACTGCTCCTGACACTGCCTTTCCATCTCCTGAAGCTGCATTTTGAACTCCTGATGCTGTAACTTCAAATCCTGTCACTGCCTCCTCACTTTTTGTATTTCTGCAGTCATCTCTTCACTATTGTACGGATGTGCGGGTATACCACAGTGCCGCATCTTCTCCTTCAGTGGCGGTTGGCAGTGAATGTCTTTTGGTGGATTTTTGGCGTACATTATTTTTCACGGGCATTTAATATTTGAAGACTACTTAATATGGTTTTTGCTATTTGTGTGGTAAAAGGTTTTTACTTGATGTGAAATTCAAGTTACTAAAGATGTTAGTGATGTCATTTATTTCTCCTCTTTTTTCTTGGGGGTCAAGTTTTTCGTAAAGTATTTTTTATGTAAGAAGTTTTTAATTTTTATATAGAATAGTGAAAAAGAAAAGAGTTGAGAACAAGTTTACTGAGAATGCTCTGTAGCAGCAAGTTTGAGCAGCAGCTCTGTGGAATCTATATATTTTGAATGAATTAAAATATCAATCTTTCTAGTTTATTTTATGTGTTCTAAATGTTTGTATTATTCCGTTATTGAAAATTTCTGAGTTGAGATGTTTTAGTTTATGTATTCTCCTCTGCCCCAGCCTTCAGATTCAAATAAACAACTATTAGTCTAAATTTGTTCTCTTCTATGAGGGGTTATTAAATTTGTTCCCCTCTATGAGGGGTTATTAATTTCATATTTGTGATGGATGTAATATTTGGGGTAGTCAATTTGAGTCCTTCCATCACTTGTACATGTTTGTTTTCATGTTTCTCTCTTTTGGAAAGGGAATCTTTCTTATGGTTTTTTCTTCTTATGAGAAATCTTTTGTATATGGGTACGTAACAAGGTCTTGTTTCTAAGGCCCATTTTTACACTTTTATAATTTGTATGTTTCTTGCTAAATTACACATAAGGGAGTGATGGTGTGAACAAGATAATTTTACCTAACTAATTCCCATTTAGGTCCTATCAACACTTAGTTTACTTAGGACACTTTTAGGTTATTTACGTTTTTTTGTCTCATACCATGTGAATGTGGCACTTCTCATAATATTATACTTTCTTAGCTTTCACCTTTCCTATATAAGAAAGGCTCCTCTTTTACATTATGTATCTTTTTGTATCCTATTATAAGAAAGGCTCCTCTTTTACATTATGTATCTTTTTGTATCCTATTGCATTTTATAATCTGACATTCATTCCTTGCTACTCCCTTATGGAAGGTTGTTTTTTCTTTGTAGGTGTTTTTACTGTTTAAGTCTATTGTGCGACTTTTACATGTTATAAGAATTTTAAATATACAAGATCATTATTAATTTGGATTGTTTTGTTAGGAATTTTCATTGGGTGCAGTTTTGACAAAAATAGGCCCCACCATTGATTTCAAAAAGCCCAAAATCTTATAAACCAATATAAAACTTGATAAGGTTTAGAGTTAGAAAAAAAAATGGCTATTTTTTATGGTTGCAAAAATATTCTTTATCCTTTATAATTGATTTTATTATCAAACATTTATAGATCATGCCTACATTATTAGTCATGAGAACTATATGAGTAGGTATATTCAAGAGGAATGATTTTTAAAATTAAAATGCCTACATTATTAGTCATGAGAACTATATGAGTATGTATATTCAAGAGGAATGATTTTTAAAATTATTTTTTTTAATTTGTAGTTATTTTTTGGTAAACCCCTAGTCACTTTAGGATTTAGCAGTCAATTCCTCCTAATGCAAGGAGCTAAGATCCATTGAGCAGTGTGAAAGAATCATTGCCTCTGGACTCTATTGGTTCTAATCTCAATTTACTACCCACCTGTACTGACTTTCACCACACCACCATCTCCACTCTACCACAAGTGGATCCACTTAGATCTACCACCCAAGGAGTAGCACCACCAAAATTGTACTTGGTGGCCCTATTCAACTTGCTTTTTTCAAGGCATAAATTTTTACAAAGGTATTATATTTTTGCATTCTTATGTGCTAGAAAGCTGATTTTAAGCATTTCATGGTGGTACAAGTATACATTTTTAGATTTTGATGTAGGTTCCTAATATTTGAGTTTGAAGCCCAAATTTTCTTATATTTTTTGGCAAGACATATCTTGTGAATTTATAGCATCTAATTTTGAAGTCATTATATGTATTAGAAAGAAAATCCTAATCAATACATATCCATCCATATATTTTACGTAAAATGTCTGAATTTTAGTTTGCTGTAATTTTGGTACTTTAGCTCCATTTTTAGGAAAAAATATTTAAATAGGTGCATTTTGTTGCTTGGGGTGCGTCATTTTTAATAATAATTCATATTTATTTAGGAGGTTCCAACATAAAATATTGTTGTATATTATCTATTTTTCTGTATTGTTATTTGTTGCTCTAATGATATATTCTAATTTACTTGAACTCCTCACCCCTTATAATTATAATGCATAAAAGATAAATATGAAATAACTACTCCTATCTAGGGTTTTATGGCCTACCTTGGACAATATTCAATATGATTTTAATAGGGAATGCAAGATATCTATTTATAGGAACAAACTTGATAAAGTTATTTTGATAGTTTTACATGTTTCTAATAGCTTGTTCCATATTAAGGAATGTACAACACATAAACAAGTATGAGATAAATTCCAAGATCTATTTGTTACAATAAGTGAATTATGTGCTTTGAAAATAGAGAAAAAATTGATTTCTCGTTCTCTTTCTATATTTTCTTCCATTAAAGATTATTTGATTACGTTCAAATATTTGAGATCTCAATAGGTTGGTTGTGGGAAAGATATATTTGATAAGGAAACTACATTATTAATATTGTCTAAATTTAAATAACCATTTGTAGTCCTTTCCTGAACATTTTGAGAAATTTTGTGATCATTTCGCTAGAGAGCAAGTTAAATTTATATAGTTAGATGCACTTGCCAAGATTCATATATTTGTGGCCCAATCACCCAAAAGAAAAGGCAAGAAACAAAATCGAAGATAGAATCTAATGAGCCTCCCTCCCTTTCTAAAGAGGATACATCTAAGAAGGATAAACCCATGTGTTCTTATTGCAAAAGAATTGGGAATGATTAACACATTTTTTTAAATAAAAACAATTGATGAGTTGAAATGCCTTATGTATTATTGAATTGCCTTCTTCAAAATAGCTTTTTTGGGACCCACTAAATCACATTGTCATGCTCCTATATCTTATTCCCTTCCCTTGTGATAATGGTTTTATTTTAAATATAGCCATGAGTTTATTGTGGCCTCATTTTCTAGTTAGAGAAACTTATGTAAGTGATCTATGACCTTATTAAGCTTTAGAGGAATAACTCAACCATGATATTGAACACCAAAGGCCAAGTTGTGATTTTATGACATCATATTCCTTTGAAGTGGTGTTGATCTTTGGTCATGTCCATAGTATACTAGGTGACCATGGATTGGGCTCCACTATTACGCATGGCAAGGCCAAGTTTATTCAATGGTGGACTAAATTGATTATTCTATAATCTCTATTTGTTCTCATTCTAGTGTCAAAGATCGTTGTTTCCTCTAGTTGTGTAATTTGTTAGTCTACAACCATATCATTTCCTATGGGTTCCTTCTCTTATATACTTTCTTGGTGGGGTGTTATATCATCAAGGCATAATCTGGTGTTACCACACATCTCTAAATGGTTGTCAATGAATATTTTACTTCCTATTACACCATTGCCCAACAAATCTCCATGTCATAATTGGTGGGGACCTTATCATTTGTACGTTTTGTGAGCATAAATTACTTATTGTCCAATGATATTGATATTGAATTGGAGGATCATGCAGTTCCCCAAGTGGTGTCATATTTTATTATCACTCTTGGCTTCTGCCAACCACCAATCATGGTTGTGTTCTATGAAACATAGCCTGTATAACCCCCATTGTAGAATGGTGTATGGCAAGATTTGAGGTTATGTTGGTGGTTCATATATTTTGAAGTTAGTGGTATGATGAAATTGTTCGATCTTGTAATGAGTTGTGTGATCCAGGGACCCACACATCTCTAGAGGACTAGTTTATGATGTCTCAATGTAGGGTTACACTTACCATTCATCTCAATTGAGATCTAGATGGACCACACACTCCTTATGCTAATTTTATAGTTTGTTAGACTAGAGGCCATGTGAACCCTTAGATCTCATTTTGATAAATGATTGCCACTTATTGGTGGGGGATATCATATGCTCATTATGATTGGTTGATGTGGATGTGTAATATAAATCTCATTGGCTTTTGAATCTATATACTCAACTTTTCTTTGGTGCAAGGTGTGTGGTGATAAACAATTGTGACACATAGAAATGATCACATTATTTTCATTATCAATGTTCACATATTCTCAAGTGATAATTAGGACACTATATGCATGTGACATGGTGGATTCTGGCCAGATGTGTTGATACAAAGAAGAATTTCGATGGCACATGGCATAGTTAAAAATAGTATGTTCATTTTTAAAATTCCCATGATGATAGTGCCTAGAGTGATTTTTTTTGGGAAGCATGTTCCTATAGGTAGATATGAATTCAATGCACTAATGGTGGCAAAGCTCAAAGATAACTATGGGACTATGGTGATCAAGTATAAGTCTATAGTTGGTTTTTAGGATATTTAATGAATAATATCATGACCATCTCTTGTGGAGAGTAGATAAGTGAAAATAATCTCTATGGAATGGGCTAACATCTGAAAAATTATTAGAGATTAGATCCCCATGTAGAAGGTTGGTGGTTGCAAGGAGTTGTGTGGATGGATGCAAAGAATGTTTCATTATTTCTATTAGTGTGTAAATCCAATCAAGATCTCACCCACTTGTAGCTAAATATAGTATATGATTATGTGTTGTGACTAATTGAATTTAATATTTAATAGAGGTTCTTGCTCTAAAATGAGTTCAATTTACAAAAAGTATTTGTAACACATAAGATCTAGGGAAGTGTTGAGAAACTATATATATTGCATTTTCTAATGTGGTGTGTGTTAGTTGGTCATGGATGATGGAACCTAAAATTGCTCTTAATTATTATATTTATTCCATGTTTCACAAGACATTTCCTTGAACAATTTCATCCAATATTTGAGACTTGATATTGCTATTTAAAGTTTAAAGTGTTAACTAATATCTGATGTCTTTATAAATAGTTACGTGTTTTGATAATTACTTTCAAAATATAGTAGTGTATTATTATTAATTATGGTGATTTTAGAATAGAAGTATTTTGAAAAAATAAGTTAACCTTTCATGTAGCAAGGCATTGAATACTTGTAGCCAAGATTGTTGTAAACGTCCAGTCACAAGTATGATTATCTACAGCTGAGAGAACAAGTACTTGTAGGCGAAGGCGTAAATGCTCAAGAATGAAGGAACTAGTCAGAACTTCAATCACCAATGACTCATTTCGTTGCAATAATGTCTTCAATGAGATATAAGAGAGAAATTAAATCATCGGTAGATAGTGGCAAGGAAGTGCATTGATTCTTTAGGAAGGATTGCATAAGTCACACCTTGACTGCACATCTCTATTATTTCCATTTCTTTCATTTATAGTTGAAAAGTTGTAGTAGGATTGCACTCTTGAAAGATTTAATCATGACTAAGTTTCTTATTTATATTTTGTTGAAATAAAAACAATATCTTCTCATGTTGAAAAGTTGTAGTAGGATTGCACTCTTGAAAGATTTAATCATGACTAAGTTTCTTATTTATATTTTGTTGAAATAAAAACAATATGTTCTCATGTTCTAGAAATGCGTTGACACATGTAGCTTAGCTTGGGTTGTTAGGATTTTAGATTAACTTAGAATGAATCTATATATTTGAAGGACTTTGTGCAATAGTTAAAGGGATTTTTTTATCAACAATTTATTTATATTTTTTGAATTCAAATAAGATACTTCTCAATTCAATAATATTGTGTGAATAAATAGTTCAGAGATTTTATTAGCATCTTGTGAGTAAAAAGTACAACTTGCCCAAGCAGGAGCCCACTTGAGATAAGCTATTACTCTTTTGTTAGCATTACTTGAAGATGATTTTAGTAGCTATTACTCGTATGTTAACATTAGTTGTTGATGCTTTCAATAGCTTTAATCACTCAACTAATAATCTATATGAAATAAATTTGATTAAAATTGGTTGATTAGCTAGTAATATTGTCATTTAATGTTTTATTAATAAAACATGCAACAATTAATAATAACCCATAGCAACTACTATTGAATTTCAATTTGATTAAATCTTATAACGTAGATTTTTTTGAATGTCAAAATTGTTTTCCATACACAACCTCATAGAGCAACTCCTGGAAATCCTTAAGTTATACATACAAAATAGGTACCGTCCAAGAAAATAGTCTGTAATTTGAGATTATAAATGCAACACATCATAACTAGTGAGTCGCTTGATAAAAGATATATCATGATCCATTGAGTCAAGTGCATGCTTTTCAATACACCAGATTTACTGATCAATGATGCGACTAGACAATAGACCTATTCTACTATAGATGCTTGTGTCTTCATTGATCAAGGAAGTTCTATGGCATTAATTCCTGCAGCTCAATCTTAACTTTTCCGTGCTATGACAAGGGAAGGTGTTAGAATGCAAGAGACTCTTCATGGTTCAAATGTCTTCATAATTGCCTAGGATATTTTATGGGATTCATGGTTCAAATAAAACTTAACTGAAACAGGAATTTATTTAATTTATTCACATTCCCATGCGGAAGATTGCAAAAGAACAAATTACAACTCAGCAAAAGCAGAGTCCATGAATTTATTTACATTCTTATAGTAAAGAAAAGAAAAAGGTAGTCAAAAACTACCTTTTGATACATTGAATGATTTGAATTTTGGGGCTGTTCCAAATAGAAGGCCACTAGAAAACCCCAAAGGCCATTCAATTCAATGCTACATGAGGGCAATAATAGATGCCATCTAAATACGGTAGTATGATAAAATTCAAATACAATTTACAACCATGTACAATTATTTACAACTTTGATCCAATTTTCCTTGAGGAGAGGATAGGAAATCTTGGAAAGAAAATCTGTAACAGTTAAGTTACATCCAGATATATTTCTCAAAATATACAACTATCTACATCATGCCAGGAGTTATTCTGGCAATGCTAACTTGGTCTTCTTCATTGATCAGGGGGATCTCTACCCGCAGCTCTAGACCTTTTAGTTTCCTTAATCAGCTGCAGAAGTTCAATTGCTGCTTCTTTATTTAAACCGGTAATGCAACCCTCTGAATAACCCTTGGATTGTTCTCGAAGCACTTTTGCAAATTCCAGTATGTCCTCATTAAAAATCTCTCTCCACTACAAATCAAAGAAAACTAATCAATACATGGGTAAGAAAATACACGTAAGAGGGAGGTTATAATGGTCTGTTTGTTGTATTTGATTCTTTTATTAAAAAATTAAAATAAATATACAAAAATAAAATGTTGTAACTCCATCTATACTTATCATCTTAAAGTGCAGCAACTTACTTGCTCTATCAATCTCATGTCATAATCTGCTTCAGGATAATTTAATCTTCTGTCTTCTGGTTTACGTGTGACTAGCATAGCTTTGTCAGAGCTTCTGTAACCCAAGAATATCATAGAATTTTATCATAAACAACATATCAATAGAAATAACGATAGATGATCCCAGAAACAATTTTTAGAGTACTAACCTTGCTGCTGCTTCAGGAATGTAATATTGACCTGTAAAACAAACGAAGTTAACAGGGTATAAATTTAATAATATCAGATAGCATTACAAAAATTAAATGGAAACTCTAAAATTTTGTGGATGATTTTCCTTTCCTACAAGTACCCTTCATTCGAATTAGAAAAACTTAGTAGGCTACCATATTTACTCACCAAAGTTAATTTGTCTGTCTATAGGCCTCTGTATATATTAATTTCAAACTTGAAGAAATTTATCTTCCAACAATTTTATGCCACATTGCCAATATAAAAATATTGCTCAGATAGTAATTAAAATTGTCACCAAAATAAGAGAGGGTATACCATATGTTGCATTCCCAACGTCCTGTTCTCTTGTATGCATGGGCTCCAATGAATGGATTGTCTCCTCTTCGAGGCCTGCCTTTCAGAGGCTTACACATTTTCCTCCTCCTAGGAGTTCTTATCTTTTGTTGACTAGCACCAATTTCAAAATGAACATTGGAATGGCCAGCATCAAGTGCAATTTCAGTACGTCCACTATCTCCTTTCTCAACTTCAGCCTCCAAAAGACAAACCTCAGTATTAAGGTTTTCCATAATATTATGATTTTTTATCTCAATTTTGTGATGAGAGACCTCAGTACTAGGATTGGTAATGTCAAATTTGGGATGAGAAACTTCAGTATTAAGATCGGTCATCTCAATTTCGGGATAAGAAACCTGAGTATTAAAATTGGTCATCCCACCTTGATGATGCAAAACTTCAGTACTAAGTTTGGTCATCTCACCTTTGGGATGAGAAACTGCAGTTCTAATTCCAAGAAGATGACAGTGGCTAGCAGTAATTCCCTCTATGATTTTGCTGTGGGAAACTGAAACATTAGGATTTATCATTTCAAGATGACCGGCAATCTTATCATCAGTTCTAAAAGAACACAAATTTTCAAGGCTTGAATGTTTCAAGATAATGTGAGAAAACTCAGCAGGACAACCTAATTCTTCAGGGATTGAAGGCTTGATGTTATTGTCACTGTGACCAAAACTCTCACCTTTAGCTATAGGATAATTTGAGTCTTTAAGGTTTGTATGCTTCACCTTATTGTCGGAAATCTTTGAATTTAGATTTATCATTTTATGGTGACCACTATTCTTACCATCAGCTAGATTATAATTCAATTCTTTATGTGTTGAATGTTTGACTTCATTGTGAGAAATCTTGCTATTAATGTTTTTTATTTCAAGGTGACCAACAACTCCATCCTCAACTAAAAGATAATTTGAGTCTTCTTGACTTAAAATTTTGATCTTATTGTGATAAGAACTAGTATCAGGGTTTATCATTTGAAGGTGATCAGCACTCCCAATATTACTTGAAGGATAACTTGATTCTTCAAGGCTTGAATGTTTGATCTTATTGTGAAAAACCTTAGCACTATGGTTTATTGTTCTAGATTGATCACTGCTCCCAACATTAGCTAGATGATAATCTGATTTTTCATGGCTTGAGTGTTTACCTTTGTAAACAACTGCTTTATGTTTTACAAGGAGTAGTCCCTTGATTGCCATCTTCTCTTCATCCTGTTCAAAATAGAGATGTATACTTAAATTAATTCTAAATAGAATGATTTTTCCATAAAATATATTAATCTTTATTTTGAAAATAATAATTTCTAATTTCAATTAAATAAATGAACTGATAATGAAAGATAAAATTTTACAAAGTACTCACAGTTAATGTTTTAGATGTGTAATAATAGTCACCTGTATGCACTTGAATCCCCTCATTTATAAGTTTCATCATTACAATCTGTTCATTAAAACAAATTCTCAACAAAAAAAATTTAAATACATTAATGAAGAAAACAAAAATATATTAGCAGCATATATTACAATATATGTGTAACTTTTAAATCACACAAAATATAAAAATAAAATAAAGCACCTTCCAAAATTTATATTTTTGTGATGTTGCTTCTTACGCTTGAAGAGAGGCTTACTATAATCTTCCTCCACTCAATGAAGATAGGACCAAATTTATGATATGCACAAATACTTCTCGCACTTACAGACTTCTCTTCACACTAACAAAATAAAATCATTGCATATTTTTCATTTTTAAGTTAGCATTACATTTCTTTTATATAAATACTACATACTTGTTAATAAGTAGATAGAGCCGACCCATAACGCCAACGAGAAATCAGAATAGATTTTCCTCGAAAATGGAATTTAGAAAGGTGGGCTTCCACATTAGTTGGAGTCTTATTATAGGTTATTTGTTTCTCACTCCTCACATTTAACCCTAACAAATTTTTATGTACATTACCTCTAAGAGCTTTGTTGTCTGATTGTTTGTTTTTAGATATATTTAAATATTAAAAAATATTTAATTTTATTAATATATTCTAATAATAATTTTAAAATATTTTAACATTATGTTTGAATATATAATATTTAAGGTGTTTATTTTTAATGATGAGGATTGCTATATGTTTATATTCATATATCAAAGATATAGTACCCAATTCACATAGAAGTTAGGCCGAATAAAATCATATCACAAGAATTCTATTGTAGAGTCATAGAAAGGCAATAAAAATGTAGTCACCAATGGTACATCATTTAAGAACAATGATGTGAAGAAATTTTTGGAAACATTTCATATTCAACACTATTTTTCAACACCTTACTACCCATAGTTTAATAGTCAAGAGAAAGCAACTAGTAAAACCCTGTAGAAAATCTTGTAGAAAATAGGAAGCAAAAATAACAAGGATTGGTACACTCAATTATCTTACGCATTATGGGCCTATTGTACAAGTATTTGTAGAAAATAGGAAGCAAAAATAACAAGGATTGGTACACTCAATTATCTTACGCATTATGGGCCTATTGTACAAGTATTTGTAGAAAATAGGAAGCAAAAATAACAAGGATTGGTACACTCAATTATCTTACGCATTATGGGCCTATTGTACAAGTATTCGAACATCCACAGGAAATACACCTTATAACCTTGCTTATGGTGTTGACGCAATAATCCCTTTAGAGTTATAAATTCCTTCATTGAGAATTGCTCTTAGAGGGCTCATTGATGACACCACTTATAAAGAGAAACAAATACAACAACTTGAAATTCTTGATGAACAATGCATCAACACTCTCGAGCATCTTCAAGCCTATTCTAAAAGAACGCAAATAAAAGAATGCAACGAATTTACAATGATAATGCCATCCTTGGTCATTTAATAAAGGTGATTTGGTGTTATATGAAAATCAACATAATGTAAACGCCACCCCAAGCAAAAAGGGAAATTTTAGTCCAAATTGGTTAGGACCCTATGTAATTGACAAAATTTACGGATTTGGATCATATACATTAATAAAAATAGATGGTACACCTCTCAAAGAACCTATCAACATTGTGCATTTGTGTAGATATTGCTCTAACATCTCTTTTTGAGTAGTATGTGTATTAAAGCATGTTGTTAGATTAATTAGATAGTTGTCTATTTTATCTATCATTGCTTCATTCTTGACATTCTTCATGTGTCTTGAATTATGTAGAGTAATTGTTCATTATGTTGAATTATTACTTTCCTTTACATGCTATTCAAACCCATGTGGTTAAATGTTAAATTAGATCATTACATGCATTTAATTTTATAATTAGATCATAGTGCATTTAGTTTAACACAAAACACTTAATCAAAATGTAGTATTTAATGTAAACATAAGTGTTTAAGTTAGATCACATAAATTAAATCATGGAGACATTTATTAAATAATCTTACAAAGATTGTTTAATAGATCACATTGACATCTAATCTGAACAACAATTCATAAAATTTTATATACATAATCACCACGATAACAAAATGTGGTGTAATACAATGTAGTACATCTAGTGTGGCCTATGGCTACCAGACTCCATAGGGTCTAGTGGTAGTGCTCGTCAAGAGACGATCGATCGTGATCTGCTCATGGAGCTCATCTGATCTTGTAGGCCCTATACCTCACCTGAAGCCATCCCCTCACATATGAGTGTTACAACGCATTTTTTATCTATCAAGTCCCTATCGACCTATACTCTAGTTAGATCTGCTAAACTCTAGTGAGCTCTCCTTGCAACTAGTTGAGTTTTGATCGCATGAAAACCTATGACTCGCTCTCGACTGGAACCCAAGTGGCTTAAATATCCTCATATGCAACTTGAAGCTCTATGGGCTCGGCTCTAACCTTCTCCTCTCTAGTAGCGGATATATTAGCAATCCTCATAGTCTCCTCATACATTGTCCTCCATCTAGCTAAGGGCTCAAAAAGGTTAGTATGATGCCCTACACTAGGTGGTGGCATATTCTTTGCTCATGTGGCCTAATCTAGGGGCAAGGAGGGGGGAATTTGTGTAATAGCTCAATGAAAGAGGTCTTTCCACTCGCATGTACACACTACAAGATGCTAATCATACAAAATATTAGAACAAGACATGATAGCTAAATGTAATAACAAGAAACATAATAAAGCTATAATAACACATCATTTGGATCACCAACTCGCTAATCGGGATCTCTATGTGGGATAATAAGTTCCTCATGAGTAGGAAGCGTGGAAGGTCCAACACCACTGCCCTCCCCATGCTCATGAAGGGTAATTCCAATTACAACTACTAAGTGTGCTCAGGTGACTCGTAGGTGGGATGATGGTCTCTCCTCAGGGGTATCCATGACCTCCTCTAGCTCATCAAGATCATCACTCATAGGCTATGGATCCTCCTCTAATTCCTCTACCCTATCATCATCATCTATGTCTCCATCCATGGCCCCATTCTCTCTCTCATCTCCATGACCTAGAAGAGGTCCAACATCACCTATGGGGTGATGTATAGGGAAGATATGTGCAAGTGATGCTTTCATCCACCAGTGCTTGTATTCTATCATGGCACCTACATCATCCTAGTCCTCATCATCTAAATCACTAAAAATGACATCATCTATCATGGGACTTTGGATGTCTCCTACCTTGGAGCCACTTTATGTTGCTTTCAAGTATGTAGATCGTGGCCTAGGAGGTATTTGAACCTATCTAAATTATCGCATGACTCAATCATAATAAAAGGGAATAACTATATAGTCATGTCGTCCAAGCAATATCATATCAAGTGTTGCATATTTACAAGTTGTCATGAGAGATCTGGCCATTGGGGTATGGTGTGGTAATGTCTCCATACTATCTCCTCCTATAGATGATCAAACTAGACCCTCCAGTACAATAGACCATCAAACTACCAAACTTGTCTCAATGTGTAGTATGCTCATGGATAACCCATGACCACTACCCTAGACAACTTTTAGGCCTAGTACACATGATATGCTTAAATGCACAAACTTGTAATAGTGTACAATGTGATATGTTGTGTAACTCCCAATAAACAAAGAGTCTAAGATCATAATAAAGATGAGCCAACATAGTTATTGTTGGATCACCCTACTACAACCCCAGGCATAAATGGTTTGATGTCACTCCATTTGGCGAATGGTGCAAATGAGGCCCCCATCTAGGTGTGTGCCTCATTTGTCTAGTACAAGTGCTAAATCAATTGTAACAACCATAATTTGTCCTAACAATGGCGAGCGAGTGCATAGTAGCCATTGTAGCTTGATATGAGCTCTAGTGTCCTCTAGTGGAATAGGGTGACCCATATAGTCCTCAATATCCCATCTCATCTACCTGCACATGTGATCCACCTCTAGATGGACAGTCTCACCCCATATGCGTAATCTAAAAATATGGTGCACATCCTCTAGGGTCATCATCATCTCTCATGTAGGCAGATGGAATGTGTAGGTGTTTGCACTCCATCTCTCCACCAATTCCATCAGCATATAGCATCATGATGCCACACGGGTGGCATGATCCAAAATTGACCATTCTCACATAAGGTGTCCACCTCCTCCTCAGTAAGCCGAGTAACCTGCTCCTAGAGAAGGGTGAATAGTTTTCCTCCTAAACATTGTTGAGAGTGTGGTGGAACCTGAAAGAAACAAAATAAATCATCAATAACATGCTTAAAAACATTAACCATCAATTAAAAGTGAAAAAAAGTTTCCCTCAGACGCTTGGGCAAAAAATGGACACCTAGGCCATTTTTGGACAGAGGTCTTGGACAATTTGGCCAATTTTGGGACACATGGGCCAAAATGAGACATGTGCACCACTTTTGGATGAGGTCCTAGAACCTTCTAAAAATGCATAAAAAAATTCTACAAAATAAAAAAAAAGCATAAAGTAGGGTACAATGGACTCCCCATGTGTCAAAGCTCACCACATGCCACCTCGCCTCATAAGGCATCTAATCTAGGGGGCTTGTATGGTCATTGGCTTGGAATCATCAATTCTCTACACCAAGGTAATTTCAAAATGGTAAATGTCAAAATGATGTTCAAAAGCATAATTTTTCACTAACATATAGTAAAGACTTTTAATAGTACATTTCATTCAAAACATCATATTGGGGGCTAGAGCACTCTATTTTTAATGCCATCTGTTATGATGGATTCATGATTACATCTTTGATCTTATTTAATGTTTATCAATATATGGTTTTGTAATCTCAATACCCTATTGTAAACATTCACAACACCAAGTAAAGTAATTCAATGAGACTAGATTGTTACCCTAATTCCATCTCCATAAAGCAAGCAAATCATGGGGGCATATATCTACCCTTGAATCTAATTGTCTATAGAAGTTGGGCATGGTTTCAGATGATCTTGTATGACTACCGAATCAATTTTGTAGGATGTGGTTCCTAACATTATTGTTTTGAAAATGACTACATTGGGGGCTTCATTCTCTCCATTCGCAAACGAATGACAATATCCATATGAGTATCCTTTTATGAAGCACAATTTACTTTTAGTACTTTATCTTGCATATGCACGTAGTGTCATATGGCCGCTAAAGTGGGGGATAAATGTACTATAGAAAATTGCACTCCCTTCTAGGTGATAGTACAATTTCACACTTAGTTTGGACCTATTTTAGTGACCTTACATTTATGCACTTTTACCCCTCATAAATAGGCCCCTAATTCCCTTTGTTATGCATCCCAAGGCCTATTTTTATTGTTTTCTGACATTAAAACATGCATTGAATAAATGCATTTAATTAATTAATGACCCCAAAACACATTGGTCCTAGACTTTTAGGTTAGGACCCATTCACCCTTGGGTCCCCTTTAAGTCCCAAAACCAAAATTTAAATATGTTTTTGGCAGTATTTTAAAGTCCAAAATTCAATTTTCAAATGTCGTCTATGAGATCTAATATTCAAGAAATTAGAGAAGAACCCTTTAAAGCCTAGTCTTTTCATCATTTCAAACTAGATTGAAGAGATATTTGGACAAGCAAGAAAAGAGAACTTTTCAAGAAAAAAAAATTGAAATCTTCGAGCAAAAATTTGTTTGTATTTATGGGTCTTCAAACTTATTGTTTCAAAGATTTGATCAAGCATTGTTCATGACTGAAGGTTGCTGCCTATGGTGGATAATGATGGATTCTAGGCTTGGGAGATGCATTTGGCCATTTTTCCTAACCTAATGACTTGTTTCCTAAATGATCCCATCTTATATCTTCATTCTACTAGCAACCTAGAACAATTTATTATCATATTTTAGATCTATTAGGGTGTTTTGACTTCTCTCTAATTGGATCCTTATCATTTATCATTGTCATATACTAATCATGTGCTAATGCAATTAAGTAGGTTTTATTTGCATGTTAGCTCATAACAACCTTAGATGCACTTAAGGTTAGGGCTTGTACACAGTGTCATTTATTAGATCTATATCATACATGAAGGTTTAATTAGAAAACTTGGGGTTTGAGTGAGGAAAACCCCTAAACACACAAATCAACATTTTCTTTTAAATATTTGCTATAGGTCTGGATCTAGAAGTCAATATTTACAAGTACAGGAGTGAAGTGCAATAGAGGGCTAAAGATTCAACTTTTGAATTTTTAGAAAGGGACCTAAGGACCCATTTTTCCTTGGGTGAACGAGTCCTATTATAAAGTGCAAAACCTAGTTTTTAGGCTAGGTGCATATCATTATGCCTTTCTTAGATCTTCTTGCAAATTACTCTTTTTATTTCAGTTATCATAATATTCTGCATTTCAAGTGTTAGGTCATACAATTTATTTTGTTAATACATTTAATTTTATCTCCTAAAACAATCAATAAGTCATTTTTGTGATAAGAAAACGACAGACCTTCCTAATAGGGTTAAATCACCTCAAGGTTGAAAGTCCTATCCTTGGGAGATCTCTTTTTCTAATGAAATTAAGAAAAGTGTAAGTGTGTTAGATCATTCCATCACATATAGAACCCCCTACATTCACATGCACTTCCATATTTTTCTTCGTTTCAATATATATATATATATTCCATTTGGGGTGATCCCACAATACTAGTTTACAATTTTTTGCCAAACTAGACACTGAAATAATTATTTCTAGTTAAATCTTCACTTTTAGGCACCTATAGTGGCTAAACCGTGAGGAATTTGAGGATGATGTAAACTAGTGAATATATTTTTTTCAAAAATTTTGGAATCAAATTGCACTTATTTTTCCATCTCCTTCGAAAACTAGTTTTTTTTTTTTCAGAAAACAACATTTTTAAGGAGTGACATTTACCGTATAATGCATAATCTTTTTTTAAATAAAGGATAAAATTATTTCTTTTTTGAATTTATATTTGTAACTATGATATCTAGTGCTTCCATTGGTTTCATAGTGTTTTATTGAATATTTCTTCCTTAATCAAGTTTCAAAGTCAAACCAATTACAATTAAGACATAGGCAGAATGTATAATGCTAAAATTTTTGTATGTATCGAATTCATTTTTTTTGTTGGATCAAGGACTTCAATATCTAGTGCACTCATATTTAAAATAAAATAAAATGATAATATGTTATTTTTCCACATTTGTAGAATAGAGAGCTTGATTTTCGGTGAAAAACCTACATTCTTAAGAAATAAAAAATACATAGAATAATTAAATTAAATTTATTTAAAATTATACTTTTTGGGAAGCTTGTAATAAAGGACTACATACTTACAAAAAAAAATTTTAAATGAATTCATTTGATCCCCCAAAAGGTAAATCAAATTTGGTTTTTTATAAGCATTTTGATAAGTGTAAAGGAGACTTTGTTATAGGTATGGTTTAAAACTAGTGGGGTTCTATCCAGGGGGGTTTGATCTAAGGTAGTTTGATCAAACTCTCTTCAATTGGAATGCTTTAAATGGAACTTTTTAAGGATTAAATAATTATATTTTCTTACAATATGTGATCTCAACAAAAATCACAAGAGTTATTTGCAAGAGTTTTAACTTTTTACTTTAATTTTCTTAAATGGTCAAGGAGGGTTAAAGGTGACCAAACATAAATTTTCCTATCAACCAAAAGCCTATAAACTTAGGTTTAGCACTTACTGATAAAATCTCAAACTAACTTAACAAGGTTCCTCTAACCTATGCAAGTGAGTGTGTGTGTCTAAGATAGAATTACCAATGGTTCTAATACCAACCTCCTCTCCTAGGTGATAATCTCCCTCCCCCACTGGAGGGTTTGAACCTTTCTTGCATCCAACTTAGAGAAACATGTTCATAGTTAGTTGATAACATATAATTCACATTCATAATATAACATAGTAAACCATTTCATGATTAATTTCACCATAGTGCAAATTCATACATTTCATTCATCCATTGAACATAATCGTGACAATCATGCATTAAAATCATATTTACTCATAAAGGTAAAAGTATCGGGTAAATTAGCATTGGGGTGTAACATATCCTCCCCCTTAAGAATCATCATCCCCGATGATTTAAAGTAGCATATCATATAAATAAAGTCAAATGAATTTTACTTTCACTTTTCAAAATCATGTAAGAGATGGGAATTTTTTGTTTAATCTCATTACAATATTCCATCATACCTTTGCAAATTGGTCCTACTGGAACTTACACTAAGTGATCCTGCTAACACACTAGAAGAACCTATGAGAACTATCTCATTATATGCTTAGCATCATGATAGCTTTTATACCTATCATTCTTCTTCGCTATTTTTTCTTCTTGATCAACCTGATCTATTCTTACATTTCTAACAACATTTTTGGACTAAGGCTAATCCTATTTTCTACCTTACCCTAGCATAAGAATTTGAAAATTCCTTCCAAATAATGTTTCAAACTAATTTTATTGTGGAATGATAGAAATTATTGTAATAAGAATATTCTACAAATCCACCAAAAATTTGGTTTACCCTTTTTGTCTAATTTTGTATCTTAGGGTGATAATATGGGCTTATATTCAATTGAGTGTTCAATGAGGTGAATATGGTTTGCTAAAACCTTAACGTTACTCATGTGTCTCTATCTAAGATATCCTTTCATAGGAACACCATGCAACCAAAACAATTCTTGCATGAATTTATGGCTATGACTAGTTTCCTACCTATCAAATTTCCTGGTATGGACTGGGTTACCTTGGTGAGCTTGTTAACCACTATGAAAAATAGAATTATTCCTATCTTTTAACATAGGAAGACCTTGTACAAAAATATAGACTAATGATCTACCGCTTCCTCTCTAGAATTTCATGAGGATATAAAAGTCTTGTTGGGTGATGACATTTTGTCTTTGCCCTCTGGCACTCTAGAAAACCTACGACAAACCTTGTAGCATCTCTCTCCATTCCCTTCTATAAATATAATAGCTTCACATAATCCAATGGTTTTTTCATTCCAAGATGTCCTAAACATGGTGTAGTATGAACTTATTTCCACATACTATTCCTTAACTCCTTGGAGTCTACTAAATACATCCTTCCTCTAAATCCTAGCAATCCATCTAGATCAAATTTAAACTCTCGAATCTTGAGGATTGTTCATGAGACCTTATTTTACTTGATCATAGTTTTCATCTGCCCTTGAATTTTACCACACTTGATTCTTGAAAACAAAATCAATCTAGATATCATCAAGGAGATATGTATCCTTCAACTTAGACCATCTACAACTCAGTTTTATTTTCCCTTCATATCTAATCGATTTCAAAATCATAATTTTATATTAGCTTAATCCATCTCCTCTAACTAGCATTTAGATTTGGTTGTGTCAACAATACTTTTAGACCCTACTCATTTTTTCTTTAACTCAAATAGTTTCCCAAGTGCATAACACCTCCATAATTACAAAGCATGAACAATTGTTGCCAACTTTAAATCATGTGGAGCATAGTTTTGTTCATATATCTTCAATTTCCTAAACTCATAGGTGATAAATTTCCCTTCTTGAATGGCATCCTACCTAATTCTTTTCCCAAGGCATCATTGATAATCACAAATTGGCCTTCCAAATCAGGAACTTTTAGAATTGGAGTTTTAGTTACTTCTCTTTTATTTGGTCAAATGTCTCTGACATTTTTCTAACCACTCAAATCTTTTTCTAAGAAATATTTTAGATAACCCTTCAACTCCATGAAATTTTTTGTGGTCATTTGATATGAAACTTTGGATATAAGGTTTTGATCAAAGATCTACATCAAAAAAAATTGTTAGGAAGTAGTTGAGGCAATTTTTTTGAAATATACATCACCAAAACCTTGTTGAATAGGGTACTTATTTGTATTTGATATTTCCTTGATCCATAAACTCCTCTTCTACCCTTCCTTCATATTTTCGGGACTCATAATATATTAAATTATCTTAAAGATGAACTCTTTGTAATCATCTATTTTCTCCATTTCGACTACAAAGAGTTAACATTCTTCTTTCTTGGTATTCTTCAATTGAATGGTTGACATTTGACTTAAATTCACCTCACTATGTGTACCTTGCAAACACACTTTGTTCCCAATGTTTTCCAGACATTTTTTCATTTTAGGAAGCGGTCTCCCTTAGGTCTATGCCTCATAACCAATTTATTCTTATAATGAAATCACAAGATCCTAAAGGGCTACTCACATATTTACTCATGTTGAGAAACTTAGAAGTTCAATAGTAGCTTCAACCAAACACTACACTTCTTGAGCTTTGGTCTAGTTAGCATACCTTATTGACCATAGTTTTTCCTTGCAACCAACTTTTCTAAAAAAAAATATCTATAATTCTTGGAGACTTCACTTACTTCATATCCTTAGATACTTTAAGGGCTAATCATTTTCTTTTCTCATTAACAATCCTTGACTCATAATTGTCCATGCCCACTTAGGGTGGTGTGTCCATGATGGTTTTCATCTTTACCTTCATGAGATGCTTCCTTTTCTGGCCTAATCTAGCCTTTGACCTTTACTCTAAGGTATGAACTCTCACACTTGTTTTTAATTATCATTGCTAGGGTTTTATTCTAGGTTTTGAATTGAGGTTGTCAAAAGGTTGTCCTACCTCTTGGCTACCTCTATAGTCTATTATGATTCAAATCATGTTAAATTTTTACTTCTCTTGAAGTTTTTAGTTTATCCTTATAGTTAGTTCCTCTAATTTAGCATTTGTATCAATAGAAATTAATCATAGTAATTTGTTTGACTAAATCAAATGGAAATTTTATTATATTATTCATGGATTACATAGTGTCCTTATTTAATACATAATATTTGACTCTTTGTGACTACAGGTCACTATTAAAAAAGAAGGATCTCCTTAGGTTCTTCCTCACCAAATGTGTTAGAGTTGGCTATGGAAATACCCAAGATCTATAGGCCAAATGGAAAGCACAAAGAGATCAATACGCAATGCTCAAGATTGTAATAATATGGAATTAAATCCAAGAATTCTCTTTACACAACTATATTTGACTACAAAATTCGACAAATGTTTGATGACATATCGACAAAATATTGTCGAATTACCGACGAAACACTTTTTAAAATTTTGTCACTTTAACGACCAAATTTTATTCATCGAAACCACGACCTAGCATCGTCAGTCAGTACCATGGAAACTATTGGTGGTTTCCATCACAAAATCAATGTAACTTCATTCATCTATCAACGAAAAAAGACACAAAACGCTGCAGAATGCCCAATTGAAATCGTTGAAAAAACACCAAACATTTGTCCATTGTCTGATGAGATGGAGCAAATTGTCATTGTCATTACGATGAAAACTACATCGCATGTACATCAACCTTGTAGCAAATTTTTTTGGTTCATTGGGCTATGTTCGTCGAAATTGTGACGAAACCCTATAGTTTTTTTTTTTTTAATTTATTCTTTCAAACATCTAGTTTCCCTGATGCTAAAAGTCTCCCCAATGTTCATTCCTTCAATCTCGAGTGTGTCGCCAAGACTCTTTCCAATTGAATTTCCATCAGTATGATGGGAAGACATTTCAAACTCATTCTGAGAGTATTTGTCTCACCGGGGAAATTTCTTCATGCTTTGTTGGTGAGATAGGATGGGTATCTCGCCAATGGTATTTCATTGGCAAGACATGTATGATCAGACTAACTTGTGGATCTCATTCTGAGAGTATTTGTCTTGCCGAGGAACTTCTTCATCGGTGAGACCACGAGCTGTATCTTCTTGATATGTATCCTCCTATGAAATTTGATCAATGTGACAATCTTGACCTCTCACCGATATGCCCAAACCACCTACATTGGAATATAGTAGCTTATAGATTGGAGAGACCTGTACCCACTCATGGCAATATGGATTATTTATCAAATGCTTTTGCTTAGAGGGATTTTAAGGTACCAAAAGGTCAAAACTAATGCATTCACTGGTAATTATATCTCTTCAATTTGAAATGTGTGAACAATGGGTCTTGGATACATATAGTGAGTAAATAGCTTATAAGAAAAATGGTAGAAGACCCAAAAATGAAGACTTCAGAAAAAACTGCCATAGAAATTGCTAGCTACATCTCACATGACCTGCAATAATGCAAGTCCCAAAGCATATGGGCATAGTGTTGAAAACCCACAGATGGAAACTATAGCAAGTCTAATAAAGAGTAGATTTCTGAGTATAGCAGCCTCTTCTCTTCTCTGACACTACTCATTAGTAGTTATCAAGCCCGAACAACCCAATTCTCTAATACTCCTGATGCAAAAAGTTCACCAAAACTATCAATGATGCCAAAGTCACACATGACACGAGGAAACTTCAAACAGGTTATTAGCATGTTGTGATGACAACTAGAATAATGCATCCCTAATGATAAGTCTTGATAATAGAATTTTTGAAGAAGAGGCTGATAAACTCGAGAATAATGTGTAATTTCATAACCCGGTTGCTTAATTGAGCAGGATTTCTAGGTATAGCAACATATATATGAATATGTTATAATCAGATTTGAAAGGGGAGTTTATGCAGATTTGAAAGCAGAGTATATGCAATTTTTAAAAGGAATATATGTAGATTTGAGAAGGAAAATATATGTAGATGATTGCATCAAATTTGTGAAAAGTGTATCATCTACAAGAAGATCTTTATGAAGGAAAATCAATTGATCATCATTCATTGAAGAATTTCATTTGGAGCTTGGTGCTTCCTAAGAGAAGAGATTGGTGTTTCTTGCTAAGTTGGTGCTTAGAAATGGGGATTGGTACAAATTATGATGCTCATAAGTAGTATGGTCATACCTCAGTCCTAGCTTTTAGCTGAAGATTTTTTTTTTCTACAACTCTAGTAGCTACTCTTCCTATTGTTTCTCTTGCCAAAGATCTGCCACCTTGCTACATATTTAAAATAAAAAGCCATATAATATGATGAGTATGTTGTCATAACATGCCAATAGTATAGTTGAACAAATCATTAAGTTACTTGGAAAATGGACCTATTTTATGATACCTAAACTCAACCAACACCGTATTTGAAGTCATGTAGCATCAGCATGGGAAGGCCTATATGCTAATGCCATTTCACTATAATCCTATCCTAATAATTGGTAGAATGCAAATCTCATGAGAATGGATTTGATCCCTCAATCACTGAAATACTACAAATGTCAATCATTAACATAATTATATTGACTTACTCTTATTCTCTAACATAATGTAATGACTACACAACCTAGCACCATCGATAACATATGAGATGTGTTGAAAATCAAAATAAGTACAAAGGGTAACATATTGAAGCAAAGAGAACTAATGAAAATCTCATAAGCTTAAAAATGTAGCATAATGAAATACTGAAAAGTTCATTACCTTATTGAGCTTCTCTTTGTTTCAAGAATAGTTTAATATTCTCTACTTAACAGGGCCAACCACATGATGGTGGAAGCTCATTTGGCCCCTCCCCCCCTCACATCACTCTCAATTCCCCATACCCGATCATATAACATTAATCATTCATTCATCCATTAATAACATATAACATTCATTCATTAACATATTCGCATTCATTCATTAAAATATAACATTCATTCTTTCAGTTTATACATATTATAAAAAATATGGTTGTAAAAAATATCAGTTTTTAACATTCATTAACATATTATAAAAAATATGGTTGTCATAATATGATTACAGTCACTTATTTTTGTTTATTTTTTGTAGCTAAAAAAGTAAGTGGAGTGTCGTTTTCTAAATCATTTTTCCCCCCTTCAGTTATTCTTCCCTCTACTCATGATATTAATGTATGCCTAGTCATGTACTCATGACAAGGAGGCCACTGCAAGGGGGGGTCTGCTGCAATAACAAAGAAATGTTAAATTGATATGTTTTATTATTATTGTTACAAGTATTTCATTAATTAAAAGAACATTAGAGTGGTGCTATTTACCTGATGGGGCCACATCATGTTCCTAATCTTGTCTTATAGCCTCATTCTCAACATGCTGAACACCCTCTAAATCCTCTGGAGTTGAAACACGAAAGGTTACATTAATTAATACACTAATTGCAATTAAATATGTTTAAAAGAACATTAGGGTCATCCTCTTTACCTAATGGGGCCACATCATGTTCCTGATCTTGTCTAGCCTGATCATGCTCAACATTTTGATCATGCTCTACATGCTCTAAAGTTGAAACATGAAATCTTACATTAATTAATACAACAATTGCAATTAAAGATGTTTAATTGTATTAATCCATACTATGTTTTGTATAGCACATGAATACATCCAGTACCAGGATGCACAAAATTACCTTCATCTGCAGGTTGTTCTCCACCCTCACCAGGCTGCATTCCAATGTCATGTCCAGTATTATCATTGCTTGCCTATTTAAAAAAATAGGCACATAATTACTTTATAGTGGAAATTAATATTTAATAGATTGAACAAGTATTCAATTTTAAATAAACTTTATTGAGTTTATTTACCTGTGTGTCGGATGTAGTGGAAGCTTGTGTTTGCCTAGTCAGGAGTCTTAGGCATTCAACCATTGCTCCATAGCCTTGCTAGAAGGAAATATTTAGGTCCTCTTCTGTGGGAACTCTGTTGAATTCAGAGCCCTGCATTTTTGCATAAGATCATGAATTTTGCTTCTATGGTGTGATAAAACTAGAATTGTTTGCAATTTATTATTTGAATGCAATATTTCATTTATTGATACTTACAATTCGTGTGGATAATTTCATATAACCACCAGAGCCAATTTTGTGTTGCCCTTGTTTTTCTAGTCTTTCCTTTTTTTCCTTCGATGTGTCAAGTAGCCTATGAAAATTTTGAAATACATTAGATTATGTAAAAAGAAAGAGTAATCAGTATATAATTACATTGTTGATAGTATCACACACCTTCCTTGGCCTGGTGGTGTCTTTCCTTTTTTCTTTTCAGCCTTCCCCTTTCCATCCAACACCAAGTCCTTCCACTCTTTCTCTAGAATCATGGGGGGATGCTCGTACTTTTTGTTCTTCTCTAAATGTGACCTATTTTGGTCCCTCACATACTTTAGATAGGTACCAACTTTCTTAAGGACCTTGGATTAGTTGAATGTTTTATCACCGAATAGCACAACTAAACGGTTAATGAGATCATCTTTTAAATCTTGATTTTGGGCATTCCACCATGTACGTATGGTGGGCCCGAAGATCTCCAATGTAATATCATTTAGATGTTTATAAAAAACATCATTTCTTGCAAAATGATCATGGGATCATTAGTCTAAAAAGAGTGATCAATAAGTAAATTTCAATTGGATTATATATAATAATTAAAACATTTTAAAGTACCTGGGACCTTCTCTATCTTTATGGGAATGAAATCCTCGGTCACCACAAATGTGACCAGAAATGTTCTTGTACTAGTAATACGGGAAGATCCAGAAAATCTTGCCAAAACATCACTAGTACTAGTTGCCTCTTCATCCCTAGGTACATGTCCTAACGCATGTTCTAGCATGTGTTTTTTGCTAGAGGGTGCACTACCCGATGCTTGCATTCTATGTGTTCCAACATTTTAGTCGACAATATAGGCATGGATGATGGGGTCGGATGATGTGATGTATGTGCAAGAAGATCAGGATTGACACTTGTACCAACCCCTACTCCCTGGGCAGCACCTGCAGTACCCTGATCATGGCCAGCACCATCACGACAATGCAAAAAATCCTATAAAAACAACACATTTTAGTTCATGACATAAAGGAGTACTAAATATAAACCCATGAATGAACTTATGTTATAATTAAAGATCTCATGACAACTTACTTGCAAGTTCCATGCTCTCTTAGTCAATATTTAGACCCTTTCTCTTATCTCATCTGTTTGAGGCACTATGAATAACAATAGAAGGATTTTTTCATTGCATTTTTTTTGGGTCTTCCTTATCATATCTAGAGGGTTTGCGGAATATGTGATGTCATCATCACATAATAGTGACTGCACCTCCCTATGGATGCTCTCCTCTACTGCTGGTGCCTTTCCCTAATCATCCAACTGCCACAAGAATATTAAAAACATTATCAAAATTACCGCTCAACATGTATCACACTATAAAATCCCTATGGGTTATAGTCCCACTCATCGCAGATGAGGACTAGGCCTAAGGCTGCCAATAGATCCTTGAGCTCATCCTCAAAAAATTGCTTCATTAGTGATACTCGATTGTTAGCAATATTGAGGGGAAGCAGATATAACTTTGTTTTATTTCTCCCACTGGCATAGATCTTGTCAACCATGGTTGCTTGGTGGCATGCCTCCAATGCAAAGACTTTTTCTATCACAAATATGGGGAGTCAGAAAGACTCATTGGAAAATTCATGGAATCTGATTAATATGAAGTCCCTGTCTAGGAAATAATCCACTAGGGTCAATGAGATTCTCATCCACTATAAAGACCTCAGGAGAGAAGTAACCAATAGGGCGAGGAAACAATTCTTCAAGCACTGGCCTCAAAAAGTGATCCTCAAACCAATAATATCCCCCTATTCTAGAAAGTACATGGGTACACATAGAAACTGGCTAGAGACAACCCCTTTCATCTAGCCTAGATACTGGTACATTTCTCCCTATAAATTCATGATTTTGATGCAAAACCAAATGAACCAAGAAAGAAGAATACCTGAATTTGGAATTAGTTTCGTAATTCTTAAGCTAGTTCAACATGTTTCCATCTATTACTTTGGAAAAATCATAGTGCCTCTAGTTCTTCTCTCTTTTTAGCACAAAGGCTAAGCCGAAATGAAAAAGGAAGAAGCTGAGCATCATCTTTAAGACCAAAAACCAAGGCCAACATCGAGAAAACTGACTATGTGTCCTTCTAGAATTTCTCGTATGAAAGAGGAAAGTGAAGATGACCTTTGTCTAGCCATTCATTTATTTCTTCTTCATAAAAAAATGTTCTTCCAAGGCCAATTCTTCCCCAAAGAGATCCATCTTTTCTTCATCAAAAAGCTTTGTGTCCTAGGCCATAGGGATACACAACATGTTATGTAGGGCTTAAATAGAAACAATAAACCTAATATTTACATTCTCACTAACCCTAGTTACCTCATCAAATCTCCTATCACATGCATTGACTAACTTCGGGCATCGATGCACAGTGGGAAAAATGAATTGTGGAAAAACACAATACTAGAGCCAAAGCGAAAAACCATCAGCTGACTCATACCTTTCTTTTCTCTAAAATTCACCTTCTCTAAGACATTTAGGGTTAGCTGATAACTTGGGGTCAAAAACATCATCAGCAATATCTTGCACTGCCTCTCTTTTTACAGGCTTATCAATTAGCACCTTCTTGCAAAATTTGAAAGGTCACTCCACCACTATCGGGGTGTTGGTGAATGACTTCCACCCAAAAACATTGGCATAGCTAGGTCATTGACTTGAATTTGTGGCTTGTCTTCCAAAGTTTGAGGGTTTTTTCCATGATTGTATCAAGAAGTTGCAGAGAAATCCTTAGCAAAAACGACCACTTTCCTTTTGCTTGAAAAGGAAAACCTACTTTTGAGTGTAATTAATTCTCTTTCTTGTACATGTAGTTAATACTACTCTATTACTGTTGGTCCATTAAATGCCACCATTGAGGTGATACGTGTGAATATGAGATCTATATCCCTCAGGAATGCCGAGAACACCATGAGAATGGAATTAGTACATTCTCCCCACATCCTCTTTTACAAATAAATTCATTGCATTGAAGTGCATGATTTTTGTTGTGTGGAATGTGCTAAAGTGATTTAAGGTACCCCTAAAAAGATGTGACCATTAAATTTTTAGAGCTTTAGCGTGTTAATCCATTTCTTTTCTCATTAGTAAGCTGGTTGGAGCTGATGATGGCAAAGGACACATGTCGACAATCAACATATCAGAGCATTTAATCCCAATGCCCAAATTTATTCCTGAAGGCATTCCATCATATCCTTCATATGATTTATCTACCTTACTCCTTTCTATCTTAAAACTTTTCATTGTTGTTTGGCCAAAAATAGACATCTCGTTGGTTGAGTTTGCTGGATCACCTTTTCTATATATAGTTATGCCACCTTTTGCAAAATTTATTCAAACATATAGTCTCTTAAGTTAGCTAGCCTTCTTCTTATTCCCATTCCACCATAATTTGTTGCTTTATCAGAATGTCTGCTGGCTTAGGCACTCCCATTTAGCTTCTTCCCAGGAGACAACAATACTGCTTCACAGGAGAGGTCACTAGTGACTGAATCAAGCATCTAGTGAAGAAATGTGACCACATCATCCTGGTAGTGTTCAAGTGGGTAGTCGACACATACTTCATTACTGTTGAGAACCAGCTCTGAAGCAACTACAATGTGCTTTCCACTTCATAGCCTCATGGCTGGACCTAAATGTGTCCAAGTCTATGATAATTGAACTGTGCCACAAGATGTTCAACACTTTACTGATGGAAGGGCTTGGCAAGATAGTGTAGGTGGCCATCCCTAGTATTGGTATCCCGAGCACTATGGACCTCCCTAGGAACGTGCATGGACTTTGGAATAGATTTACCCTAGTTGCCCTTCCTCTCTAATTTCCGCACTATGGACATTGAGATACACCACTGATCCTCTTAGCCAGTGGCAATTTTTCTACTATGGGGGTACAACATGGAGTGGGTTCCAGGACTGGCTTAGAGGAAGCACTTTGACTTCTTGGTGCAAAGTCGCAATGAGTAGGCCTTGAGCTTGTGTTGTGGAGTTGACGTCCATTATGTTTTCAGCCCCTTTTTGTACCTAGATAGAAAAGGAGAAGAGGAAGAAAAGAAAAAGAAGAAGGAAGACCCGATAATGAGCCTTTATGGCTTCCTAGGCGATGGAAGGAAGCCTTTTATAATTGTTTTTTGCATGTTGCCTCCCTTTTGGATCTTTTGGCTCCATAACTTCTTTTGGGTTTGCTTGAGAGAGCCTTATGTTTAAATCTGAGCTTCGAGCCTGCATTATATGTAAATTTTTTGATAAACATAATATAATACAAGCTTTTACCTCTTCTGTGTTATTCTTTGATTGTCCTATTCTCAAAATTTTGAAATATTTATAAAAAATTTACATATGGTACATTGTTGTTAAAAAATTTAAAGAACTATGCAATTTAATGAAAAATATTCAGATAAATATCATTTACCAGTATATCTAAATTATTTCCCTCCATATGTTCAAGCTCATATGCATTCTTTTCTTTGCTTACACTGATTCAGAAAGGTCCTCTCCATGGTGCTTCAAATTTTGTGTGTTGCTCTGGTTTTGTAGTATGTTCATCGTACTTTAGCACTAAGCTCCCTTCTTTGAATTTTGGGTTAGAAGTCCTTTTTTCAAACCATCGCTTGATTGTCTATTGGTGATTGATCATGGCTCCATTAGCATTTTCTCTTTCTTCCTCTAGTTTGAGGATTTCTTCCAACCATACTTCCATTCCATCATTTTCTTCAATCTCCAGGGCTTTCAGTAGTTGTAAAGTAGGAATTTCTATGGAAATGGGTATCACTACCTCTTTTCTATACACCAACTCATAAGGGGAGGTCATCAGAATTTGCTTGGGGGTAATTCAGTTTTCCCACAAAGCAACTCATAAATTCTTGTGTCGATCCCTTTGTCATTCTGATCTAATACGTTTGATTAGCCTCATTAGGTTTTTGTTGGTGGACTCTGCTAATCCATTCCCTTGTGGATAGTAATTTGATGAATTTTTAAGGAAAATCCCATGTCTGATAGAAAAAATTGACATCCCTAACCCAACAAAATATTAGGTATTTTTATATATGATGGTCTTGGGTAGACCAAATCTAGTCACTATTTCTTCGAGTAAATTAACAATTTCCCCCTCTGTGGCATTCTTTAGGGCTACAACCTCCGTCCACCTTGTAAAGTAATCAGTTGTTGTGAGAATCCACTTGTCTTTGGCACTAGAAATATAATTTATCATGCCGATAAAATCCAAACCCCATTGGGAAAAGGGTTCGGGTATGTGCAGGATCATCATTGAAAAAATAGGCCCTTAAGTGGCAAAAAATTCAGAAAAATCAGTGTTAGGAAACTTGACGTAAAAATTTGAATAAGTTATCTATATTATTTCAAAACTATGTAAGAATAGAATCTATAGAAAATTGAATGTGGTTTCTAAAATATTAGGTTTATTTAAAAATAAATAAAATATATTTCGTGAAAATTTGAAATTTCAATGCAGTAGTACTTAAATTTCAAGGAAAAAATAAGTAGGTGTCTATCTAACCACCTTAACCATAATAAAATGATAATATTTTTTTATAATATTTTATATATAAGTAGAGGACTCATGTGCGGATGTGATGCATATTTTTTTGTAATTTTTTTCCAAGTAAATAATTAATTATGAATTTTTTATTATAACTTTTAAAAAATATAAAACTCGTATGTCTCACCACCTTAACTTGGTCAAAACTTCATGAAATTTAATTTTTCCTTTTTTAATCCTATAGTATGTGAAGCATAGAATGTGACGATATTTTGGATTCAAAAAATGTGATACCATTTGAAAGTTATAGATTTTTTTCAATCAACTTATCGATTAGGAATTTAGTCGTAATTCTAATAGAAAATAAATAATAATAATTTATTAAATTCAACTTAAATCATAATTTATATTGGTGGAAATATGAGAATCTCCTCTAGAAACCCTTTTCATTTCATCAATTTTGGGTTAAAAAGTCGTCAACCACATACCCTACAAATACCCATAATGTTGCCACTTTTTGGCCCATCATGATCCTGCACATACCCATTCTTCAGTTACAATCAGGCTCAAGGGTAGATCGGCATTCTTTCTTTTTCCAACAAAAAATTGGCACTACACTTCTGCACTAGATGATGTGCTTCAGAAAACATAAAGGGCCAATAATATTCTACTCGCATTATCTTTAAAGCAATAGTCTTGGCGAGAAAATGTCCACCCTCAGAACTGTGATGCAATTCGTTAAGAACTATTTTTTCCTGTAGGTTGTTGAGACATCAAAGCAACACACCATCATAATTTCTCTTAAATAGTACACCTTCAATTAATGCATACCTAACACCTTGCAATTGGTAGTATCTCCTTTTGTGAAACAAAAGGTTAGTCAGGTAGTACCCTTTTTGTATATACTACATCTGATCATCCACCCAAGATTCTCCAAATTTGAATTGGTTCAAGTAGACTTGATCGGTTTCCTTTTCAGCCACAAGACTCATTTCCTATGTGATGTATTCACACAAACCTCTTCCCTGAACCAGCTTGGTTGGTCTTGTGTCCACATCATATTCTAGGATTTTAGTTATCCAATTTACTCTTTTTTCAGTGATCTCACCTTATATGATATATTCCCGCACACTGGGATGTGCTACAGGATAGTGATCTTGATAGCATACACCAAGTGTCAGAACAATTTAAAAATTGAAGTATGGAAAAAGCTTGCTTTTCTACAAAGTTATACCTAACCTCATAACCTTTCAAGGTTCGTGAATGGAATGCAATAGGATTTTCTCCATCATTTTTACTGCCTTTATGAGTAAGCACCAATGCTATACTATCCTAACCATTGTATACATATAGTAGGAAATCTTTGGAAAACTCCAAATTAGCTAAGATCGAAGCAGCAGAAATTGCTATCTTTATTCGCTCAAAAGTTTATTTTCCTTTGGAGGTCCACTTAAACAATAGATTCTTTTTAAGCATTAGTGTAATAGGCCTCACAATAACGAAAAAGTCCAAAATGAACTTGCTGATGAAATTGATTTTCCCTAAAAATGATTGGAGTCCTTTCTGGTTTACTGGCAGGGGTAATTCCATTATAGATCTATAACCCTTTTAGGATCTATTGCTATTCCCTCTTTAGACAATACAAAGCCAAGTAGCTTACCTTGAGGCACTCCAAAGAAACATTTTTTGGGATTTAAAGAAATCCTGAACTGTTGGCATTTCTGGAAAACCTTTTCTAGATGATTGAAGTGATCATCCTTTGATTTTGAAAAGACTGTCAGGTCATCCAGATATATCAAAATAATTAGGTTGATTAAACCTCTGAAAGCAATATCCATTACTCATTGAAAAGTTGCACCAAAATTTTACATTTTGAATGACATCTTGGCATATGCGAACATTCCGCACTTAGTGGTAAATGTCATCTTGTGTTGGTCACTCTCCTTTACATATACCTGGTTATATCCCAAAAAACCATCAAGCAATGAGAACATTTCAAATCCATCTACTGTCTGCAGAATTTTCTCCATTAACGGAAAGGGGTAATGGTCCTTCAGTGAGGCCTTGTTCAAGTCTAGGAAATTGACGCAAAGTCTAATGTCACCATTCTTCTTTCGGACAGGTACCAGATTTGACACCCAGGTGGAATTTTTAATCAGATATTTGATTCTTGACTTGACCAACTTGGTGAGCTCTTATTCCTTCAAGGCTTCAACCTTTAGGTTGATTGGTCTTTACTTCTATCAGATGGGCTTGGACCCTTCCTCCAAGTCAATGGTATGTTAAATTATACCTAGGTCATAACCTTTAAGATCATTATAGGTCTAGGCCATAACTCTGTCGTACTCATAGCATATATCCCTTAATCTTTCTTTATCTTTCCACGAAACCTCCTTTCCGACTTTCAACTTTTTTCTGCTTCCAACATCAAGCTCTTTGTAATCTCTTTCATTTATAGTGGACCTTCACTTGACACTTCTTGCATCTTCATAGTCAAAGAGGTTCTCGAGGGAAATCAACCCTCTCGGAAGCTTGTTCCCTTTTAATTGGATGATCTTCCCTTCAAGAAATTCTACTCCTGGGGGTGAACAGTTGGGAACCATTCCTCCTTTTTGTATGAAGGTAGCAATTTGAGTGTCATCATCAAAAACTTTCCAATTTTCATCATTGTCAGAAATTTAGGGTCAAACAATAACTTGCACTACATTTTGCTTGGTTTAGTTAGAAACTAGTTCAAATTGTGACCCAACAGATGCCACCCGATCAGCGCGTGACACTGTTCTAATATCAAGGAATAACTTGTATGTTGAAGGCTTTGAAACTCTTGATCACTTCCCAAATCCAATGTCTATATAACTTCATTCGAGTGTTCTTTATAGTTTCTTGACTATGGACTTGGCTCAACACTAGGTCTAATATAGGATGGTATAGTTGTGAAACATCTTATAGGGAACTACTAGGGTGAAAGTGGATAAATTATAGTATCTTAGGAGAATTTTTGAGAATTTATAAATAAAAGATCCAAAATTTGTAAACCATTTTTAAGTCAAATTTTAACTATTATTAATCAAATTATATCACATGGAGAAAAAATAATTGATCTAAATATTGTATCTAAAATATTCTCAAAGATGTACATAGTAAAGTTGAAATTATTTTGATTACAATTGAAAAGTACAAATATCTAACACAATTATTTGTAGATGATTTTATGGGATCTATGTTATCATACAAATCCATAATGCACAAGAATAATAATTTCTCTTTAGAGAATACATTTAAATCATGGGTTTCATTCAACGAAGAAGAAGAGGATGACAAAGATATAGAAGCAAGGGTAGAAATAATAATCAAAGAAATGAAAGTAGTCTAGATCAAGGTGAAAGGGTGATTCATAATTTATATACTCATGGCTTTATAAGCTATATCAATCATTTTGACAACAATCTCAAAAGTATGATATTTTTAATATTTACTGAACTATTAATACAATGAATTTGGTCATTATGCATATGAGTGTCAAAATTTTGAGATATAGAGGTAGGGATAGAAATAATATAAAAAAAATGGAAGTATTGGTCTAGATCAAGGTGTAAGGGTGAATTATAATTTTTATTCTCACAACTCTAGAGAGTATAACAATTAGTTTTGAGAAAAATCTCAAAAGTATGATAAGTTCAATATTTAGTGTTCAAAGTATTAATATACAAAAACTGGTCATTATGCATATGAGTGCCAAAAACCAAAGTATATGAGGGTAAAAAATAAATAAATTATTTAAATGTATCTAAAACTAATTCAAGTTCCTTATTAATTGCATTTCATGGTGTTCAAGAGAGCTATAGTGATATTTAGTTTATAGATGATGAATTTACTAATCGTGATATAAAATATATATCTATTTATAATTTTAGATAGTTATGTGAAGTTAGAGGTCAAACTAGGTGATGATAATAAAGTGTTAATTATGGATAAAGGTTTTATTAATATTTTTACAAAACATGATGAAAGAAAGCATATTCTATACGTTTATTTGTTGCTCAAATTAAAGCATATCTCATGTGTGTTGGACAACTTCTACAAAAGGGTTACAAATTATCTTTTAAAGATAATGTGTGTGCCAAAGTAGGAAAAATTCTAAGTGGGCATTTAATTGCAAAAAATAAGATGACCAAGGGTTGAATGTTCCCACTTTGATTCAAAAGTGAAACTCAAAAGGAAGCCTAAGGAGAACCCAAAGCAAATTTTAAGGTAATTTATTTAGACCAAACATGAGTATTCATTTAAGGTTTGGTCACCATTAGTTTGGAGGTTTGATTTTATTGCAAAAAAATAAAATGGTGAGAGGATTATCAATAATTAAGGAGCTAACTAGTTAGCGGGAGCATTATGTTTTAGTGAAACAATAAATGAAAAGTTTTTTGATTGGAATTTATTATAAAGAAAGGGAACCATTAGAGCTTTTCCATTAGAGCTTTTGTTCACACTAATTTACATGGACCAATACAAACCCCATCATTTAACTTTTATCGATGCTCTTAATTAGAAGACATAAATTTATTTTCTCAATTATAATTCTAAAGCCTTCAAAATATTCAAGGATTTCAAAATAAATGGTTAAAAAATAGAGAAATTAATACAATAATTTACTCAAGTTAGAGAGGTGGATAATACAAGTCAAATGAGTTTCTATATTTTATAGTTATCATGGATTTAATAAAGAAATTATTAAAAGGTACACATCATAATAGAATGGTGTTGTAGAGGGGAAGAATATAACCATAGTGGAAGCAAGTTGAATTCCAAGAACTTGCCTAATGAATATTAGAGAGAACTAGTTGTGTGTACAATGTATATTCTGAAAAAAATTATTACATAGAGTGTTAAAGACATGATTCCAGAAGGAAAACGAAATGGTAAGAATCATAGTATACTTGATTTAATAATTTTTTTGTGTTCCATATACACATGCAAAAAAATAAAAAGAGAAACAAATTGGATGGTAGAGATGAAAAGTATGTTTATATTATTTATATTGAGTAATTGATAGATTACAAGTTGCACAATCCCATTACTAGGAAGGTAATCAACAATAGAGATGTTAAATTAAAGGAAAAGGAGGCAAGGGATGAAAGTGTCAAAAAAATCAATTACAATTGCAACATCAATACCTCAAGATGAAAAAGAATCATAAGAACAAAGTGAGTAGCCAAGACCACAAGTAGTTATAGCTAGTTTGATAAGAAACCCTCAAGGAAAAATTAAGAAAAGTTGAAAACACCACGAAATTTTGAATAAAGTGAATCATCATACTCCCAAATTATAAGTAATGAAGTGAATCCTTCACAACTAAGATCAAGGTAGAGAGGTAAGAAAATAAGTTTGAAAGATATTTATGATAATGGAGAAAAAAATAGATTTACATTCAATTTTTTGTTTATTATCTCTTAATCCTATATATTTTGAGGAAATCAATCAAGGAAGAAAATTGGATCAAGGATTTGGATGAAGAGATGGATTCCATTGAAAGGAATGAAAGATGGGAGCTAGTAGATCTACTTGAAGGTAAATATTGCATAAGATACAAATGGGTCTATATGACTAAGTTCAATATAATTTAGGTGATGTTGAGAAATACAAATAAGGTTAGTAGAAAAATGTTTTACACAATGACATGGAATTGACTATGATAAGACATTTGTGATATAAAATGCATAAAACTGGATATCTCATTATTCAAAATAACAAGTGCATATATAGTAGAGGAAAGGAAGTGGTTGAGCATAGAAGAGGGGCGATTGCACAATTACATTCGGTTAACTATATACACCCACACAATAACTGTATACACTCACACACAACATAATGTAATACATTATACATTATTTTCCAACATCCCCCCCCCCTCCCCACCTTATTATATTGTTCCTGAAACTAAGAAAAACACATTTCCTAGGGACCCCCCTTAAGGCTTAAGGCTAACATAATAAAACTTGCTGATTACAAAAGTATGTATACTTTCTTGAGAAGATTTTCCTTTTGAAGAAACAAATCCTAAATCAAGTGGAACATCTCTAACAATCTTCCATTCACTTTACAACAATAGGTTGTTCTATACCAAAATATTACATAGATCTTTTTCTAAATCTTCTGAGCTACTGCTCATTCAAACAACTACCACTACATTCTCATGACATTGCTGGACCTACTTTCATATATCAACATGTCACTACCATTATTTATCCTTATAGTTTTGCAGAGCTAGACTCCATTTGGGAGTGCATACAAAATAAAAATCATACAATATATAAAGAATTAAGCATCACCAAAGGAAAAAAGATTGAATATAATATATTTTGAAACACCCATAAAACGTGTGAAAGCTGGCATGAATAAATATGTAATCAAATCAAACCTCTTCCAAAATCTATCCTCAATATTTGTCTTTAATGATGAGATTGATTGTGATCCAATGTTGATATGGAGACTAACATGGAGAGGATAGGGCAAATAGGAGTAGTTGATATTATATTTCCAACACTCCCCTTTAATCTCAACTACGAATTCTTTTCATTCATGCTTCAAATCTACAATCTTCAAATTTTATGGATCAAACTTAGGAAATCCCAATTTTCTGTTGGGATGCTCTAACCAGGAGCTCTGAGCATCATTTCACCAGTGCACAGTAGGTTTAGGTGTGATACACTTGCTCTCCTTGACATCTCCCTTTGAGCTACACTACTGGTGCTTAGGGATCCTAACTTCAGTCTGCTCTATTGGCCTTATTTACACAAATACATAATGTTATCCTCCTTTGATCTTTTGATCTCCTTTAAAACTCCTCTTTCTTTTTCCTCACAGTCTCCTCCTTTCTTGACAGAACTATTATTTCATCCATATAGTAGACCACGATCTATCTTCTTACAATTTCTTTTATTCAACAACTTCAATCTCTCTTCCATTTCAAAAGAAAAAAAAAATTCTCCTCTTTGCAACTTCTTTATAACATTGAATAGTTTTCAAAATAAAAACTATCCGAAGATTTTTTTTACCATTGATCTGTTGGACTAACCGCCACACCTCTGGGCATATGATCATGTGGACTAACCACCACTCTGGGTCTAGGTGAAGGTCCTGGTTTGGAAAGTTCACTAACACTTGCAAGTTTTGGTGTAACGGCAAACTATAAATGGTATCAGAGCCACAACCCAGGTTCAATTCCCCCGAGTTGCGTCGGAAGGGGGGTGTTGGACTAACCGCCACACCTCTGGGCATATGATCATGTGGACTAACCGCCACTCTGGGTCTAGGTGAAGGTCCTGGTTTGGAAAGTTCACTAACACTTGCAAGTTTTGGTGTAATGGAAAACTATAAATGGTATCATAGCAGGTATTTTTGTTTTGGGTTTAAGATCTAGTTGTTCGAATTTCACGAAAGATTATCATGTCGAATTCTAACAGCTTGCCCATTCCAGAATTTGATGGAAATGAGTATGATTATTGGTGTATAAAAATGATGACATTTTTAATAGGAAAAGACTTGTGGGAGATTGTTGAATCAGGTTACCAGGAGCCAGCTGATTGGAATGCCCTCCCAGTCAATGAAAGAACAGCAAGGAAAGAAGCTAAGAAGAAGAATTTTCAAGCATTGTTTCATATTCAAATAGCTTTAGACAAGAGTTTATTTCCAAGAATTGCAGGTGCAAAGACAGCTGAGGATGCCTGGAAGACTCTAAAAGAAGCTTACCAAGGCAGTGATCAGGTCCAAGTTGTTAAGTTACAGACATTGAAAAGAGAATTTGAGAATTTAAAAATGCAAGAAGGAGAAAGTGTGAGTGAGTATTGTGTCAGAGTAAAAGATGTGGTCAATAAGATGGCTACACTTGGAGAAACTGTGAACACAGAGGTTTTGATAAAAAAGGTGTTGAGATCTCTCACACCAAGATGGAATCACGTTGCCATAATAATGGAAGAAAGTAAGGATTTGACAACCCTTCAATTCGATCACCTTGTTGGATCGTTGATCTCACATGAAGAAAGATTAAAAGATTATTTTGGAGAAAGTATTGAGAAAGCCTTTTCCTCCAAAGTACAAATCACAAAGAATGATGATGGCAGCAGTAGTAGCAAAAGCAATCAAAGCCAAGGTAAAAGTCAAAATCAGAATAATTCAAGAGGTAGAGGCAGAAGTTTTTCAAGAGGAAGAGGTGGTTCAAGAGGCAGAGGTAGAGGAAGATTTGATAAAAGGAATGTTCAATGTTACCATTGTAATAGGTATGGACATTTTGAAAGAGAATGTAGACTAAAAGAAGGTAAGAATGTTAATTATGCTCAAGAAAGTTATGAAAATCCTCCAGATAATTTATTCTTATCTTATTCTAAAAGTGAAAATACTAGTAAAGATGTTTGGTACCTAGATTCTGGATGCTCTAACCATATGTCAGGAAATGGGAAGTTGTTTTCAACAAAGGATGAAAGTTTCAAGTCAAAGATTCAGCTCGGTGATGATAAATCATTGGTGGTCGCTGCAAAAGGTGCCATGGAGGTCCACACAAAAGAAGGTATGAAGAGTGTTAAAGATATTTATTACACTCCTGAGTTAAAACATAATTTGTTAAGTGTTGGACAATTATGTGAGAAGAACTATAGAGTTGTCTTTGAAAATAAGAAATGTACAATTTTTGATAAGAGTCAGGGAAACAGAGTAGTCACAGTTGTTCCTATGACGAAAAATAGGATGTTTCCATTGAGATTTGGTGAAAATAACAGCAGCCTTGCCAATATGGCATTTGAGGATACAAGTTGGCTATGGCATCTAAGGTATGGCCATTTAAACTTTCACAGTTTGAAGCTTTTGACCTCACAAGCATTAGTTGCTGGTTTGCCCAAGGTTGAAGAGCACAAGGAGGTTTGTGAAGGATGTGCAAAAGGAAAGCATGCAAGGGAAAGGTTTCCAAAAGGCACTGCATGGAGGGCCCATTACCCCCTTCAACTTGTTCATTCAGATATCTGTGGACCGATGCAAACAAAGAGTTTGGGTAAGTCATCATATTTTCTCACTTTTATTGATGGTTACTCATGAAAATGTTGGGTGTATTTTTTGAAGACTAAGGATGAAGCCTTTGATACATTCAAGAGGTTTAAAGCACTTGTGGAGAATGAGAAAGGGTGCAAAATCAAATGTTTAAGAACTGATCGTGGAGGAGAATTTTGTTCAAGAGCCTTTCAAGATTATTGTGATATGAATGGCATCAAGAGGCAGCTCACCACTCCATACACACCTCAACAGAATGGGGTAGCTGAAAGGAAAAACCGCACTGTGGTAGAAATGGCAAGGAGCATGTTACAAACCAAGGGATTGAGTAACTCTTATTGGGGAGATGCAGTTGCTACAGCAGTGTATATTCTCAATCGAAGTCCCACTAGTGCACTTGAGAAGATGACTCCTTATGAAGCATGGTATGAGAAAAGGCCTAATGTTAATCATTTTAGAGTTTTTGGATGTTTAGCTTATGTTCATGTACCTGATCAGAATAGACAAAAGTTAGATGCTAAAAGTGAGTCATGTATTTTTGTTGGGTATAGTGAGGAAAGCAAAGCTTACAGGTTATATAATCCTCTCACTAATAAGCTTATTGTTTCAAGAGATGTGATTTTTGATGAAGGGGGAGTTTTTGGTCATCAAAAAGGCCAAATGGAGAAGTCAAAATCTGTTTTGAATGATGATATTGATCATGAGCAGCCCACTAATGTTGCTGTCCCAATTGCTATAAATCCACCAAGCAGCCCCTCATCTAATTCTTCAAGTCCATCTTCAACTCCAAGTTCTAGAAGGAAGGTAAAAAGTTTGAGTGATATTTATCAAAGGAGTGCCAATCAAGCACATGAAGAAAATCCAATAGGTGAGACAGTTAATTTTGCTTTATTTACCAAGGCTGATTTTGAACCATCATGTTTTGAAGAAGCATATACTAATGAGGTTTGGATGCAAGCAATGAAAGAAGAAATGGATTCCATTCATAGGAATGATACTTGGCAGCTTACAGAGCTTCCACATGACAAGAAGAAGATTGGCACCAAATGGATCTACAAGACTAAGCATAACAGTGATGGAAGTGTTGAAAGGCATAAGGCAAGATTAGTTGCTAAAGGTTTCACACAAAAGTATGGGATTGACTATGAAGAGACGTTTGCACCAGTTGCAAGACAAGAGACCATTAGAATGCTGATTTCATTAGCAGCTCAAAAGAATTGGAGCATACAACATATGGATGTGAAAAGTGCCTTCTTGAATGGGTACTTAGAAGAGGAAGTATATGTGGAACAGCCACAAGGTTTTCAAGTGGAAGGAAAAGAGAATCATGTCTACAAATTGAAGAAGGCTTTGTATGGCCTCAAGCAAGCACCAAGGGCATGGTATGCAAGAATTGATGGATACTTTCAGGAGAATGGCTTCAAGAGAAGTAAGAGTGAACCTACCCTTTACTACAAACAAGAAGGTAATGATATTCTTATTATAAGTTTGTATGTTGATGATTTGTTGTATATGGGTAGCAGTTCTAAGATGAAAGATGAGTTCAAAATTGCTATGATGAAAGAATTTGAAATGAAAGATCTTGGTCTCATGAAATATTTTTTAGGAATGGAGGTTTATCAATGTAAAAATGAAATTTTCATTTGCCAAACCAAATATGCAAAAGATATGTTGAAGAAGTTTGACATGGTTGATTGTAAACCATACTCCACTCCAAGTGCTCATGGAGTTGTGTTGAGTAGGAATGATGGTGCTGAATTAGTTGATGAGACTGCTTACAGAAGTATTATTGGGAGTTTGATGTTTCTGACCCACACAAGACCTGATATAGCATATTCAGTTTCACTTGTTTCAAGGTATATGACAAATCCATCAGAAATACACATGAAGGCAGCTAAAAGAATTTTGAGGTATGTGAAAGGCACTCTAAATTATGGTATTCATTACTATTCTTCTAAAAGATTCAATCTTGTTGGCTTTAGTGATTCAGATTGGGGAGGTAGTATGGATGATCGTAAGTCTACATCTGGAAATTGTTTCTCTTTTGGTTCTGGTTTGATTACTTGGAGTTCCAAGAAACAAAGCATGGTTGCTCTCTCATCCACAGAAGCAGAGTATGTTGCAGTTACCTCAGCAGGTACACAAGCTCTTTGGCTTCGAAAAGTTTTAGAAGAAATTGGTGAGAAACAGATTCAGCCTACAGTGATTTATTGTGACAATATAAGTGCCATCAAATTAGCAATGAATCCGGTTCATCACAGTAGAACAAAGCATTTTGATTTGAAGTATCACTTCATCCGTGATTTAGTACAGAAGAAGGAAGTTGAATTGAAGCACATCAGCACTAAGGATCAGTTAGCAGACATCTTCACCAAAGCAGTTGCAACAAATTAGTTTTTGTCACTTCGAGATCAGATCGTGAGCCCTCTTAGCATCAAGGGGGAGTATGTGGATAATTGATGTTGGCGGACTCTTATCATGAAAAAGATAATTGATGCGATAAGATTTGTTTTTCCAGCCTAAAAATAGCTCACCATTCGCAGTCATAGTTTTGTTTAGATTTGCTTTAAGTTTTAGTTGTAATAAAGGAAAAAGGCTGCTATCCTTATCTTCAAGATTAGTTGTAATGCAGTTTTTCTTTTATTAGCTTTGTTTTTTGCTTTCTGCAAATAAAGCATGCGTTGCATGCTGTGTTTAGGTGATTCACTCTGTTTTAAATTAGGAGCATCGAACTCTCTTTACCTATGTTCTGTATTCTTGTTTAAGAAGCTGCTGAAGCTGCAATAAAAAGAACTTTGTTTCAGAACTCTTTTTCAGAACTCTGTTTCAAAACAGAGCAGATTATTATGTCTATTGAAAGGCTTTGAATAGAATAGTGTAAGATCTAGTTTATAACTGTATTTCTCTTGTATCTTTCTGTTGTTTAATTTATTGTATCAGCTGGTTTCAGAGGAGAGGCATTTACTTTACAAATCTTCATGATCTGTAACCACCTTTGAGCTGCACCTAACCTTTGAGTGGCGTTCTTTGTCTTCCAACAAAATCTGTGAACAAACCAAAACATCAACCCTACTAGCTTAAACCAACAAACTAACAAGCAACGACCCACCTTTTGTCTTTGACCAGGGGCTACAGCCAAGTCTTCAGACTTTTTCACCACTTTTTTTTTTCTCCTTAATAATCGCAGGCATTTTCTCCTCATTCTCATAGTTTAGCAAGAACTAACTCTTTTCCTTATCTTCAAACTCATGACTTCGTTCTCTTACTTTTACTTGGCTCCTCTTGGCCACTATCTCCTTTTCTTCTGCAACAGTTATGGCTGTACTATCCGATCTTCTTTTAGATGGTTTTGTCTCTCATTTCTGCGATCTCTTTCCTTCTAGAGGACTTCACAAATGATGCGATATGGCTTCAGCCATAATATCGACCTCCTTCAAACAATGATCTTGACTGGCAGATAGCTTCTGAATGCTTTTTATTTTGCTTTAAACCTGTGAACAACATACTTAAATTCTGGGCATCTCCTGATGCATACAGTGACTCCTAGAAACTGCAAATTCTTTAAAACTCTGCATCGGCTACTTTGGCTGCACAGCAAAGTTGAATAGCGACAACTTTGTTGGCGGCGGCTGACTGACAACACCTTTTTTTATTCTAACAATAGGAGGCTTATAATTTGCAAAACAATCTTCATAACACAGCGATTACCTTGCTCAGCCTCACGCAATTTCTCATCGGCTCCAACGATCTCCGGCAGATCTCATTCCTTCAAGCAATGGTTAACCCTTTCTTAAACACTAAGACAGACTTCTTGATTGCTTTGATCATAGCTTAAATGGCAGCCCCTCCTTTGACAACATCTTCAGTGATTATTAACTGCATAGAACTTGTAGCGAGTCACCCTCTTTATGAATAATACCATGTTCTAAATTTGACTGTTGAGCAGCTATATTCACCACACTTTAATAGGCAGTGATCACTCTTTATTTCCTTGTGATCCTTTGGGTGAGATGCAATCTTCAAATAGCTTTAAACAACTATCTCAGCAGCAATTCAAGAAACTCCTGCACTTTGCATTAATTAACTGGAACTGTCTTCAGCTGGGCGGACTACTTCAATTTGAACAGGCAGGGATCTCTTATTCTATCTCTAACCTAGGCTTTGATACCAGTTGTAGGAACGCAATGGTAGGAGAAAAATAGAAAACACGGACATAAAACTATATATTGATTAAATAAAAACATTACATAGATCTTTTTATAAATCTTCTGAGCTGCTGCTCATTAAACATTCTCATGACATTACTCGAGCTTCTGCTCTTTCAGACATCAACATGTAACTACCATTCTTTATCCTTACAGCTCTGCCGAGTTGGACTCCATTTGGAAGTGCATACAAAATAAGACTCATACAATATATAGAGAATTAAGCTGACTGAAGGACAAAGGACTGAATATAATATATTTTGAAACAACGAGAAAATGTGTGAAAGTTGGCATGAGTAATTAAGTAATTAAATAAAAAATATAACATTCAAAACAATGAAACTCTTTCTATTATTCACTTTTTTTATTAAAAAATCCTACACATTCAAATAAATTAAAAAAAAAAAAAAACATTATAAACTCACCAAGATTTACTTGACGTTTACAATTCTTAAGCCTGCAGATAAATAACATTCAAATATTATTAGTTTTTTTATAGTGAAATATATTGTTTGTTAGACATTTCAAGAATTCATTATTATTGAACTCAAAACATTTCTTAACATCACCCAGAAAGTTTCCAATTAACCTTTGAGCCATAAAAAATTAACCAACAGAAAAATGGAATCATCCTAAATATGAGCTTAGACAATATGACTTGAAATATTAACCCACAGAAAAATGAAAACATCCTAAATATGAGCTTAGACAATATGACCTAAAGTATTGTTATAAAAATCTTGACAGACATTTTTCTTGAAGAAAGATATAGTGATATAGTGTTCAATACATTACATTTTAATTAGAAGCTAGCATATTTAAAAAATAAATTAAAAAAATTTAATAGAATACCATATATTGGCTTGCCAAGGGCCACGGGTATCAGTGGCTCCAATGAATGGGCCACGGGTTAGTGTTTTCCATACCATTATTACCACCACTTCCTGAAACTGGGTCTTCATCAACCCTCGCTCTACTGAGATTCATTAGTATCTCTGCTGCATGTCCAATGTCATTCAATTCACAAGGATTCTCCTCCTGGTTACTTTCCATTATTACAAAGCCTGCACAATGTAAAAAAAACAAGTTAGCACAACAAATATATCTAAAATAAAGTTGGGGCCATTGATATATATTGAGTAAAAGAGGTTTCAATATCCTTTTATCATAAAAAACAGTCTATGAGACTGGGGCTGGCTTAACTAGCACATTCTAAATGGACTAACTTAGGTAAAGATTATCTAAGCAGCCACATGTAACCAACATTTACACAAACTTAGGTAACTATAATAACAAAAATAAATAAATCAAATCCATCGTAAAGAAGCAATCAGGTCAGAATTCACAATCTCCATTTTACTTGGTGCCCAATTATCTGTTGTTGATGATAATAAAAAAGTTTATCATTTTTAAACTTGTCTCTAAGTTTTTCGCTGACATCACTCCCATGATAGATTCCCATATGCCAAGAAAAAGCCAAGGACTTTCTCAACCATCACTGTGGATGCTTCAAGATCAAGAATGGCTTAAACTGCAACACCACTAGCTGATAAATATGATAGGAAGTTCTTGCCTACAAATTTCCAAATCATAAAGATCAATCTAGGTAAGCAAACGATGGAAGCTAATATCGAAGGAATGCACACAGATGTATCAGCTATTATGCCTAGAGTGGATAAACTCAACAAGAATTGAACATCAAGCAACTAGTGAGTCCCCTGAAATCCATGGATGGACCTCCTCTAGGTTCAGTGCTCATCTCCCAGCAAGAGTCATTCACAGTGGAAAAAGTGAACTGCATTGCAACATCAACCAAGCCATGCATGGGACACCTATATGATTATGGCTGCAGAATCATAGATGAAGCCCTAAGCGTGCATGATAAAGTTAAAGCAATTGGGAGTAAGGTGGAGACATTCAAAGTTGAACTTCAAGAGGATGTCCAAGATACATATACTTATAACCTTACAATGAAATGATGTCCAAGATGAAATTTGAGATCCTCGTGAAGGAAGGCGTACTAGAGAAGGAGAACTATTCAATGTTGGGTGTGTGGATAGAGATAATGAACTTGACAGTGGAATTTCTCAAAGGAATTTTGGACAAGTAATTTCAATTCATATTTATGTAGTAGACATTGTTTGCATTAATTAATGATCATGCAAGGTATAGTATTAACTATCAAATATATAAAACTCAAGCCCTAAAGAACCTAGTTTAATAATGAAGCACAAATGAACATAGAAACATAAATGCTTGAATAAGGATGCTTGCCCTGAGTTAGTTGGCACTTGTTCTCAGGATCCTAAGGATCCTAAACACATGCCCTCACCTCCTGAGGATAGAAAGAAAGACAATCCTTCTGTGGAGGGAGCCCGAGAAACTCTGAAGAAGGCTATAACAAGAAATGAAGATACGAGTTTTGTTCCGTCCTCACCTCTGATGACGGCTGGATGTATGAATGTTCCTGGTCTGGAGGAAATACCCATTATGGGTTTGTCCTTGGAGATAGGAATTCATGTCCCCTTTCATTCTCCTTTTGATAACCCTTGCTCTAATGGGGTACAGGATCAGGAGAATGCCACTTTGGAAGTGGTGAAGGATACTTATGAGACCCAAAGCATGAATTTGAAAACACCTAACGTCAATACTTCAGAAGCTAAGAATGGTTTAATAGATACCCTCCCTTGGGAACAGAGGTTGTTCTATGAGAAGGATGGGCAATCAGGCAAAGAGCTGGAAAGCCAAGATGAAACTGAGTGGGAGGAGGTTATATCACATTCAAAGTCAAAAAAAGAAAAAAAGAAGAAGAAGGAAACTTCAAGTGGTATGGTCACCAGAACTAGAGCCAAGGCGGATTGTGGAAGTACCAAGCCTTGCTTGGGAAGGAAATCAGAAAAATGGCAAAGGGAGCAAGGCATCCTTCAGGATATTGCGGATGGGATCCAAATGACCATCCCGGAGATACTTCAATCACCAGGTAAGAAATGAAAATTAATTCTTGGAATATAAGAGGGCTGAATAGCCGTCATAAAAACGATGTTTTGCAAAATTTTGTTAGGGACCACAAACCTAATATTCTTCTTGTTCAAGAAACTAAAATGCCTAAAGATAAAGTAGAAAGTCTTAAAAAATTTCAAAACTGTGGGGTTCATGGAAATAGTTCTATGGGTGCTTCGGGGGGAATTGTTACTTTTTGGAACAAGATGTTTATTAAAGGGGAGCCCTTAATGGAGAATGGTAATGTTGTGGCCACTAGATTCACCCATATAAGAGACATTTTTTGCTGGATTCAATCCAATATATATGCCTCAAATTGTAAGAATGCTAGAAATTCCTTTTGGTCTGAGTTATCTGGTTTCTGAAGATGTTTTGTTAATGAACATTGGATGGTCATGGGAGACTTCAATACTCCTCTCCTGAATGATGAGAAATTTGGGGGTTCTCAAACCAACTGGGATAGTAAATCTGGCCTATCTGACTTCATAAATAGTAATTCCTTGATTGACTTAGACCTACAAGGGGCTTCTTATACCTGGACTAATAGGAGATTAGGGCCTGACTTGATCCAAGTGAGACTTGATAGGGCCCTTGTTTCTGGTCAATGGTTTATAGACTATTTCTGTGCTTTGAGAGCCTTGTCAAGGTTGGGATCTGATCATTTTCCCATTTGTCTTTTGGCGGATCTTACTAAGGTGAAAAAGAACTTCCCTTTCAAATTTGAAAAATTCTGGCTCTCTCATCCTCGAATTTTTGAGAAAATTCGTAGATGGTGGAATATAGATATTATTGGCACAGCGATGTTCAGGATTGCTAAAAAATTAAAGGAAGTGAAAACTAATGTGAGAAGGTGGAAAAAGGATGCCTTTGGGAATATCTTCGGTACTAAGACGAAATTCAGGGAAAAATTCAGGAGATTCAAGTTAAAATCCAAAAATGGGGGTACATTGACAATTATAGAGAAAAGGAAAATGAACTTCTCATTCAACTGCATGACATCATTGCTAAAGAAGAAGTTTTTTGGCGGCAAAGATCTAGGGTGTCATGGTTGACTGAGGGAGATAAGAATACCAGATTCTTTCATCTGTTTGCTTCGAAACATAGGGCTGCTAATAGAATCACTCATATTGATTCTAATGGGACGAGATTTGAGGAGGAAGATGATATCAGGGAACAAACTGTCCTTTTCTTTAGCAACCTTCTTTCTTGTAATGGAGAGATTGTTACTGAAGCTCAAGATTCCTTGATTGAGGCTATACCTCAAGTGATTGGTCATAATGAAAATTCTTTGATCACTTCTATTCCTTCCAAAGCTGAAATAAGGAGAGTTGTTTTCTCTTTTGATGGCAACAAAGCTCCTGGACCAGATGGCTTTCCTTTATTCTTCTTCCAAGTGTTCTAGGATATTGTTGAGCTGGATGTGGTGAATGCTGTTAAGGAATTCTTTGGATCAAGACGTCTGTTGAAAGAATTGAATGCTACTTTTGTGGTCCTTATTCCCAAAAAACTTGGGGCTTCGAAGTTTCAAGCTTTTCGGCCAATCAGCCTATGTAATTCCATTTACAAAATTATTTCGAAGGTGTTAACAACAAGAATTCTTTTTGTGCTTCCTCAAATTATTGCTCCGTGGCAGAATGGTTTTGTGTTAGGTAGGTACATTCTGGACTTTGTTGTTACTGTTCATGAGAACTTACATTCGTTAATGGTTTCAAAAACTGAAGGGTTTATTCTTAAACTAGACATTTCCAAAGCCTATGATAGGGTTGATTGGGATTTCTTGTTTAAAATCCTGGACAAATTTGGTTTTAATAACAGAGTTATTCAGTTGGTGAACCAGCTTGTCTCGACAGTTACCTCCTCTATCATTGTGAATGGATCACCTTCAAGGTTTTTTCAGACCTCCAGAGGCCTCAGACAGGGAGATCCTATTTCTCCTATTCTGTTTACAATCTTGGCTGAGAGTCTGGGGAGAAATATTAAAAATCTTATTGATCAAAGATCCCTTGCTGGCTTAAGACCTTCTTCTTCTCTTCTAACCTATTCCCACCAGCAATTTGTCGATGACACCATTCTAAAGGGAAGATCTACTGTGACTGAAGCTAAGACTTTCAAAAAAATTATGAATCTTTATGAATCTGCTTCTGGGCAAGTTGTCAACAGGGCTAAGAGTTCAATTTTTTTCATCAATACTCTAGAGTATAGACAAGTCAAACTTGCTCGGATTCTTGGATGCCGAGTTGAGCATCTTCCGTCAACCTATCTTGGTTTACCTCTTTGCTCTAAACCTTTAGACTCGTTCTGGATTTCTCTGGTTGAAAAATTCAATAAGAAGCTATCAGGATGGAAAGGAGCTCTTCTCAGTCAAGCTGGAAAGATCCAGCTCTTTAAGGCTTCTCTGCAAAATCTTCCTATTTATGCTCTCAGTATATTTAAAATTCCTGCTAAATATGCTGAGGACATTGAAAAAATTCAGAAAAGGTTTCTCTGGTCTGGAGTGGAGGACAAGAGATTGCCACTTGTTGGATGGGACCTGGTTTGTAGACCCAAATCAAGGAGGGGCCTGGGATTAAGGAAAATTAAAGTATTGAATCTGTCCCTTCTTGCTAAATAGCTTTGGAGAACTCTTACCTTGAATGGAGAATGGCATGACACTTTAAAAGCCAAATATTTTAATAACTATGAGTCTTTTAATGAGATTATAAATTCTTCTTCTTTACCTCGTGGGTCTGTCTACTAGAATGATATGGGTAGAGGAAGAAAGTTGTTGGAAATGGGAACTGGTTGGCTGATTGGAAATGGAAATTATGTTAGGTTTTGGGAAGATAGGTGGCTTTTTAAAGATCCTTTGATCAGAATTGAGAAATTTAGTAAATGGGTGAATGATTGTAAAAAGGATTTTGGAGTCTTGGTTAAAGATTATTGGAGGAATGGGGGTTGGGTTGATTTGAAGACCATCAGTCGGGATCTTAGCCCTATTTAGTCGGCTTTCAGAGCCCTAAGACCAGCTCAACACCAGGTGGAGGATCTTGATGTCTAGTTAGACAACTTGTCTGGGATTTTTTCAATTTCCTCTGCCACGTCTATGTTGGTTAGTCCGATGGGGCCTCCACCCTTCTGGGCTAAGGCTTGGATTAATCACCTGACTCCGAAAATCAATATTTTCTACTGGATAATGCTACAGAATAAGATTCTCACTTTGGACAATCTTAGAAAAAGAGGAATTCAATTACCAAACAGATGTTATATGTGCAGGAATGAAGCTGAGATTGTTAATCATCTTTTTCTTCATTGCCCTTTTGTTTCGAATATATGGGATAAAATTTTGGCGCTTCTTGATGTGGCTTGGATTTTCCCTGCCTCTATCGAAGATTTCTTCATACAATGGAAAACTCCTTCAAAAAATCATTTTGTGCAAAAGCTATGGTCTTTTGTTCTACCTTTTGTGTCTTGGAATATCTGGAAGGAAAGGAACAACAGTGTTTAGGGATAAAGAGATGTTGGAAGGGGACTTGCACTCTAAAATTGTTAGGGCTATAAAGGAAAACTTATCTTTAATTCCTAGAAAAATGTTTGAGAAAGCTAATTGGTCTCCTTTTGATATTACTATGGCTGAAAAGTGGAATTCAAAATTAGTTGGGTCAAACGTCCTTAAACCTGGTGTTTGTGGGAGAGAGAATGCTAATTGGTCTTTGCCGCCTTTGGGCTGGTTGAAAGCCAATTTTGATGGTACGGCTAAAGGAAACCCTAGAAAAGCTGGCAGTGGGTGTGTTTTAAGGGACAACACGGGGGCTTTTGTAGCGGCTTTTGCTGTGGACATCGGTACTCAAACTAATCATGTAGCAGAAGCTATTGGGGCTTTTCATGCAGTTAGCTTAGCCCTCAAGATCAACACGAAATGTCTTTGGTTGGAGGGTGATTCATTGAATATAATAAATTGCATTCTTGGGCTTACCCCCCCCTTCGTGGACCATCAAAAAATGGATCGAAGATACAAAAATCTTATTAAGTAAATTTGATAAAGTGAAGGTGTCCCACGCCTATAGAGAAGCCAATAAGGTGGCAGATTACTTCTCTAATGAAGGGGTTAAGAAGGGTGGGGAAAACACATGGAGGAAGAATGACTACCTCCATCCTGAAGTGAAAGCGCTAATTTATTATGATTCAATGCATGGAAGAGAAGTCTGTTTTCGTCATGATGAAACGGATAAAGATCAGGTATGTTGATTTCATTAGATTTGATGGGACCGATGTCATTTTATTTTTCAAGAAGAGTCTTCGGCACACTTTCTGGGTGTTTGATAAAATATGCCTAAACGGGACCCAGAGCAACTGTAGAGTGTTGTCAAACAGAGCTTTGAATATGGGCGGAGAAAGAAAACGTGTGGAGCCGAGCAGTTTCCAGGAGCACAAAAAGAACGCCAAAGCATGGGAAATAATTGAAAAGGGAGGCTTAGTCCCGTATATGGAAAAGCTCCATGGTACGGACGAGGGGATGCTGGACTATTTTGTTAAAAACTGGAAAAATGGTGAGATTGTGTTGTTTGGCAGGAATGTTAAGTTGAATGAGGACTTAATCGATGAGATAACTGGTCTTTCAACTGAGGGTGTGAAATTCTATCGGGATCGATGATTCTTTGATGAATCGGTCATTAAAAGTCCTAAAAAAGACAAGGAGAAAGCTAAGATGGTTAAGGTTTCCAATAGCTACTTTGATGTTGAGTCCATCAAATCTATCTGGAGGAAAGTTTTAAGAGTTATTATGGAATATATCATGGTTGACGGACGCTTCACCAGAGTTTATGGTTACCACTTTGCAATTTTGAACCACTTCCATCACAAGGTTCGTATCTCTCTACCTTTTTACTTATACTCTTCTTTGAAGAATTGCCTTGATGAAGTTGAAAGAAACCCTAGGAGGACTGCTATTATTCACCCTGGTCTTGTTAGGCTCATTTTTGAGCATTTTCAAAATTTACCTACTTTGCCAAAAATTGTTGAAATTGAAGATTTGGATGATGACGAGACAAAAAGTAGTAGGGAGATCGATCCCTGGGCCCCCCTACTTGTGTTCCTGTTGGTCCTGATACCACTGCTCCCCAGTCCCCGTCTTGTCAGAAAACCCTTAAGGAGTCTACCTCGCTGTCTTGTCTTGAATTGTAGCCTTTGCAGGAGTGCCCTAGTCCAGGTTTTGCCTCGCTGCCCTGTTTTAATCCCCAGCCATCTCCTGGTTGCCCTACTCTGGGTTTGTCCCCTGGTTTTAAAGGTACCCCTTTTACGAAACTTGTTTCGTATTCTGGGAATTCAATGGAAATCCTCTCTGATAAGCCCATGGTCAGTAAGGAATCGACCCCTAGTGCCCCGGCATCTGGAAGATTTGGGAATGGACCTTATGATTCCCCTATTCAGGATGAAATTAATTCGGCCCTGAATAAGCTCAAACCTGAGGACATGGTGAGTATGGCGAAAAAAAGTACGGATGGCCTTTTCACTATTCTCAAGTGGACCCAGAAGGAAGTCTATGATTTGAAAGACCGTAATACTGATCTCAGCAACAGGATCATGAACTTGGAGCAGAAGATTAGCTGGAGTCGTAGAGAGAATGGACAGGAAATTCCCTTACCAAGGAAAAGACAGCAATCATAGGAGGAAATATTGACTAGTATCGAGTGCAGTATGTCCAAGATTGGCCAAAACATTAGGGCCACTATAGCGAACAATCACAAAATTGCTAGGCATAACACCATTATCATCAATGCGATGGTGGAAAAGCTTGAAAAAAATCAAAAGGGTTCGCTAGTCGTGGATTTGGTTGCAGATAGGGGAGGCAGCAGATCTACTGGTGAAGGGATTTCGACTCGTACCTAGGCTAACATTAAGAGGAAGACCCCGACTTCGTCACATAGGGCTCAAATTCTCAAGTAGGGGTTACAGGATATAAAGGATGTTGAAAAGGAGGCTGAGGAGTTACTGAACACCTTGGAGTAGTGCGGTGGTGTTTGTTGCTGGTTTTTTGGGCGGTCCTTTTTTGGGCCCTATTGTCTCTTTGTGCTGTCGTTTCCTTTTTGGGACAGCCGTTTGCTTGTTTGAACTTTTTCTGTTTTATTTTGTTGTCTATACTCTGCGGTTTCAGGTCCCTGTAAAACCTATTTTTTCCTTTTCAAAAACATAAACAATAATAAAACAATATTATCACAATTCATATGTCATGGCTGAATCACCTTCATTGATCTTCTCCATTTTGCTTTATATGCTTGCTTGCCCTCAGATTTGTAGTATGCAAAAATAGCCTAGTGATAATGATTACAAAATATTACAGATAGTGGTTGACTAACTAGAATAGAATAGAATAGAATAGAATAGAATAGAATAGAATAGAGTCCAAAGTAAGGATGAAATGTATATTTTATAGAAAACCAATTCAAAATGAAGGGCCAAGATTAAGTGATGAAGATCAATGGATGAGATTGCTTTGACAAGCAAGAAAATAGGGTTGGGGCAAAATTAGAGTTTTATTAAGGATGGATTGTGGAGATTAAAAGGTAATGAAACCTTGTCAAGGGTGGAGGTTAATTGAGATAGAAGATAAGATTTGGCACAAAAAAAGATGTTGATGGAGTAAATTAAATAATTATAAAATTATTTAATTTAGGAGAGAGTAAATAATTAAATAATTATTATTTAATTATAGCAGAAGAGGGAAATGTTGACTTTTAATTAAAATAACTTTGTCTAATTAAAAGTTGAGGAAAAGGACAAATAAATAAATAATTAAAATATTATTTCATAGTGGAAAAAAATTGAAAATTAAATAAATATGATTTATTTAATTGTGGAAGAAAAGACTAATAAATAATTAAATAATTAAAATAATTATTTATTTATTGTAGGAAAATAAAAATAAATAGTTAAATAAATGAGAATTTATTGAATTATGAAATAAAAATATTAATTAGTGATGTAATTAAATTAAATAATCAAATATTAATCAAATAATTAAAATAATTTAATTAATAGAAACAAATGACAATTTCCCAGTTCATAGGCCCGTCTCCCCTAGCATCTCTATCTTCATACTAGTTTCTCCTTGCTATTCTTTTCCAATACAATATTCAATCATCTAAAATCTTTTTCTCCTTATTTAAAAAGTAATAATAATTCCCTCTCACTCAAGCAATGTAGGCGCCTCTTTCCTCTACCTTTGGCTATGCAGGAACTTCCTGGCGTGGCTTCTTGTTACCCACGTTGCCTTCCCACGCAGCCCCAATCTCTACCCCTCTTGGCATTAGCTACCCTCTTTGTATTTAATTGGATCCACTTTTAAATTGAGGATGCAGTCTAAATTTTGCTCTTAGTTAAAGAGGTTCAGTCCAAGAAGGCTCATGTTTCTGTATCGGTTAGCAAAAAATAATTTGTGGATGCCTCTATAAAAAAAAAACAAAAAATTCATTATGCAGTCTAAATTTTGCTTGTAAGATTTTTTTCCATGAAACTTTACCAATCTTCTGAAACATTTTTTTTTTTTGGTGATGTTGATTGTGTGATTCTCATTAGTCATACACTAATTAAATATTCATTAATAATATTATAAAGCTAAAATAATTGTATTTCAAACTTCCATCTTTATATTTTTATAATATTTTGTATGAAAATCATTAATGTCTTCTTCATTAATAATATTATAAAGCTAAAATAATTGTATTTCAAACTTTCATCTTTATATTTTTATAATACTTTTTATGAAAATCATTAATGTATTCTTTTAATATATAGTTTGGGTTTTTCAACATTTAATAACTTCAATTTTGACTTTTTCCTTGTATCATGTTTAATCCTCCATTCTATATCAACATTGATGTACTTCCTAGGACACTGCATTAGATCATATATACAATCATGTCCTCTAGACTAGATCATGGGGGTGTTCTAGTATTTTAAATTTGAAAGAAAACAATCCCAAGATATAACTATTACCCATCAAATTCAACAAAAAAATTCAAATCACATGTATAAGATTGTGTATTTAAGGATATCATCCTAGGAAAACCTTAGAATCATCTATTAGTAGCATCTTGCATTGGCATATTTGACTACACATATCATTAGTCTTAATATGTATAAAAAAAATACTCAAGATCCAAAATTATTTATTTATCTATTTTCAACTTGCTAAATCACGCTAAGGGTTTTAGTATCATAAAGTAAGTTGGTTTCTTCTATGTTGAATGAAATCATGTCACCTAGAAGAAACATAAATAGCCAAATCATATCATGGGTGCGATCTGATCTAATATGAGACCCCATGAAACTCAAGATCTAGATATCATAATTTTTTGAACTTAAATCTAATTTAATGTTTCATTTTTTTATTGTCTATCACAACAACATAGTAGTCAACATCCACATTGATCCAATTTCTAGTAATCCCCCAATATCTCATTTTATTTTATGGTCTATTTATCTTAGTATCTTAAATCTCAACTCATAAATTAATTTAGTATCTGATTATTATGGATTATCTTATCATTCCATTATACATCTAAATTAATTATGGGGTGATTTATTTCCCTACATTTCAGTGAACCTATAACTTACATTCATATCCTTTAGACATAAACTTTCTATATATCCTCCTTTGTCTATATTAATGGTGGATTCAATAAAAATTGATGAGTGATGATAATTATCTAAATCATATCCAAAATGATGGCCTCATTTTCATAAAATCATACTCTCATGATGATATTTCTAATTATTTAGTTGACAATGACTATGTGTAGATGATGCTTTATTCTGGATGTCTCACCCCCCTCCCATTGTTATGTATATGTTTTTTTCTAATTAACATTTTTTATAAAACCATAACTTTGATATGCTTGATGGTGCTTTCACATGCACTCTTTCTAATAAATTATCTTTATCGAATGTATAATATGATACTAGAAAAAGTGTTAGTTATTACAATGATATAGTATGTTCAATAATTTTTATCTTTATTTATACCATTATTTAGTAGTGCTCCATAAATTTGAAGGATATTCATCATACAAGTTCATCAATAATAGATTCTTGAATGCAAGATCTAATAATATAATTTAACAACTACCTTTGCAATTTTTAGTGGATTACAAATGTAAAAAGGAATAAAAACACATCATAGTAGAGATCCATACACAAATAATATCAACTTTTTAACACATAAATTCTCTAGTCTATTTATTTAAAACATTAAATAACATTTAATTATTTGGAGGTACTTTAAAAATTAATGATATCAATACAGATATTATTACTGTTTCACTTAACATTTCCTTTCTTTTCTTAGTTCTTAAAATATTTATTTTATCTTAGTGTTCATTGCTCTTTACATATTTAATTGTTTTTTCTAAGAATGAATTTTTGTTTTGCTTTCTAGGTGTGTTATCTACATTTCTCTTCTAACTTTTCTTCACTTGAAATATGATAAGAAATGTTAAAAGTGTTATATTATTTATTATCATGAATTTGAAAAATATTATAACACTCAAATGATTATTTATGATTTTTTTAATTATTATTTCTTTTTTTTTTCAGTTGTTGGAGGGTTATATCAAAATCATAAAATTGTTCAGTTGAGAGTGGTATTCATTCCACCAAAATTGTTGTTTGTACAATCTTGACCTCATTTCTTATGGTTTGGGACCTTGCACTTAGCAATATTTAATCTATAATAAACTCTAACAGAACCATTCAACTTCACCAATAAAAAAAGACTTGTGACATTATTTATAATTTTGACTAATTTTTTGTATTAATCATTTTCTATATATATATATGTATGTTGGAACCTTGCACTTAGCTATATTTAATCTATCTATATATATATATTTGTTTATGACACCGCCTATATTTTTTATTAACAAAGAAATATAATTCAGAGAAAAGCAGCTCAGTATTAACTTGATTGCTTCAATTGTGCAGCCTTTGGAATAATGCCCCCTTCTAGTAATGATACTGAAGGTTACCATGTAGCCCATACAACCAAACCATTGTATGCTACTAGTGATGTCTCCTTCACTGTAAGTAGTTAAAATTTATTCTTTCACCCCCGTTTTTTTTTTATTTGACAAGTATTCTAATTACAATGCATTTTTCAACAGGATGAAGAAAAAGGTGTAATTATGTGTCTCACACTGATTAAGCATAAACCAGTTGTATTTAAACGTAGTAAAGTGCCAAAGGAGGATACCCATCATACAGGTCATACTCAAGTTGACACTAACATCAGTTCAAATCATAATGTCAGGCTTTCTCATGCTCAAGTTGAAGCCATGTCTGGTTCCCCTATTGAGATAGAAAAGCCTAATGCTGGGTTTTCCATGTGGAGAGGTTCTGGTAGACAAATATATAAGCAAAACAAGAAGTATTTTGAATTGAAGGATGAAGATGAATCTGAATCCCAAGTGTTTCTCAGGAATAGAAGAGATGAGGTTCACAAAGATATAGGCCATCATGGTGTAAGTGCTGGTAACAATGGTATAGAAAACCCTAAAACTGGGGTTTCTCATGAAAGGGCTGATATAAATGATAATGGTAAAAGAGTTAGAAGTCAGACTACTCAGAGTGGTAATGGTGGGAGAGTTAGGCCTAGAAAAAGAGGCCAAGCCATTGGAGTCTGTGATTATCAGAGAAGTGGGCGTTGGGAAGCCAATATATGGTATTCTATTCTTTTTGATGTCCAATGCTTCTGTGGTAGTCTATTTCAATAATTCATTTATCGCAACATGCATCTACATTTTTGAATAGTTATCATAATGTGTGACTCCTCTTCAGGTCATTTAATGAGACTGTAAAGTGGTTTGGAAATCTTGTGTGCACTGTGAATATGGAATTTTAATCTTGACTTATGTATTTATCAAATAATATATTTTGTCCTCTAATCAAGCTGGTTTATATTTCTTGATAGGCTTAAGAAGGAAAAGCGTCAAATACACCTTGGTGAGTACATATAGCTTCTCAAATTGATATTACTTCAAAGTTGGAGATATTTTAGAGAAAAATGATAACTTATATGTGCAAATCTTCGAAATAATTATAATGGATATTTATAACTCTTAATTTTGCTTTGTTTTCTAGGTCAATATTTTATTGCTGAGGCTGCAGCAAGGTTAGTACTCCAAACATTTTCCAAATGTGTTTGATAAGTTTTTGATGGAGTGATTGGCAGTTATGTGATCCAAACTATTACCATGCAGGTCTTCGGACAAAGCTATGCTAGTTACACGCATCCCAGCTGAGAGAAATTTAAATTATCTTGAAACAGATTATGACATGAGACTTATAGAAGAGGTAAGTTGTGAAAGGAATTTGAAAGTAGCAAACTTTTCTACTTATTATTAAAAAATAATTTATATAAGAAATTAAAGATATAATTTAAAATTTGTTTATATTACAATTTAGTTTAATTTTTTTTTTTATTAGATTTTTTTTATATATATTTTAATTGATAAATCATACTTTTAAAGATGTTCAAGTCTGTAAATTTATGATATTTGAAGGTTTCTAATAGTCTTTAGTTTATTGCATTTTCTAGAATGTTTTACTTTTTGGAAAATTCTAAATAATTTTAGTTGTCTCTAGCATTACCCTTTTGAAACTGGTTAGAACAAAATACAAAATAAAGAGGAGGTATAAAGGAGAGTGAATTATTATACTACTATACTTCCTTAATGTCCACCTTCATCAAGCCAAGCAATCTATGAACCTTCAAAAACTTGACTTCTCATGAATATATTAATTGTTTCTTCATTAATATATTAATTTTGTAAATTATCAAATTGAGCTTGAAAAAGATCTTGAATGTAAGGAACATCAATTTTTTATTTTTATTTTTAATTTATTTTAGCATTAAAAATTGGATTGCTAGAAACTTATATGACACTTTAATTATCATAAAATACAGTAATAGTAGAGTGATATACAATATCAAGATCCTATAAGATATTTTGAATCTAAAACATTTCCTTTCCTCCATCCTTCATTCCTCTATACTTTAGATCACAAGAAGAAAATGAAGGAATTGCTTATTTTTACTATTCAAAGTAATGGGCTTTGACCAAGCTTAAAAAACGTAAACATATGTGCATTTATTATCATCAACATCACTAGCCTAATATACATCTAGAAAACTGACCAAGGATTTTAAGGACTTATAAAGATAATAGATGCCATGTGGATTTTTCATGATGTATTACAAAATTATTTTTATAACTAACTCATGAATTTCCTTGTGCTCCTATATAAATCTAGATATATTAGATTGATTGCAAAGAAAATGTATATATATATTACAAAGAAAATCTCTTATCTAGTATGTGTTAGGTAAACCAAGCTGCCACCAAGAATGTCTATGCAGAAAGACATATACATTTTTGGAAGCATATCCTTTAGTAAGCTTGGATCTAGATTGAAATTGGAAGTATAGCATATAACTTCTTAGAAGTATAGCCTTTAGTATGGAATAAACAATCCATCATGGTATAGAAAAAATTAAAAATCGACACAGTCACTAATTCTCCCAAATCCCTTATATCAAATTTATTATGTAGATTTGAGTTCAAAGCATTGATGAAATTTTTATTAGGTCTAATTATGAGTAAATCATCCACATAATAATTGAAAAGAATAATCCCACATTGAACTCTCTTTAGATATTGGGCCCTAATTTGCATTTATAGACCCGATGAACTTGAAAATACTTTTCAATCACTTTATTTAATAATCTGAGTGCTTTACTTAGACCATATAATGACTCGTTCAAACTACAAATAAATAGGATAATTCCAACCAACCAAAAGTAGCTCCCAAAGATAATGCAAGTCTAATAGCATTTATTTTACTCATAGAGGAAATTGTTTCATCATAATCAATACGTTCCCTTTGGTTAAAACCTTCCCTTTGGCTAAAGGTACCTTCCCTTTGGTTAAAACCTTTAGCAACTAATCCAGCTTTGAATTTTTCTATGGCACAATCTGAATAGTTCTAACAATATCCATTTTACTAATAGAGGAAAATTTTTCATCTTAATACATCTTCCCTTTCATTAAAAACTTTAGCAACAATTCTATCTTTGAATTTTTCTATTACACAATCAAATTTAATTTTAATTTTTTTTAATTCCATTTGCACCAATAGTGTTTTTCCTTTTGGAAGGGGCATAAGCTCTTAAGTTTGACTTTTCATAAAAGCAGCATATTCCATTTTTATGGGTTGTTTCCATTTGTTCTTGCCTCTAACTTCTTTATACAAGTTTAGATGTTGATTTTGACTAACAATTTTGTTATAATTACACTCTCATGCTAACTTTCTCTATTTTCATGAATGTTTCAATTTCTCCTCGTCTTTTGTTTAGAAGAATTATGTTATATCATTGTCATTACTATGGCCTTTATATACACAAGATGATTGCCACCATCATGATTTCTTAGGAACACTACCGTGATCATCATCATCATTAAAATAAGAAATAATTTATAGAAGCATTTTCTTCACATATATATAAAAAAAAAAAAAATTATTGAAAAAATAAAATTATTGAAGAATGAGGATGTGAAGTTGTGAGTGGTGAATTTTAATCAAAATTGAAACGTGTGCTAATAAAGGTCATTTGTAAACTCAAAGAATAGATTATGTAAGTCTTTTATTTTTCACTATAACCAATAAACAAGCAGTTATGACTTTTAGGTCCTATTTTTCTCCTCGTTTCATCTGTTGTGCCCAAGCAATGCATATTTTGTTTTAAATATCTAGTATGTGGCTTCATGTCAATCCAATATTATTCAAGGGTCATATTTCTAAGATATTTAATAGGTATTATAATAATTATGTGTGCTACACATTAAAAAGTTCATTCCTCAAAAATTGAAAGTCATTATATTAATGCAACATAAACTCGATCATTTCTAACAATAAGCAACCTCATTTTGTTGAGTATAAGTTGTTATTTGTACTTGAACACCATAGTTTTACAAAATGATTCAAATTCATAATTAGAATATTCACCTATTTTATTATTTCTCAAAAAAACTAATTCTATATTATGACATTCATTACCAAGTAATAATTTAATTAAGACAAATTTAAACACGTTTCTTTTTAATGAAATGATTTCTATTGTAAGATTGTTGATGAAATTCAAGAGATAATGAAAAATCCATTTATAAGGTATAGAGGGGGTTTCAATCTAAGAAAAAGGAACATGATAATGTTTCCCTAAAACACAATCATTACAAAACACCTTCAAGTAGTTATCATCTCTTGTAATTTCACGTAGTTGAAATACCGAAGTATATCATACCAGAACATTGAAATGCAATCTAAATGAGTAATCAGGATTTTAGGTGCTTCATCGTAACCAAAAATAGCGAGATTAAAATAATCGATATTATAATCCCTGGCACCTATAGCAACTACTTTATTTGGGGATTTACTTTTTCTAATGATCACTTGATTGAATAAACCAACAAATTTATAGCTCGGTGGAACACACTTGTGTATTGAGAGAAGATTAACCACTCAAACTTTGATCCACTAAAGATTATTTTGAGCTGCATTCTTAAATTTAAGAATTTTTAGAACTCAAAACAACCAATGATACTTCTTATCCATGATAATTTATTGAACTATATTCTTCTCCTTAAGATAATCAGCAACTAATGATCTATCGCTAATTAAGTCTTCAATCCGTTCTTCAGAATATGAAGCAAAGTACTCCGTTTTGTGAATAAATTTTATTATTGGTTTAGAATTTACCCATGGCTAAGTTATCTTACTTTTTGGAGGTGACTACCAAAAAATATGATTTACAAAGTCAATAAAAAACAAAATTGCTGGGGTTTTAGGTTTTAGTTGAAGTATCATTTTCAGGATATAAATGTTTGGAGAAGCTTATTTTCAATATAGCAATTAATTGGAAATATTTCTTCTTGTAATGATTGTTCTAAATTTTCTAACTTTAAAATCATCTAGTTATAAATTCATCAAATTTTCTCTTATGTGAAATATATTAGTAAGATCAACATTTTATAAAAAATTTCTTATTTTTTTCATATTTTTTTGAATGATCTAAATTAACAAATTATCTGTTTAGATTTGGACTCAAAAGTTTGTTCCACGATACTCATTCTAAGAATATTTTTAACTGCAAACTTTCAATTTAAAAATCCAAATCCATCAAAAATAGATTAAGTTCCAATTTTACTAGAACCCATAACATAAGAAAAATATATCAAATAAAAATTTAGATAAACAATTTAAATCACTAAGTTAAAAATAGTCTTCTGAAACAACACTTGAATTTTTTTTGAAAATAATATTTTTATTTGTAACAATACTTCCAACCAAATAAATTCTAACTAAAATAACCCCAATACAGAGAAACAGAAAAATAGAAAACTCATTTACATTTAAAATCAAAGATACAACTCTTAAATTTACATCACAAATCATAATCAAACATTAACTTTCAGCTGATAACTGATTTTTTTACTATTTCAAATGGGCAGACTTCACCTCATTCTATATCTAAAAATGTTCTAATATAAAACATTCTAATCCTTCTAATAGTCTCTAGTTTAAACTTTCCAGAGAATTTTATTTTCTAGAAAGGTGTATACAGTCTTTCAACTATCAAGTTAAGCAATTATAAAGTTAATAACTGATAGAAGTTTGAGTGTTCATTGGAGACAGTTCATCTTATACGTTTTCTTTGTTTTGGCAGTGGAGAAATATGTTTAATGAGGATGTCAACAATTTTGTTGATGTACTCCGTGAACAATCCAAGATGTATTCAGAAGGTTGCATTTGAACTTCTGCAGTTGATAGATGAAAAGAAAAAAACTGAACTTCGGAAATCAATGGATGGAAAGTAATCAAAATCTCCCAGGAGGCAAAAGACATTAACTTTGCTGGAATAAGTATCATTATGTAGTATCAGATACCGCTTGAATGAATTTATTATGGCTGTTTGGTGTTAAAATTCATTATGTAATATACTGGATTTGGGAACTTTGAATATTTTCTGAATCCCAACTTACTGTTAAATCTTTTGTGTGCAAGAATTTGAATCTATGCTAAAAGCCATTCGCAAGTATGCTTGAACATAATATGCAAGGAATGTTAGAAATTAGGGGAGAGGACTCAGTAGTTGTGCACCCTAACTCCGCCCTTCTAATTATTCTATGTAGAAATTTCAAATCACTCCCAATTTTTTACAGTAGCTTACTTGGCAAGTCCCCTTCTTATAACTTTTATTTCAGGGCCACATCATCAAATATGATGCCACATCAGCATGCTTTTTGTCAAGGTGTCTAAAAAGACCCCCCAAAAAAGTGCTACCAATACTTGTGCATTCACATCATGGCGCCAATGTGGCATCACATAATTGGTTGCTTTTTAGATCAAAGGAATACATTTTGTTTAATTATGGATAATCAAGTCACAACTATTGAGCATTATATAAACAACTACTATCACAACTATTGAACATTATATAAACAACTACTATCACAACTATTGAAACATGCTCAACTACTCGGTCCTCTCCCTTATATATGATCACAATGATAATTGATCCATGTTCCTTCACTACTCTTGGATATGTATAATTTTAGGTTTAACTTTCCCTCATTACATTGGTCTTAAGTATACATAGTCTTCCTAACCCCCGATCCTTATTAGTATCAATATTTTTATTTTCCTAATTCTTGATTCTCTTTGCATTGAGTATCATTGAATCCAACACCTTTATTCATTGGATATTACCAAGCCTCATCCTCTCTCCTTACTATATCAATTATTTATGTCTTAGTTTATGCTCCCTTATGTGTTGGGCATCTCCAAATTTCAATCTCTACTCCCTTTAACATTGAATATTTTTAAAGCACAATCCTTGCTTGTTCCTACATTGTGTATCTTTTAATCCTAATATATATGTTTCATCCTATATTTGGTATCTATGAATCCCAATCGCTAGTCTCTCAATTATTAAGCATCTCAAAAATGTGATCTCACTCTTTCCATTAGGTATCTCCTAAACCCAATCCCTATTCCCTCTTGTAGTTAATATCTCTAATCCTAATCCCACTCTCAATCATGCTTCCCTCCATGGGGCCCTTGTAACTATCTCTACCATCATCGAGCTCTTACAATTTTTTTTAGCATGGATCTTTATATCTCATTTCCTACTCTCCCACTAATTTACCTTATTGGTTTATCAACCATTGGTATCCCAATGCATCCTAGCATCTATGCATCCCATTTCCAAAAATTACTAACTTTAAACCTTAAAAAATTTATGCCATCATACCAAGTAAAAATAATCTAAATAACATCCTAATTATTGATCCCCCAATCCCCCTTACAAATAGACCCTTTAGCATACAAGTCATTAGAACCCAAATCCCTTTTATAAATTCACCCTTACAAATAGACCCTTTAGCATACAAATCATTAGAACCCAAATCCCTTTTATAAATTTACCCTTTTATATGAAGATCCTTATGTTGGTATGTGGCAACTAATCATACTATACTGTATAGCCCATGGTATATTGTACACCTCAGCCCCCTATCCTCGCCAGGGTGTACAGTGTACGAAAAAATAAAATTTGCCATTTTTTTCGCATCGTCAGCGAAAAAGGAAAAATCTCTGAAATAAAAAAGAAAACCAACTTTGTAAAACCCTAATTTTGGAAGCTTCTAAAAGCTTGTTAAAAGGGGTTGGGATGGGGGTTATAGTATGATGAAAAATGCGATTATTCGCAAGATTGTAATAGGTTTTGCACTGGATAATAAAAGTATTGGATGGCTGTGGTTTGGTGGATGTAGCCCAGATTGGGTGAACCACATTAAATTCTTTGTGTTATGATTTATTTTGTGTATGTTTTAGTTTCTTTGTTTATTACTTAAATCTGCATTTAATTGTTAGATATCTACCATCTCTAACCCTAACAAGTGGTATCAGAGCGAGTTGTGTTTCGATTATCGTCTGTAGGAAGGTCTTGCGGCTGAGTGGGAGTCTCACGGTTGAGTGTGAGCAATGGCAGACGAGGGTAAGAAGGTTGAAAAGTTTAACAGGAAGAACTATCAGTTATGGAGGATGCAGATGGAGGACTATCTCTATCAGAAGGATTTATGGCGGCCATTGGAAGGGAAAGCCAAGAAACCTACAGCAATGTCAGCTGAGGACTGGGAGATCTTGGATAGAAAGACTCTTGGCAGTGTTCGTTTATGCCTAGCACAATCGGTGGCATTCAATATTACAACAGCAAAGACAACTCAAGAGTTGATGGAAACCCTAGCGAAGTTATATGAAAAGCCTTCCGCTTCAAATAAGGTATTTCTTATGAAGCATTTATTTAATATGAAAATGGTAGAAGGTGGGTCACTTACTGATCATTTGAATGAGTTTAATACGGTCACCAGTCAATTAACTTCTGTAAAAGTAAACTTTGATGAAGAAGTTAGGGCTCTTTTGATTTTGTGTTTTTTGCCTAAAAGCTAGAATAGCTTGGTAATGGCTATTAGCAATTCTGTTTCTAGTTCAAATACATTGAAGTTTGATGATGTTGTTGGTGTTATTTTGAGTAAAAAAATTTGTAGGAAAACCTCAGGTGGAACATCCACATCAGGCAATGTTTTGAATGCAGAAAGCAGGGGCAGAAAAAAGGAGAGAGAATTTTTTTTTGGAAATCATGGGAAGTCACGAGAAAAATCAAAGGACAAAAGGTCTCAATCTAGAGACAAGAGGGATTGCCGGTACTGTGGTAAGCCAGGTCATTTGAAGAAAGATTGTTGGTCTCAAAAAAATAAAGATGGAGACAACAAGGAAGGAAGCAAAGAGGCAAATGTGGTAAGTAATAAATCTAATGAGGATGCTTTGATTCTTTCTCTTGATAATGTTGATGATTCTTGGGTATTAGATTCAAGGGCTTCATTTTATGCTACCCCCCATAGAAGTTATTTTCTTGATTATGTCTAAGGGGATTTTGGGCTGGTTTATTTAAGAGATAACGAACCTTGTCAGATTGTTGGAAAGGGAAGAATCAAGATAAAGTTGCGAAATGGGAATCATTGGCTACTACGTGAGGTAAGGCATGTTCTAAAGTTAAGCAGAAATTTAATTTTAGCAGGGCAACTAGATGATGAAGGTTGTGTTGTTACATTTAGTGATAAAAATTGGAAGGTCACAAAGGGTGCCTTAGTAGTAGCAAAAGGTGTGAAAGTAGGCACCTTATATCTTTGTATAGGACATATTGTTCCTTCTACTTTAATTGTTACAGAAAAGAGTCAATCTTCAGGAATAGTTGCTATAGTTTAGCAGGTAAAAGATCATACAGTTGCTGTGGACTCTAATCAGCACTATGGCATAATAGACTTGGGCATATGAGTGCAAAAGGTATGAAATTACTTCATTCAAATAATATTTTACTAGGTCTAAAATGTGTTAATATGGATTTCTTGAAAGTTGTGTCTATGGAAAACAAAAGAGAGTTAGTTTTCTCAAGGATGGGAAGAAAAAGAAAGATGAGAAATTGGAGCTTGGCATATAGGATGTATGGGGACCAACTCAAGTATCTTCGCTGGTGGCTTCTCTATATTATGTTACATTTATTGATGATGCAACTAGGAAGGTATGGATTTATTTCCTTAGGTAGAAATCTGATGTATTTGAAACTTTTAAAAAATGGAGAAGCTTGGTTGAGAATGAGACGGGTAAAAGGATAAAATGTCTCAGATCTGATAATGGTGGTGAGTATTGTAGCAAAGAGTTTGAAGATTATTGTTCCTCTAATGGTATTCATAGGCAGAAAATGGTTCCAAGGAATCCACAAGAAAATGGAGTCGCTGAGCACATGAATAGAACAATAATGGAGTGTGCACGGACTATGAGATTGCATGTTGGGTTTCCTTTAAAAATGTGGGTAGAGGCTGTAAACACTGTTGTTTATTTAATAAATAGAGGTCTCTCTAATCCTTTGGGTTGTGGTATTCCAGAGGAAGCATGGAAGGGTAAGAAGGTGAGTTATTCTTTTCTCAAAACCTTCAGTTGTGAAGCATTTGCACATGTAGATTCTGAAAATAGAACTAAGCTTGATACAAAATCAAAGAAATGTGTATTTGTTAGGTATGGCATTGATGAATTTGGTTATAGGCTTTGAGATTTTAAAAATCAGAAAATTGTGAGAAGCAGGGATGTCATATTCAATGAAAAAGTGTTGTACAAAGATCTATTGATGCAACATGAGAAGAAAGAAAATGATTATGTAGTGTTGGATGATATTCCCAACAATAATGTTTAGTGGTTCCTCATGTTGGGCAACAATAGTAGCAACAAATACCACAAACTCCTGTTAGACGATCTTCAAGGATAAGTAGACCTCCAAAAAGATTTTCTCCCTCTTTGTATACTATTTTGTTCATTGATACTGGTGAACCAGAATATTATGATGAAGCTATGCAGGTGGATACCAAGGTTCAGTGGGAGCATAGAATGAAAGAAGAAATAGACTCCTTGCTGGAAAATTAGACTTGGGATTTATGCAAGTTGCCTACAGGTAAAAAGGCTTTACCAAACAAATGGATTTATAGACTAAAAGAGGAGGATGGAGGTAAGAAAAGATTTAAATCTAGATTAGTTGTAAAGAGATTTGCGGAGAAAAAGGGTATTGATTTTGATGATATATTTTCTCCTATTGTTAAAATGACTTCTATTCGTATTGTTTTAAGTATTGTGGCTACTGAAGATTTGCATTTAGAACAGCTTGATGTTAAAACAGCCTTTCTACATGGTAATTTGGAAGAGGAAATATATATGGAATAGCCACAAGGATTTGAGGTCAAAGGTAAGGAGAAACTAGTGTGCAGATTGAAGAAAAGTTTATATGGCTTGAAACAAGCACCTCGACAATGGTATTTGAAATTTGACAGTTTTATGGATGAGCAAGGCTACAACAGGTGTAATTCTGACCATTGTGTTTATTTTAAAAGGTTGGATAATGACAGCTACATTATTTTATGCTTATATATTGATGACATGCTTGTAGCTGGGTCTAACATGGATCACATAAGTGAGATTAAACAACAGCTAGCAAAATCTTTTGCTATGAAGGATTTGGGTGTAGCAAAGCAAATCCTTGGTATGAAAATTTGTGGAGATAGGAAAAATAGAAAATTGTTTTTATCTCAAGCTAATTATGTTGAAAAGGTGTTGCAGAGATTTCATATGGAGAATGCAAAAGCTGTCAGCACACCTTTGCCTAGTCATGTTAAATTGACTAAAGATATGTGTCCAAAGACACAAGAGGAGGAAGAAAAAATGTCTAAGGTACCATATGCTTCAGCTGTAGGTAGTTTAATGTACACCTTGGTATGCACAAGACCGGATACTGCACATGCCATAGGAGTTGTTAGTAGGTACTTGAGTCATCCTAAAGTTGAGCATTGAAATGCAGTAAAATGGATTCTCAGGTATTTGAGAGGTACATCCAATAAGTGTTTATGTTTTAGGGGCTTTAATACTGATTTAAAAGGCTATGTTGACTCAAATTTGGCAAGGAATATAGATACCAGGCGAAGTACCACAGGTTATATATTTATAGTTGGTGGGACAGTAGTGAGTTGGATTTCTCGATTGCAAAAGTTGGTTGCTTTATCCACTATAGAGGCAGAGTATGTTGCTGCAACAAAGGCAACAAAGGAGATGATATGGCTGCAACTTTTCATGGATGAGCTGGGAAAACAACAGGATAGAAATTACTTATTTACAGACAGTCAGAGTGCTTACATCTTGCAAAGAATTCTGCCTTACATTCTAAAACAAAACACATATAATTGAGATATCATTTTATTCAATCGGTGTTGGAAGATGGACAGGTCAAGCTGGACAAGATACATACAGATATCAATCCAATAGATATGTTTATGAAGGCGGTGCCAAGAGAGAAGTTGAGCTCCTATTTAGCTTCGGTTGGCCTTCAAGGTTGAATTCAAGTATAACAAAGCAGTAGGGTCCAAGGTCCTTATTTCTAGTGGGAGCTGTAAGTGCAGCAGTGTTGTCCAGGATCAGTCTCCAAGTGGGAGATTGTTGGTATGTGGTGACTAATCATGCTATACTGTATAGCCCATGGTATACTATACACCCTGGCCCCTTTCCTCGCCAAGGTGTACAGTGTATGGAAAAAAAGATTTCCCTTTTTTTCACGTCGTCAGTGAAAAAGGAAAAATCTCCGAAAAAGAAAGAAAACCAACTTTGTAAAACCCTAATTCTGGAAGCTTCTAAAAGCTTGTTAAAAGGGGTTGGGATGGGGGTTACAGTATGATGAAAAATGTGATTATTCGCAAGATTGTAATAGGTTTTGCACTAGATAAGAAAAGTATTGGATGGCTGCGGTTTGGTGGATGTAGTCCAGATTGGGTGAACCACGTTAAATTCTTTGTGTTATGATTTATTCTGTGTATGTTTTAGTTTCTCTATTTATTATTTAAATCTGCATTTAATTGTTAGATATCTGCCATCTCTAACCCTAACACCTTAAACCCATAGTCGTCTATCAAATGCACCCTTTTAAAGGGTCTCTCTTGAACATGCACCCTTTACCTTGTAAATCCATAGAGCCCATACCCCTCTTGCAATTGTATCATCGAGGCATACATTTTCTTAGACCTTGGTTGTTCAAATGAAGCATTTCACCTACGAACCTGCAAGACCTAGGATGCCATTATTATACACAAATGAATACAATAATATTGAGGTATATCCCCAAACATCTATTGGCTTGTGTGGGCCCGATGATAGGAATTTAATATATTGAAGAAAGTCTCAATAGTTTGTACATCTTTTGTCATTTCATAAAACAAAACCTAACTCCAATAGCTTTGACACTTGTGTTTATTTATTAAATATAAGGATGAAAATTCTTGGGTTTTAGAGATCAATTAAATAAATTACATTGATTTAATAGAGAATGGAGGATGAAAGCCCTTTGATTTTATAATGGTAACTTCATGTGGAAGTTGTATTTGAATTTTAATTTTGGAGGATTTTAGTATTCTAATTGTTTTAGCATTTTGGGTATTTCAATAATATATTCATAATAATTTTAATATTTCTAATTAAAAATATTTTACAAAAACCAATAATAATTTAAAGAAAATATACACTTGAATGAAGTATTGAGTTCTAGTGACTTATTTATTTACACATCTATTTTATAGGTTATGGGTATTTTAGACGTAAGCATTGCACATGAATATTTATTTTAAATATATTATATCTATTTTTACATGTGAATATTTTGGTTTGAGGTAATCATAATTATATTAGAGCTTTTATCTTGTTAGCCTATATGGTAATTTTTCATATTTAATCATAAAATTTAACTCTATAATAAAGGGGAGTAATTTAGACTACTTTTGAGATACAATGTGAAGCATGGTGAAAAAGAGGGGATGAGAATGTATCCAATCCACCTTTCCACAAGGAATGTTTCATTCAAAAGATGAGATCCTAGAATCTTGAAACAACTATCAACATAGAGGTGAATTGAATCAAGATTGGGGGATCTTACACTCTTTCCTTTATACAAGGATAAATGGTGAACTAGATTTCAATTTGAGGGAGGATAATGAACAAACCCTAATCCTAGGTATAACACACAAATGCATAAATTGAACATAAAACAGAAAGAAACTACAGTTTTTCTAGAGGAATAGGAAGCTAAGGATATTGTGCACCTGGTAAAATCTAGCTTTTCTGTGCTCTCAACAGGAACTCATTCGCCACCAAGGGCAAATGGGTCCTAGTAGGCTTTTTCAGGGAGCTCTGAACTAGAAATAGAAGCTTGAAATATCTAGAATCCAATGTCTGTCAACCCTCAACAGGGAGTCATTCGCCCTTAAAGGAGAATGGGTCCTACTAGGGTTTTTCAAAAGTCTTTGAATCTGGGTTGCAACTTCTAGTTCTGCTCTTCTCCTTGACACTTTGAATTTCCTATTCTTGAATCCAGATCTTCCTACAATCTACAAAAAAAATTAGACTATTTTTGAGAAAATTTGATAAAAAGAGGAAATAGTGTGTTGTAGTGCTGTTCTAAGTTGTAGAGGTGTGTTCTTGTGTTTCTTCGCATTTCTTCTAGGTTGAAGATCTTCCTGTGAGTTTTAAATATGTGGGTGAGAGATGTTCAAAGGTGTTATATCTAGGATCTAGTGTGATGGATCATTGTGTAGAAGAAGTTGTGTGAGCTAGTATGTGAACTGTGCATTACAGAGGTGTCTAGGAGAAATTTCTTTGATCCACGTTTCTCTGTAGTTATGTTTCAGGTCTTATAGATCTGAATAAGTGTTGATAGTGATGGTATATTTTTTATTCAAGATGGTTTGAGGTTTGGTGCTTTGAAAGTTAGTTTCTGAAGTAACCATGTATGGAAAAATTGTTTGAGTGTATTGGGTGTGTACATTTTTTAGGTGGAAGTTGTTGTGAAGGAGGTTGTTGGATTTTAGGGTGGTTTTAAATTATTCTAGATCATGTTCAAGCATGGTGTTTGGTTCGCAAGTCATCCTTGGATTTGAGGAAGCATGTAATTAAAATTTTAATGGTGTTTACATAGGTAACGACTAGCCTGGTGTTTATACTACTTGCGATGGTTAAATATTGTTTATAGAAGTGTGTGGTTGTGTGGTGTTATAGATTTGGGTCCCAATTAAGAAATGATGTTGTCTTCTTTCACTTCCATCCACTATGGATGTGTTTTTGTAATGAACTAATTTGAATTTGCATAGTTGATGTGCATATCTGACATTGAAGAAGGGTTTCAAGGTTGAGGATGGTATAAGTAAGAGTTGATTTGTTGAGAGCTGTGAGACATGTGAATGATGTGTGTTATAGTGTGTGAATTTGAGCAATGTAGTGCGAGATTTCATGTGTTAGATTACTGGATGCAGTGAACAAAAGGTGTCTACAATTCTTCAGTCATGTTGTGAAGGTGTTGATGATGTTGTGGTGGATTCTCTGTTGCATTGAGATTATTTTCTTTGTTTCACATTTCTTCTCTATCTTCTTTTCTATTTTGGCAATGAGCCCTCCGATAATGAGCCCTATTATATTCGATGTTGAAATTACTTTACATTGTGAGCTAATCCTCATTGTGGTTTTTCCCTTATTGGGTTTTCCATGTAAATCTAGTGTTCTCTTTTGTTTGATGTTAAGTTGTTTCAGTTTATGTTATTTTCTTTTCATGATAATTCATCGTAACGGATTTTAGGGTTTAATGAATGAATGTGGATCTGAATGTTAATGAGGGTTTTGAAGTTTTAAGGTACGACTGATTCACCCCCAACAAATCTAAATATCATTCTTCAATTTATTCCATATTGATAATGCTTCTAAGAATGGGAAGAATCCACGACAGTAGGAAATAAGCATTCTCCAAAGCTCTGCTTCTTTTAATTCTTCATTTTCCTTAATCCAAATTATAATTTTTTCATGTGCTATGTCTCTCAAAGATGGAAATCCAAAAAACTACATTACATCCTTGCTCACCAATAGAGAACCAAACCATATCCTCTTGCTTTTGATAAGATGCCATTTGGCTATATTTGTATGCCCTCTTAGCCAAAATTCTTCTGAGAGTTCCAATACCCTTGTCATACTTCAATTTTACTAGTGATTCATCCATCATAGGAATGGTCTAACTTTGGGAAGGGTAACTTCTTCGTCTATATATTCAATCCATAGAGACAAAATAGACCTAAAAAGCTTGATTATCTTCTTGATTCAATTTTTTTTATTTTGGTCATGTTTGGATCCATGTAAGTGGGTGCATAGTTTATTTTAAGTTATCACTTCTCCATTTATACCATTTTTGGAACATATTACAGTGCCCCCTAGAAGCCACCTTCACTAGGAAATATGTATACAAAATATGTGAAAGATATGATTCATCTACATCTTCATATCCATCTCTATCTCTATCTTCCTCTCTATGTGTCTTCCCTAACTCCTTACCTCTCACTACATCTCTCTCTTACCCATCTACCTTTCCCACTATATATCTTTATCTCTCTCTTTCTCTCTCTACCCCATCTCTCCCTCTCTCCCTCCATCTCTTATTTATATCTCTCTCCCTCTCTATCTCTCTCTCATCACACATACACACTCCATATTTCTCCATCCCTATCTCTATCTTTATATCTCTCTCACTCACACACACAATCCTTGTTTCTCCTTCCCTATCTCTATTTCTATCTTTCCTCCCTTTCTCTATCTCTCTCCCTCTCTATCTCTCTATCTCTACTTCTCTCCCTTTCTCTTTCTCTCTACCTCTATTGCCTCTATTTCTCTCTCCCTCTCTCCCTCTCTCCATCTCTATTTGTGTATAGCTACTTCTATTTATTTTTTCATCTCTCAATATTGTCTCCCTCTCCCATGTCTCTATATATTCTTATATCTCTATCTCTCTATCACTATATCTCACCATCTATATCTCTCTCCATCTCTTCCTCTCCCCCTAAATCTCTTATCTCCCTCTCCCTATTCCTTTACATATATATATATATATATATATTCTTCCTCCTTTATATATTCATATATCTTCATCACTATCTCCCTATCTCTCTCTATCTTTATCTCTTCTTCTAGGTCTATCCATATCTCTCTTTCTACTTGTCTCCCTCTTCCTCTCTTGATCTATCTTCATCTTTATCTCTATCTTCCTCCCTTCCCCTCTATCTAATGCAGGAGCATCCATGGACTCGTGCAATCTTGCATCAACCAAATTTATTTTATTTTAATTTTGTTTGGTTTTCAATAAATGGTTGCCAAAAATATTTGTAATTAATGTAATTTTAAATTAAATTACATTAAAAATTCATTTCAATGATTATGCTCGAAAAAGCAAGTGTTGCAAAGGAAATGGAAGTGCAAAAATTCAAAATTTAGATTTTTGCAAGTTAAAGGAGATTTTCAAGATTTTATTTTTAAATAAAATCTCAACTTCCACAAATCCCTAAAAAATAGGGACTATCAAAGTGGGTTCCCATTTGATCAAATTGACAACTTTGATGAGTGAGTTCAATTTTGGAAACTGCCGATAAAGTGTGTGTGAGACCGGTTGCTTGCACAAGTGAGAAGTTTGATTTTTGATTTCTTTGAATTTCAATTTAAAAATTATCTCCTTGGATTTTTGGGAAAGATGATTTTTGAGTTTGAAATGGAAATGAAATTGAATTTCATTTCATTCTAGCAGATTTGGAAAGTTTGTAATAAAAGATAATTCATTTTACAATTTGAACTTAGTTTTCGAAGGAAGAAAACTCACAATTAAGGTGGATTTTTCTCTAAAGAAAAATTGCAGCAAAGTGTGAAGGCTTCAATAATTTATTTGCAGCCATTATTGAGGAGTGACAGAGTGTGCATGTGGGTTGGTTGTAGGGCTTGAGAAGCACACAAATTCTATGGAATGTTACAGATTTTTGTAATCAATTCTATGATGTTGTAAAGGGAATATGTGCTTCCCATAGTCTCATTGAGACTTTATTAATTTGTAATTGCATATTTTCCATTTTAATGAAAGTTTCATGTTGTAGTTTCTTGCATACTTGTGTTTGTGTTGAAATTAAATCAGCAGAGAGGGTTTTGCGTCACCCCCTTCCTGCTTCAGTGGTATCAGAGCAGGAGTTCCTGAGTGTGTAGGTAGAGCGTCGAATGTGAGGCAGTTTGCACTAGGACTTGTGGTGTGTGATTTGTGTGTAGACAGATCGCCGGACATGAGGCAGTCTATACCCAAGAGGATGGGATGGATGATGAGGAGGCCTGTAAGAATTTTATTTTGGAAAAATTATTGGGAAGAAGTGGAAAATAATAATTACCATGAAGAATTTGAAAAGCTTCAAGCTCAAGTAGATGCATTGGAAAAGTTGATTAAGGAGAAAGTGGGAATACAAGAAGAGAGATTTGGAAAGAAGAATGTTTTGTTGAAAGAGGACAGTAAAAAGAAAAGAAAAATAAAAGAAGGATGGAGAAAGAAAGAAGAGAAAATAGTCACTGCAGATCATAAATTTAATGGTAATTTTAATTATTTTATTTTATTTGAAGATGCATTGTTTGCAGGAACTAGCGAAGGCAAAGAAAATAGTGAAAAGGAGAAGGATATCACAGTAGAAAAAGAGGTATCTATTAATTTTGTTAGTGAAAATTTACATGCAAAAGAAGTAGATGAAGTTGTGGATGAAATTATGGAAATTCAAAAAATAGATTTTGATAGTCCTAGATTTGATAAAGGGAATGAAGAAGAAGATAGTCTTTTGTTGAAAGAGGAGATAAGAGAAATAGAAAAATTATTTCAATAAGAAATTATAGTAGAAGATGATGAAATTAAAGAGGTTGCAGCTGATACATGCCTCATTGAAGGAAAATTTGCAGCAACAAGAAAGGAGAAGGAAATAGAGGTAATTGCTGATTTATCAAAAAAATTCAATGTTTCTAATGAAGCTGATTTTTGTGAAGGTGAAATGGTAAAAGGAAGTGAGGAAAGAGAGATGGTAAGGTGCAGCAATAACATGTTACAGGCTGAAATACAAATTGTTGCAGCAGCAAAAAAAAGGGAGGTAACACATGATTTCATTTGTTTTAATGAAGAGAAGGATGTTAATTATTGTTTTCCAAAATTGCATAGTGCAGAATGGTGGGAGCTGAATTTTGTGAACAAAGGCAAAAAGAGAGGAAGAATGAAGGAGAGTAGAGATAGAATATTGAAGGCAAAGGGAAAAAAAAATGTTCACAATGATGAGGTTGAGAAGTGGATCCAATGTGAACATAGTATATTCAAATTTTCATGAGCTTCACTCATAGAAAATTTTCTTCCTACCGTGGGTGTCTGATGCAGGAGCATCCATGGACTCGTGCAATCTTGCATCAACCAAATTTATTTTATTTTAATTTTGTTTGGTTTTCAATAAATGGTTGCCAAAAATATTTGTAATTGTAGACATGCAAAATTCACATTATGCATTCGATCAGATTCGGTCAAATTAGCTCTTACATTAGGCAAATTCATCACTTTCATCCATTCATTAAATAAGTTCATTTATCAAATAAATCTTAGCATTCAACCTTCATCTTGCATCATCCACTTAATTAAATAAATCAGGACTTTATTTAAATCAAATCTTAAATCATTTTCCAAAGTCCAAAAAGTCAAATCAGTTAATCAGCATTAAATCAGCATAATCTTCATCTAATCCTAATCTAAGGCTAATCCCATGCCACTTGCACAATAAATCAATTTTATTGATTTATTAAAACAATCATTTTCCCTCAACATGACAAGTCAAACAGGGCATTTATTGCTCTTCTTTCTTGTCCCCCTCTCAAAATTTATTGCAAATTTGAATTCAAAAGTTCCCCCTCTTGGGCACTCTTCCCAAATCTTGCACACACATCAACTAATCACATGATGACAAGTGTCCTCAATTCATTGGCTTGTTTTTGATCCCACATTGGTCCCTCTTCAACACTTATCATTTTGAAAATCCTTAAATAGGTGCTTCACCTTTGAGCAAATCCTCACAATCTTCACAATTTCATGCAAGGTTACTCTCTTCACTTGAGATTTAATCTTGTTCATCATCACTCCACCATCTTCATAGCATTTTCAATTTGAGCTTTTATCAAGGATGGGGAAAGGGTCACTAGCACAAGTGACACCAATCCAACTATGGAATAGGTAGTTTGTTGAATGTTTTCATTATGCATTTGGTTTTCTTTTATCTTTTGTGGCATTTTGGAACATTTGCAATGTATTTCATAGGGGTATTCTTGAAGGATTTGTTGATACTAACCCTTGTTTGAGTATAGTGTTTGCAGATTTTTAAAGGTACTCACATATGGCGCTAGAAGGAGGGCTCTCAATAAGTTTTTATTTTGCTCTATAGAGTATATATACAGATTTGTTGATCTATCCGAGCATTCTGATATATAGATTTCACCATGTGATACTTTTTATTGCCAGTTGATAAGTTTACATTTGCAGGTCTTGTGATTGTTTGCTTTTGGATTTAAGGAACTATGTCCAAAACAACAAAAACATAAAAGAGGACAGTCAAGAGGATACTCAAGAAAGTTTTCTTAGCCTCTGTTTTCTCTTGTCCTCTGAAATAGGCGTATAGGATACATCTCACGTAGTGAAAATTGGAGAGATTCTTATCTCTTTAAGGAAATTGAAATTTTGATTTTTTCTATAATTCCTCTTGGTTGAAAGTTTATTTTCTGTGTATTAGTGCATTAATATACACTCCAAGAGCTTGCGTAGTTGTATATTGTTTCACCGATGCCTGTGATTTGCCGATAATTAGGGATGCTGTGTTTATATGGTAAAAAGAAGGACTGGTATTAAATCTTCCGTGTATTGAGGATCAGGAAAGGAATAGCACAATATGGGATTTTCTGATAGAATTGGATTTGATCTTCTGACATCGTTTGGATCCTTTATTGATTAAAATCTTCTTGCAACATTTACTCCTGCACCTGTATTTCTATCTGCTAGCTTTTATCCTCCGTATGCATTTTTATATCTTTTGACGGCATCAAACACTGCTTCCTGCGTGGTTCTGGCCATCTTTGGGCGACCTATTTTTTTGGTTATTTTATGATATACTCGCTGTGAGATTCTTTGTTTGTTAAGACTTATAGCAAGGACGTTTTTTTTTGGGTCATAATAATGCAGAAAGGGCGCTGACAAAGAACAGTTAGGCGTATGTTACAATCAAGCGAATGAAGTTTTCTTGGGCAGCACTCATACGAGAAACTTGAAGCATACGGAATGGGATTTAATGAGAGGTCAGACGTCTGAGGAGTAAGTATATTTTAACATCTGCAATTCAGGGGTACTGATCAGACGCCTTTTGCAGTTCAAAAGATCTAATTTGATATCAAGGCATTGAAATACTAGATGATCATATCTACTTCACTTACTCTTGTCTCTGGCGCTTTGTATACACTTTTAAGACAGAGTATGTTATCTCATACGCTCACAAATTTGTGAAGGTAGCCACGAAACAAACTCAGACCAGCGAAGTACACAAAAGACAACATTTATTAGCAATAAAGGATTGGCTAAAAGGGCGCGAGTGAAGAGTTTCGTAGTTGGCTTTGCACCTGTTGTTTGTAATCGAGTGGAAACTAACTTAGTCTGTCCCTTATGAAATCTGCTTTAAAAAAAAGAAATCACTGTTTGATACATACGAGCTGATACTTGCTTGTTGCTTGAACGTTGTTACTGTCATATGAACAGATTCATATTTATCACTGCCATTACTTCTCATTGACCATCATCCTTTTCGTGATAGTGACTCCGTCTTGGAATCTAAGTGTCTTTAATTCAGCAGGTGAATCCAGGCATCATGATTTGGACGTTATGTATTCATCGGGTAAAGTGTCTCTACTCTGCGCAGGATATGATGCTTACTTGATCTGCATTTCGATGGGTTGAGTGTTATTGTTAGAGCCTTTAATGTCTGTCTAAATCTGTTGTATCTTGGGATCTTGAATGCGTTTAAAAGTCACAAATGCATTTAATATCATCTATACTCATCAATTTTGGCATTTAGTTGAAAGAAAGCTTGTTTCCCAAATGAGAAGTTTCCATCACTGCAATATAAGTAGGTATTGAGTAAGGTTGTTAAACTCATACACTTTTGCATATGTGTTATAGCTTACAAAATTTATCAAATCATTGTTATTATCATGATAGTCAACTTTTCAAAGATTTGTTCTTTTGAGGTATTTCATTGATATAAATTGTTAGCTTTATTTTTATTATTATTTTTATTATAAAATCATGTTCATCATTTTGATCATAACTAAAATTCTAAATTTTTGGTGATGCCTTCAAATGACTCATCCTTTGTGATTAATTGATCTATGCAATTGAAGTCATGTTATCATTTAAAGTTAACCATCAAAATGAGTTTAATATTTTGATTCTCACATAAGTATCTTTTGTTCGATAGGTACAAAAGCAAACGAAGGTACAAGCGAAGGTACAAACGAACAAAGGCGAAAAGATGCAAAGCAAAAGAGGAGGAGGATTCTTGTTTGAAAACACAATGTGTTTTTTAACACTTTGATTTTTTTTGATCAATACTACTTCACGAAAGGAGGGAAATGTTTTTTTTGAAAACACAATGTGTTCTTTAACACTTTAAGTGTTTGATCAACACTTCACGAAATTGTTTTCCTTTTCGTTTTAGAACATTAGTTTTCAATTGGGGCTAAAAAGAACAAATTGCTTTTCATTGCAAAGGGCTTAAAACGAACCTTAGAACAAACTTACTAGATTTCGTTTTGGTTTAAAATTGAACAAGGCAAACTTCACACTTGATTTTGGTGCTTAAAATGAAGTCATCATTGCTTTGAGGCTAAAACGAACAAGTGCTTGATTGTGTTATTTTGTCTTTTGAGTACGTATCCTCTCCCCTTGCGCTTCGTGCGATCTAGGGTGCAAGAGAAACACTCAAAATACATTTTATTGCTTTAAAACACTTCATTTTAGGCTTAAAAATTGAACATCTTGTGCGAGTGTGAGTAGGGGCATTTTCGCGTACATTCTCGTTCTTTGTGCCATCAAAGATCGATCGAGGGATTCTAGTTGTGTCTTTGCTCGCTTTTGTTTATCTTAGAGGGCACGCCTTGGGGAAAAGAAAGTACTCACCAGCGGCGACTCAACAGAGTAACACCTCTAAAGCCAAAAGAGTATTTCAGTAGGGATATAAATGGGATTTTGGTTTAAGCGCCATAATCACTTGTGATTTGGCTCAGGCAAGATGGATCGAAGGGGACTCTTGCCACGTTAGGTCATCCCTCTGAGCGGAAGTCCTTACTAGAACCTATGTCTTAGAATTTGCCAAAATCCTTAATCTGTTTGTTGGTGCAAGAACGGTCGTTCTGAAGCCGCCCCACAATTTTACGGCTTTTAGTAGAGATGGAAAGCATGCCATGGGAGTTTCATGGGTGTTGATGCTTGGCTGCCCCGTATAAGTGAGTGCCGTGGAGGGGGGCCAGGGGGGTCAAGCATCTAACCATCATCCTAAAGCTAAAGTAAGAAACATTAGCTGGACTTGTCAAGTGGGGACTCAACAAGCATTGGCTATCCACATCCATGGGGCTTTGTAATTATTTTTGTTTGAAAACAGTGGGTATTACGAGAAACATTTGCAAACAAACACTTAAACATGATCATGCAAATTTCAAACCCCTTTTGATAGAGCAAATACCTTTTGACAAATTTAAGTGTTGTTGCCTTCCCTTGGGATTATGTCCTTAGAGGTTTCTCATCACTTGAATTTATATCGTCATTTGCTCTAACTAGGGTTAACCTAGGAAATCCTTTTGCCTCAATTTCTTGGAACTCCCACACAACACTTTGTGGGAAGAAAAGGAATTTTGACATAGGACATCTTTAGTTTGAAACATAATCAAGAAAGTGTATTTGGTAAAAGAAGTCATTAAAAGCAAAGATAAGCAATTGAGCCCCACACATGTCTTTTCAATGATTTCTCGCAAGGTCAAAATACAAAAACCCAAGAAAAAGAAACTTAGCCCAAAACAACATCAACAAAGACTCAAAAGGTTATATGATTTTAGAGAAAAGTTGTTGGCTAATTTCTATAGACATGCTTCAAGAGACAACCCCACTTTATATTCATTTTACTACACACAACATCCAAGATTGTTTCAAGGGATTGGATACCTTGCTTAGGGCATAACACGTTCTTCAATACCTTGGTCTTGTTAAGCAAAAGTCTAAACTAGGGTCATTCTAAGATCAAAACAAACATTCATCCATCAAAAACATCATCAACCATAAACATCTCACCAACATTTTGAGAAAATCTTGACACAACTATGCTAGGCTCCTTTGGTAGACATCAAAACTTTTCAAACATGAGACTTTGAATTCTTCAAACATCAAACATCAAACTTGTTCAACTCAAGTGTGTGAATGAATCCCTTTGCACATGCTTAGTTGAATTATCACTTTGTTCAAATTAATGGTGGATAGATGCATCCTTCTCCCATCACTAATTTGGATTATCTTTTGGTTAGCTTGTGAGTAGACACATCCTATTCTCACTTCTAAATCAAATTATCCTTTATGAGCATTAGTTATCTTTTTTAGATCATCATCCAAACATCTTGGGGATATCTCTTGCTCAAACATCAACATTCAAAAGACAGAATTCAAAGTCTAAACATCAATCAAAGCAAACCCAAAGTACCTAGCATCACATCAAGATTTTCAATACAAATTCAAAACTTCCATTCTCACCCATATATCCTACACCTTTCATCTTCACATCTTTGATCTTTTACACATCCTAGTTTTCTCTTTTATGGTTCAAACAAGATCACAACACAAGAGGAACATGGAGTTAAATCAAGAAACATCAACCACAAGTGATCTAAGCCAAAACATTCCAGAAATCCAAAACACACCACTTCCAGACCTCACTATCACTACACACGATCCACAAAAAGAGGTCTTGGTGGAAGACATCACACCAACAAAACTAAGTGAGGAAGAAGTTCTTGAGATGCTCAAACAACCAAAACTACAAAAGTTTCTTCGCGCAATGGCTAAAATAAATCCATCAATTCTCAACACTATTTAGGATGAGCTTCTTGTACCAAATGACCAAAACACCCTTCCACAATCAACCACTTCCATTACCACCATAGAACCTACTATCAATGAGGATGATACCCTCTTCAACACGCATCAAAATCCACTTTACAGCCCACTTGGATTTATCGATACATCTGAGGTTCCTTACCATACCACCTCATCATTTTCCCTTGACACGCAAGTGTCTAGACCTTTGGTACAAGCAAGCTCATCCGAAATAGAGAGACCCTACGGATTTGTCTCTTCATTTGCACAAGAAAATTTTCCACCATTCAAATCATTCACACCTCCCACCACGTCAACACCATATTTTGGTTTAGGGATCTCCCCTTTACCTAAACTTCCACCTTTCCCTAACATAAATCGCCCCATCCAAATCAATTCATCCAACCAAGGGGGTACATCACATCTTTCAAACACACCATCCACATCAAACCAACACATGATAGCTAATCAAAATACGGTCTCTCAAATACCCACTATTTCGCTCATCTCTACCATTTCTACCACTTCACCTAGTCCCACTATTCCTATCACTTCACCCATCCCAAATGCACCTATCACCACATTCACTCCAACCACTACATCCACTATACCTCAAACTTCCACCCCATCCACACCCCGCCACATGCGCCCAGTCTCCCCGCCATCGCTCTAAACGCATCTCAAACTTAACCTGATTTCCCCACCGCCACCACCCGCTGCGACCAGAGTAGGTAATACGACCTGATGCTTCGTTCAAACATGCACCAACGGTGGCTCCGGCAGTATCGAAGACAGTTGGGTAGTACTGTAGACCATGGCAGAGCACCCGCCGAGCTTCCGCGACAAAAATCAGAGCTCAAACGGTGTTGCAAACAACAAACACAACAAAGCGGCCTAAACCAAACTTTGTTACAACAACAACAACAATTTTGCCTAAAACCCAGCACAAAGCCCGGCTCAAGCTGCTCGAAGTACCTAAAAATTTGCCTAAAGCCGCCTAATTTACCTAAAGCTGCTCAAACTCACTCAAAGGTACCTAAAAAGGCACAAACCGCTCAAAACTTGCTCAACTGCACAAGCACCGCAAAAGATGCCCAAGATGCCCAAGCACGAGTGCAAGCACAAGCGCAGTACTTTGCACAACAACAAGCAGCCCAACAACGCGCATATCAGAAAGCGTTAGAGCAATACCAAGAGCAACAAGAAGCAGCCCAACAAGCCCTAGCTGACCAACAACAAGCATTGTTGGACCAACAACATCAAGCACAACAACAAGCTCTATTAGCGCAACAACAACAAGATCAACAACAAGCGTTGTTGAAAGCATACATGGCACAACAAGCAAACATTCCACCCATTCAAACACCCACTCCACCCCCCCAGAACACCTTCATTCCACCTCCTGATCCACAATTGGATGTCACCGCACAAATAAAATTTCTGTCACAACAAGTGCTTGACCTTCAATCAGGAAAGACACCGAAACCACAAAAAAACCTATGCCCTTATCCATTTGATAGGAGCGTAGAAATGAAACCATTCCCAAAAGGGTTTGAGATCCCTAAATTTGACAAATATCGCGGAACAGGTAACCCTGAAGATCACATCAGGGAATTCCAAGTACATTGCATGGAGGTGGCTTACGACGAAACGTACTTGATGAGATTATTCCCAAGAAGCTTGGCTGGAAATGCTATTGATTGGTTTTCTCGACTTTCGGGAATCAAAAAATTCCAGGAAATCATAGATGCCTTCATACATAATTATTCCTTCAACACTCCCATGGAGGTTAGCTTACAGGAATTATCATCTCTCAAACAAGGGAAAAATGAATCATTCGGTGCTTTCTTGCAACGATGGCGATCCAAAGCTAATCAAAGCAAGTGGTCCATGCCTGAAGAACAACAAGTGGGAACTATCATTGCGAATCTTGATGGGCCCTTGGCCTTCCACCTCAAAATGCAAAACATCACCACTTACGACCAATTGATACCTAGGGCGCTCAATATCGAACAAGCCCTTGCCACGTAGGGAGAAACTTCATCATATCAAGAAGGCCGCTCATCATCCAATTATCATGACAAACCACGAACATGGGCAAAGAATCGTAATGTAACCAATGATGGTGTTGTTGACGCCAAAGTTGTCATTAGTGCCCCACGGAAGAACAATCCACCATCCCAACAGCAACAACACCAAAATACCAATCAAAGCAATCGACAAGTCAATACTGTGGTCCAACCATCCCATAACCAAAACACAAACAACATTGATAATCAGGGAAGACCACAGCGAAACAAGTTCTCCCCCAAACGAAAATACACACTCCTTGGGGAACCTGCTGAAGCAATCATGAAAAGATTGGTAGATGAAAAATTGATAGCGGTCCCTACACATAATAATTATCAAGAACCATCGGTCAAGCCACCATGGTATAATGAGAATTATCTTTGTGACTTCCACAAACTCAAGGGACACACGACAGACAACTGCATGAGGCTCAAAAATCTAATTCAAGACCTCATAGATGACAAAATCATAGATGTGGAAGCACCATCAGGAAACAAAGATCTCAAGATTTACACGAATCCGATGCCGAATCATGGTAACAAAGGAAACAAAGATCAAGACAAAGGAAAAGGGGCTTATAAAAATGTCAACCACACATACGAGGGTGTTGTTGCTTGTTTAGACGAGTTTTGTGGAGTCATCACCATCAAAGGGGCCCAAGCTGATTGTGGAGTCACCACAAGAGGTGGAAAGGTTACCATTGCAGCACCATCCCAACCAAGCAGAAATTCCACATCCAATCCAAGGTCTAAACCTAGTGGCTATAATGTCTTGGATCAATTGAAAAGAACCCCTGCACATATCTCCATCATGGAGTTACTCAAAATCTCATCTGCACACAAAAAGATTCTAGAAGAAGCTTTGGCGTCATCTACTGTCCCCGCAGATCTAGATACAGAACAATTCCAAGCTATGGTCGCAAGTATCACCACACCTAACATTCTTACATTTTCTGAACAAGACTTCCCCACACAACCATCTCACAACCGTGCACTTCATCTGGAGGTGTACGTAAATAAAAAGAAAGTCAAGAGAGTCTTGGTGGATGGAGGTGCAGGCTTAAATATTTGCTCCTTAAAGCTTCTAAAGAATTTGAACATTTCAGAGGATTCAATTGACAAAGGAAAAGGCATCACAATAAGAGCATACGATGACCAGGAAAGGGTATCCCAAGGCACCATTCAGCTTCCTGTCCAGGTTGGACCCGCCATCATGCAAACCAACTGTCAGGTCTTGGACCTCGATTTACCATACAACATTCTCCTAGGGCGACCATGGATACATGCAATGCAAGCTGTAGCTTCAACCTTTCATCAATGTGTGAAATTCACACATGAAGGTCAAGAGGTTACTATCCATGGAGATCCTGAGCCATTTGCCTATTGCAAAAATCTAGAGGCAAAATACTACAAGATCCCGCAAGTACCCAAGAATGATGAAGGCCCATCAACACCTTACGTGGATCCCGCCACTCTCACTTCTGGGACAGAGACACCCTCCACCCCCGCCATCCCCGCCTTTTCTGATATCAAAGTCATAATACAAGATGATGGTTGTGGAAACTATTCAATGCCTAAGAATGCTTTTGTAGTAGGAGAGCTACCACAATCTCCTAGATCAAGAGGACGACCACAATCACAAGAAGCTTCAACATCTCAAGGCTCCTATGAACGAAACCCTACCTTCACAAGTGCAGGAGATCTTGGTCAGGAAACATTAGAGGGGGACCTATCTCATCTCCTTTATCGAGATGATATACCGGCAGTTGAATTGCCTATGGACGAACGAAACAAAGGTATGAAGCTGATGCTCTTGATGGGCTATAACCGGAACCAAGGGTTAGGCCAAGATAATAACGGGCGTGTAATACCCATTATACCTGAGAAGCAAATAAAAAATCTTGGCATTGGTCATCCTACTCCTAAGGTAACTGTACTTGGTCGAGGTGCCCAGGATAGACGGAACCGAACGCCTCCTCAGGAATCTGTAGCTACTCCAAAATCCTCCATGACTTTAGGAATGCCCACTGATTTAACTGAGTCACCAGAAATAGGATTACCTTGGTTGTTTGAGGATACTAATGTCCTTATGATTAGCACCTTGTCTTATGAGTCTGAAAACCAAAGCAATGAAATCCGATTAGTCTATCCCCAACTGATTGATTACGACCAACGAGGACCACCAATTCTTGACATGTTTGAAAACGATGAGGCGCTCTCAGAATTCATGGGACTTAGGGATGACATTCCATGTGGGGATCATAAGGCAGGTTTTATCATAGAGCTGGATACACATGCATACTATGGAGAAACGATTGAATCCCTAAGTCGCAAAAATAAAAAATTGAGAATAATCTCCAAGTCCTTGAGTGAAAACCACCTTGTGGCACTCTCCGACTCTAAAAAAGTAAAAAGAAAGGACGCATCCAATGGTGAAAACCTCTCTGAGGCGCCTGAGGATGGGGGATTCAATCTTCCTCTTACAGCTATACACCAAGAAAAGTCAGCCATGCTAGCAGAAAAGTGCAACCCCATCAATCTGGGAACACAAGAAACTCCTCATATTACATTCTACGCTGAGTCATTATTATGCAAAGAACAAGAGGAGTTGGCTACCTTCTTAAAGGAAAGGAAGATAAATTTTGCGTGGACCTATGCTGATATGCCAGGATTGGATCCAGAGGTAGTGGTTCATCACCTGGCAGTCTATCCTAAAGCTAAACCTGTGAGACAGAAGCTTCGCAAAATGCATCCTCAAATTGCTTTGTTAGTCAAAATGGAGCTCAAAAAGCTATTAGATGTGGGATTCATTCGACCAATTGATTATCCAGAATGGGTATCGAACTTGGTACCCGTATCAAAGCCTGACGGAGCCATAAGAATCTGTACGGACTTTAGGGACTTGAACAAGGCTTGCCCAAAAGATGATTTTCCGTTGCCTAACATTGATATGATTGTAGACATGACCGCGGGACATGAGATGCTTTCCTTGATGGATGGATTTTCAGGCTATAATCAGATAAGAATTGCAGAGGAAGACCAGCATAAAACATCTTTCACTTGTCCTTGGGGCACATACTGTTGGAATGTAATGCCATTCGGCTTAAAGAATGCTGGGGCCACATACCAAAGGGCCATGACACTAATATTCCATGACATGATCCACAAAACAGTTGAGGACTATTTTGATGACATCCTGGGAAAATCCAAAAAGAGGGAGGATCATATATCGGTCTTGAGTGCTATCTTTGACAGACTAGAAGAATACAAGGTTCGTTTGAATCCCAAGAAGTGTGTCTTTGGCGTACAATCAGGAAAGTTGTTGGGCTACATAGTGTCAATGAGAGGCATTGAGATTGATCTAGAAAAGGTGAAAGCAATACTTGAAATGGAAGCTCCTAGGACATTGAAACAACTGAGAGGTCTCCAAGGCAGGCTTCAGTCAATTCGCAGGTTCATAACACAATTAGCAGACAAACAAATCCCTTACTCTCACCTACTCCACAAGGGGGTAACGTACAAATGGGATGACAAATGTGAACAAGCCTTCAACAAAATCAAGGAATATCTGTTAACACCTCCAGTACTAAGGCCTCCAATTCAGAACAAACCATTGATCCTTTATATCTCAGCAACTGCAGCAGCCCTTGGTGCTCTCCTAGCACAACATGATGAAAATGGAATAGAAAGAGCCATATACTACATCAGCCGCACAATGGTGGGCCATGAGTTAAACTATACATTCATTGAAAAAGCTTGCCTAGCAGTGGTGTTTGCATCCCAAAAATTCAGACACTACATGTTGGCACACAAGATCAAACTCATAGCTAAAATTGATCCCTTAAAGTATCTTCTTTCAAAGGCAATACTTACAGGAAGAATGGCTAAGTGGGTAATGATATTATCAGAATATGACATTGAGTATGTGGAGCGCAAGGCAATCAAGGGATAGGTCATTGCAGACCAACTGGCAGATGCACCTATCTATGCGGAGAGCCCACTTGTTTCAGAATTTCCAGATGAATCCATTTTCAACATTGACATAGCTACTCATTGGAAACTATACTTTGATGGCTCCTACACACAACATGGGTCCGGAGCTGGTATCTTCTTCATCACTCCACAAGGGGATTGTATACCAAGATCATACAAAATAGCATTCCCTTGTACCAACAACATTGCAGAATACGAGGCTTTAACTATAGGTCTCAGGATAGCAGTACAGTGGAACATTATGGCATTGAAGGTATATGGAGATTCACAGCTTATCATAAATCAAGTGAACAATGAGTACCAAACAAAGGACGATAAGCTAACTCCATACAAAAGGCTGGTGGAAAATCTCAAGGAATATTTTGTTGACATCACATTTGAGCAAGTACCAAGAACCAACAACAGAGCAGCAGACGCAATGGCAACTATTGGATCACTCTTAGAGATCCCTCAAAATGTTCCAAAATACGACTTCTTGGTAGATCAGCTTCTCGTACCAGCATTCAAGGTACCAGAGTCAGAATTTGTGTGCGAAATCGTTGGTCCAAATGATCAGTGGTACCAAGACATTTACACATACCTTAGGATAGGTATCATTCCCGCCGATTTGCGTTCAAGCCTTAGACTAACCTTTATCAAGAAAGCATCTCGTTTTGTCATTTTAGGAGAAACCCTTTATCGTAGAAGCATAGAAGGAACCTTACTAAGATGTCTTAACCCTGAGGAGGCTTCAGCTGCCTTAACTGAGGTGCACAACGGCATCTGTGGTTCTCATTCGAGTGGCATGACCTTGTCTAAGAAATTGCTGAGGAGTGGGTATTACTGGCCTACCATGGACAGAGAGGCACATGAATATGTCAAGAAGTGTCTACAGTGTCAGCAACACGGGGACCTCATCCATGCTCCAGCTCAAGAGCTTCATCCAATCATCACACCATGGCCCTTTTCACAGTGGCGACTCGATCTCATTGGGAAAATCACACCCACCTCATCCAACGGCCACAAATTCATTATAACCGCAACTGAGTACTTCACCAAGTGGGTTGAAGCCATACCTATGACCTACATAACAGGAAAGCAGATCTCAAAGTTCACCCTGAACTATCTCATATGCCGCTATGGTGTTCCACAGGCTATTATCTCAGATAATGGGACACCATTCAAAAATCAGGAAGTCCGTGACCTATGTGATAAATTCAAAATCCAACATCACTTTTCCACCCCATACTATCCCCAAGGCAATGGCCAAGCAGAAGCTACAAATAAAACCATCCTCAAAATACTTAAGAAAATAGTCAATGACGCAGGCCGTGACTGGCATTTGCAGCTTCATCCTGCCCTTTGGGCTTATCGAACTAGCATCCGCACACCCACTGGTGCCACACCATTTTCCTTGGTCTACGGATCAGAGGCCATCTTTCCCATTGAGATCGAGTTACCATCCCTCAGAGTATCATTGCAAAACCTCATCACGGACGAGGAGTATCGAGTTTCAAGACTGAACGAGCTGGAACTGTTGGATGAGCGATGTCTGGACGCTTTAAACCATCTGCAAGTGTATCAGAATAGACTGAAAAGGAGCTACAACAAGAAAATCAGAAGCAGAACTTTCCAAGTTGGAGATTTAGTCTTAAAAGAAAATCAGAAGAATGTCCCAAATCCCAGCAGCAAAGGAAAGTTCGAACCCAATTGGTTAGGGCCTTTCATTGTCACAGCAAGCTACAAATCAGGGGCGTATCAGTTATCAACACCCGAAGGGGAACCCCTACAGGAGCCAATGAATAGCTCCCATCTCAAAAGGTTTTATGCCTAAATCTTTCAAGGTATAGAACCAAAAAAAAATCAAAAGTCCTCAAAAAATGGTTACCTCAAAAAACCCGCAAATAGGCTGCCTTTGGTAACAAACAAAAAATCAAAAAGCAAAAAAATCCAAAAAAACTGTGAAAGGATCAAAAATAGTAAAGAGAAAAATCGGCCTCTAGTGAAAACCACTTCTGTGGCACTTTGGGCAAGTACCTCGGTGAAAACCTGGCAAACAGGCGCCTTGTGTAAATAAGCACTTTCCATCCACCAGGATCTTTATGGCTTGATCACCATCATCCCTCCAATTCGCTTCCATCATCCATCTCATCCATATCTCCATCCATCACTCATCCGCTCACATCCGCACCATAGCTCGGTCCTGTGCTCATATCATGATCCCTCCTAGTACTACTCGGCCCATTCTCAAGGTCATTGTCCTCGCTTTATCTAGGTAGTCTATTGCATCACACTGGGGTAATATTCTCATCGGATCGATTCGTATGGTCTTAAGTCCTCAAAATCAGAAAATCCAAAACATCAAAAAATCGTAAAATCCAAAACATCGTAAAATCAAAAAAAATCCAAAAACATCCAAAACATTTCAAAATCCAAAACATCCAAAACATTTCAAAATCCAAAAACATTCAAAACATTTCAAAAATCCAAAAACAAGTCAAAAGTCATTCAAAATCCAAAACAATTGCCTTATCAATCCAGCCGTCGAAATGGGAATCGTGAGGTTGATCTTTGATCATCCCCCGAGACATTTAGGTCAGTCCATAGGAGTTCATTATAATAAACCGACATTTCATCATGTATATCTTCATCTCAGAATCGATCGTTGTCGTAAATAACTAATGGTTCTCTCAAGGTATAACGTAGGCAAGGCTAACACCTATTCATAAGCCCCCAGGCTCCCCTAGGATAGGTTCCTAGGTTAGTCTCTGGTCAAAATCTCTAAAATCCCAAAACATTGGAAAAATCAAAATCAAACATTTGTAAACTCAAAAATTACTAAAAATCAGCCCCAAAACATTGCAAAATTCCAAAACATCCAAATATTTGAAAATCCATCCACCTCACCTCGCTTACACTCGCAATAATCAATCATCCATAATAAATCGTCATCACCCTCAACCTTTGGTAAAACAGTCAGAAACAAGTCTAGCAGTCAAACGTGAAAACCTAAACTGTCAAAATCTCAAGTATAGGTCTGTCGGCAAGCAAGTTGGTCAACTCTTTTCTTATCAATGGCATATAAATCATAAATCAATTTCATCATCATTTGATACAAAGCATTTCCTAGGATCCGTTCCGACAATGGGCGCTTTTATCAAATCAACCAATTTGGGTAAACAAAATGACGTGTCATTAACATGTCCTAGGATCCGTTCCGACAATGGACATTATCTTTTGGCAATGAGTTTTGGCTCCCATCTTTTGAAACACATCCCTCTGGCTGAAGGTATGAAGAACATTGGCTTGCTTGTATACTTGATCTTTTCTTTTGATTTATCATATTGCGCTCATTCCAAGGACCTCTCGATGATATCCGAACGAAGGATTTAGAGAGAAAGGAATGGGGCAACGATCATTATCTTTTGTCTGCTATGCTTGTTGGACGTTCTTGTAAATAACTTGGCTAATACTTTGCTTTGTTAGATATGTATGGAGGATGTTTAGATAGCTTGTTGACTATTGCATTGATTGGTTATACCTTTCCATGTTTTGGTCGAGATGTTTGAGACTTCTAAAGTGCATCCTAGCAAGGTTTCCGTATGTCAAGTGTGAACAAGATTACTCCTATCTATTTGTCGAGTCAAAGTCCATCACACTAAGTACAACGCCATCCTGGTCCTTTATACCTTGATGCATCGTACTTAGGCGTGTTATCAAAAATAAAGTAAGTGACCCTTTGAAAATCCCAATCCTTGATAAGCAAATCATCATCATTTATCATCATCATCATCTATCATCATCATCTCTAATAAAGTCTCGACCAATCATGGACTTATTGGATCCTCTTGTCATCATCTCTTTTTTGCACTAACATCGCATCATGAATAGTCAATCATCATCACCAATACATCCATCATGCATCCATCTTGCATCCATAAATCATCAGTATTTTGCATATCATCTCACATACACATCATCATCATAATATAGATCTGTTAGTCTAAGCATCTCATAAATCATCCATTGCATAATCACAACATATCACATCATTCACATCATCAATTTCATCCATCTCATATTATATCATCATTTAATTTGTTTAGAATAATATAGATTTGTTATTCTAAGCATCTTAAAATCATCTCATTTGCATTGTCATCCATAATCACCCATTTTGAACCTCTTTATCGCGAGATCGACCCTCAAATCGAATCTTTTCGCTCGATCTCTCGAGGGGGCAATGTACCAGTGTACTTCTTTCCGCTGGGGCATCTAAAAAAATCATGAAAATTTTAAATTTTGATCGCGGCAAGTTATTCTTTGAACCAACGCAACAAGTACATTGCTTCAAAGAGGGGCAAAATGTAGACATGCAAAATTCACATTATGCATTCGATCAAATTCGGTCAAATTAGCTCTTACACTAGGCAAATTCATCACTTTCATCCATTCATTAAATAAGTTCATTTATCAAATAAATCTTAGCATTCAACCTTCATCTTGCATCATCCACTTAATTAAATAAATCAAAAAGCCATTTAAATCAAATCCTAAATCATTTTCCATCCTTTTCTGATTTAAATAAATCAATTATCAAAGTCCAAAAAGTCAAATCAGTTAATCAGCATTAAATCAGCATAATCATCATTAAATTAATCTAATCCTAATCTAATGCTAATCACATCCCACTTGCATTATCTAGACCTAGCCACTTGCACAATAAATCAATTTTATTGATTTATTAAAATCATTTTCTCTCAACATGACAAGTCAAACAAGGCATTTATTGCTCTTCTTTCTTGTCCCCCTCTCAAAATTTATTGCAAATTTGAATTCAAAATTTCCCCCTCTTGGGCACTCTTCCCAAATCTTGCACACACATTAACTAATCACATGATGACAAGTGTCCTATCTCATTGGCTTGTTTTTGATCCCACATTGGTCCCTCTTCAACATTTGGCATTTTGAAAATCTTTAAATAGGTGCATCATCCTCAAGCAAATCCTTCACAATCTTCACAATTTCATGCAAGGTTACTCTCTTCACTTGAGATTTGATCTTGTTCATCATCACTCCACCATCTTCATAGCATTTTCAATTTGATCTTTTATCAAGGATTGGGAAAGGGTCACTAGCACATGTGACACCAATCCAACTATGGAATAGGTAGCTTGCTTTTGTTTTCATAATGTTTTAGTCTTTTTATCATCATTTGTGGCATTTTGAAAGCATTTGTAATGGATTTCATAGAGGTATTTTGATAGAGTTTGCAAGACACTAACCCATTGTTTGAAGTTTAGTTTGCAGATTTTAAAAGGATGCCCACACAAACCTATCGCCCAAACTCACTCTATTGACAAGACTTATCACTGATGTCCATTGCAGAACTATCAGCAAGACCATCGCTGTCAGTGAGAGCTCATAGCGAACACAAATCCATTGGCGAGACAAACAATATCGCTAAGACTTCACACCAATGTTCAACTCATGTAGCTCTATTGGAAAGACCATCGCTATTGGCGAGACATCATACCGAACACAAAACAGTCAGAGAGACCAACGCTACCACCAAGAGGTCATACAGAATGCACCAGCCTGTCGGCGAGAGAAACACTGTCGGCAAGAGCTCACATCGAATGCAAACCTGTCGGCGAGACCACATCCATTAGCAAGAGTTCTCACCGAACACATACATGTTGGCAAGACCAACACTGCCAACAAGAGCTTATACTGAATGCTAATCTATCGGCGAGAGAAACACTATCACTTAGACTCTTATCGAGCCTTCATGTCACTCCGATGTCATTCATGTGTAAAACCATCAGTGAGACATACTTTGTCAGAATGAGTCATTTTGAATGTTCATGCCTCTCCCTGATGCCACTCATCACCAAGAGTCTCCCCGATAACCAACTGGAACCAATCCGTCGGCAAGAGATCTGCCATGATAGAATGAGATGGGAAACTCATAGCGATAGCCATGTATTGCCGATGACTCCCGTCGGCAAGACAAAACCAAAGTCTCAACGACTTTTAATCTTTGAACACAACTGCTAGTTGGTAAGACTTCCAGAGGGTCTCACCGATTTTTCTCTTTCAGGAGTTTCATGTCAGTAAGCTTGAGGCACATTTTTCCAACACTAATACGAGGAGAAGGGGAGTTGCAGTCACAATATGATAGAGAAATGCATGAGGAATTATCAAAGTAAAGAAGGGTTTGAGGGCTGTGAAGTGAATTGAGTTGAATTTTCAAGGGAATTGAGCTAAATTTTCAAGGTAATCCAGTTGAGCAGAGGTAAAATATTTACAATGGAAGGTGATGTTATAAGGAGAGAGTCATTAGCTCACAAGCAAATACTAGGTGCAATGGTCCTACCTATCTTCACAAGAGTGGGTTGGCTCGATTATTTCCTAAAAATAATAGAATTTGACAATGATATAACAAGAAGGTTTGCAGCCACATTGGAGCACGATGAAGCAATGGTGAAAGGGTTATCAATGGATGCATCTAAAGTTTCCATAGCATAGGTTTCTAGTTTACCTAGAATTGGAGCAGAGTTTCCAACACGCGCAGATGTAGTGGAGCTGCTAGAGAGGAATTCTATGAGCAAGGAGAGAATTTGTATTTATCTTCACAAGGTAAAAATAGGCTCTCTCTTCCATGGTTTTGGGCTAATTGTGCTTCCTATATCATTAGATATCTTACCTATGACAGTAGACAAATATTTTATATACTATACATTTTAAATTGCTTAGTCACCTTTGCCATAGTAGGCTAGTAAATATGCCAAATTTTCTTTATATGTTGAAAAGAATGGCATTATAGTATCAAATGAAAGAAAGTGACACAACCCTATCACACCATTGTTTGATTTCCCTACTAGTAAAAAGAAACTTAAGAATACAGTACCTATAGGTAGACTAGGAAGATTTTAAGAAATGTGAAGATATTAAAAATTTACTTGAGGCACCTATAGTACCTAAAAATTTAGAGCCACAAGTTGAACCTGCAAGAGAGAGTTCCCTTATCTCACTTAGGCTTCACCTACCCATAGCCAAGGTGAGTCAAAGAAGCATAATGAGCCCGGGGAGCATAATGAGCCATAGGAGCATAATGAGCCATAGGAGCATAATGATCCAAAGGAGCATAATGTGCCAGAGTCTAGGTCACCAGTAGTGGAAGAAATTCCATCCTCTTCAAAACCACCAAAACCCAAGAATAGAAGAAGCAATACATCCACAACATACACACCTTCTAAAATAGAAAAGAGGAAGAAGGATGTTCAGAAAGATAAGGATGTTGCAAAGGAAACCCCCACACCTAGGCATTCAAGAAAATTACAAAAACAAGGCGTCATGAGGGGGAGTGTAGAAAAACTCGAAGAGGAAAAGGGCAAATAACAACATGAGGAAGATGTAATGTTGGTAGAGACATATTCTGAAGGGAAGGAAAATATCCTTGAGAATGTACATACACCTATGAAGAGGAAGAGATATGTGTCAACCACTTTTGATTCAGAATCAAAAGATGTGTTTGTTTCAAAGAAAACACAAAAGAAAACCATAGATAGTCCTACCTATGAAGACTATGTAGGGGAGGTAATGAGCAGTTTATGGAAATAGAGGAATTTTATATAAAATATAGAAATGTTAGGAAGGAGCTTCAAGAGTCCTTGGAAAGAATAAAACATATGGGAGAGTTAGTGCAAAGCTATGAAAAGAAAGAAAAGGGAGACCAAAATACAAGAATTGGAAGAAAAATTGCAAACATATGGCCATGGTACAAAATTTGATTTATTGGCACAATTGGCCATTACTAAAATAGGGGATGGAGAACTTGCATTACCAAATCAAAGACCTCCTCCCATAAGAACCCCAATTCAACATACAACCTTGTCTCTTGGTTATCAACTATGGAAGGTGATTGATGATTTTGCACAAGAAAGAGAAAAGTGGAAGAAAGAAAAAAAAACTTTGATTGAAGAACATAATAAAGTGTTGGAAGGTAAAGAGATTGATATCAGGAAATTAGTAGTTAGATTGGAAGAAGTGACAAATAAAGCACTTAAATCATAAGATGCAAGCCTCCAACAAGGACAAAATTTCTGAGTTTTTAGTTTACTAGGCTAATCAGTAACAAGTCAATAGGGATGAGTAGGAAATTTGAGTTTCTCAATGTTTTTGTTGATTCTACACCAAAGGAGTAGGATCAACTCTGTGAATACTATTTACATGACTATGTGGTGCTGGATGAAATAGAGTGGAATCCTCTAATATTTTTAGGGGATCTCCAAGTAAAGGCATTAACATCTTATTACAGGAATGAACAATTCAAGGGAGAAATAATGGAAGAATATGAGGAGGGAGAAATAAGTTGCTCTTCCAATAAGGAAAGAATCTAAAGACCCTGATACAGTTATAGATGAATGGTTGAAACTCCTAGATCATAAAGGTGTAGGAAGGAAGATTATGAAATTGAGGACAAAGAATTACAAAAGAATGCAAAAATTACCTATGAGATTGGGTCAACAATGTTACAGTTATATGTAGAGTAGATGGAATAGCTTGACCCTAGTGTTGCAGAGAAAGGAGCCTCATTCCATATACAATTTCATCACCATGCTTGAGAGGGTACATAGGTACATGAAAATTGGTGTTGACATAGAAATTCACTAGGTACCACTTACATTTCATTCACCCACGCTACTTTATCCAGCTCCACATTGGATAGGGGAAAAAGGTGAGGAATGTGAGAAAGTTGGAGATATCATAATGAGACAACTTGCAACTTACAAAGGTTTCTACTTATATAAAATCAAAGGAGTTGATGCTATCATGGATCTCAAGGAGATCACCCACTATTATAATCTATGCCCCTAGTGTTTTGCTTGGGGACAAGAAAAGGTATAAGTTGGGGGGAATCATGGGTTCATATATTAGCCTATTTTCTATTGTTTTTATGCATACTTTTAGACACTATTAGACAATGTTTTTAGACAATACTCCTATGCTATGCTATCTTTTCATGCCTATTATACAACCTTGGACCTAAATTATAGTAATGGAAATATAGTTATGATATAGTAGCATTGCATGGTTTATATGTGAGTATGTATGAAATGTGGATGGAATTCTGTGTTTAATCATGGTAGTTAGCTTTGTGTATATATTTTGGTGGATTAACCTTTTTCCAGCCAAGGAGATACTATAGCCCATAAAAAAGGTAGACTTGGACAACGAAATAGGGGAAGTGCCAAATCAAGTTGAATACAATAACTACCATATGGAGGCACTTGATGGAGTTAGATGTGCATCATTATGAAAACTTAATAAAGCGCTAGAGGAGAAGAATTATTTTGTTAATAGGATTTTGCATAACTATTTGTGTGCTTTACATAAATTTTTTTTTACAGAGTTTCAATTCTATTAGAACTCTTCTTTCTTTCCAGTTTTGGTTTGAATAATTCAATCTTAACTATATACTCTAATATCTAGGAGTTGCAATTAATGATTGCAGTTAGTTGTTGCTTAGAATATAACTCCCCTAAGCTTGTATATAGCTGGTGGTTGAGTCCTTATATTAGTTAGTTGATTTTCAACATTTTGTTATTAGTTACTTTTCAGTTTTAGTTATCAATTATAGACATGATGATTACTCAAAATGATTTTATTAAATACAATTTGTGAAGAAGATTTTGTGTAACCTTTTGTGATGCGTAATGAATGGAGTTCAATTTCACATGGATGCGTAGAATTTGATATTTAGATTTGGTTCTAGTTAAGTGAAGACAACCACTTGAGCAAGCCACTCAAGGTAACTATTCTTCACAATGTTTATAACTATTTTATTTTTGTTAGTAGTTATTTATGTTTATCATTGTTTCATAAATTGCATGTAAAGCAGAATAGATCCTCATACTTTGATTATCATTAGTGAATGTTCATGAGTATGCATGCATTTGGTTAATCTTTAATACTCCAGAGGTTAGAATAAGTTTATTTACTATTCTTGATGAGTTTTGAGTTGGTACATTGATTCTTTATTAGCAACTGTTCAGTTACAAGTTAAGTTGTAGGCACCCGTAGCCATTAGCATTAGTTTCTTTCTTTCACTATCATGCAATTATGTGATTTTATAGCAAGTAGAATACCATGATTAGGATAACTTAGGTAGCCTCAGGTCTCTAAAGTCACATATAGTGCAACACTGTCACAAGTTTACAAACCTTGGTTGATAATTTAATGTAGTCTTTACAATGTTGAGTGGACTATTTAGCTAGTTATACCTCTAAATTGTGTAGCTCTTAGTACCAAGTTTACAAGACATTAGTTTAGACTCTATAGTCAATATTTCTTGATTTCAAAAAAAAAAAGTGGCCACTTAAGACCCCATTTTGCACCCCCATCTTTTTTCACTTCTTGAGATGTAAGACCATGATATAGATGTAAGAAATTGATACTTATATACTTCTAATGGTTTATCCATTAATATAACTAAAATAGTTAATAAAGTGTGAAGGATTGGTTATAAGATACAAATGAATGATATACCTATTGGTTTAAGAGACAGGGATAGATTCTTTGATGTGTATTTATAATGCAATTTCATGGAATACCAATATTTGAAAGTCTCCATTATTTTCCAACATTCCAATTTTCTCAATGAATTATATAGAGTTAAAATACAATAAAATATAATTTACATTGAGTTTCTTTTGTCTAAATTTGTTTCATTTGAATGTGAAAATACCCTTGTTGGAAAAATGTTTTCATTGATGTCAAAAGTGCAAAATGAGTAGTGTCAATCATGCAAATGCAAATGAAATATTCTACTTGAAGTCATAGGTGAATCTGAGATGAAATACATGGTTGGAAAAGTTTCTCAAATACGTGTTTATTGATAATAATATTTCCCAAGTGGAATAATAGGCATTTAGCCTTTCATTAGTGAGACAATAACATGTTGTAGTGAGTTGCTTTTGTATCTCTTCAACACAAGGATGTAGAAGGAGAGTTAAGTTACATCGGCATAACAAGAGCCTTTTGATGGGACTTGTCTTGGAGTCCCTTCGACAACCCGATGACCGTCTCATTGGCGAGACACTGGTATCTTGGTAGGAGTCTAGAAGGACAATCTTTGATGGAGCAATAAGGAGAAAAATAAACTCATCGAAGTGACTTAGTCATTTTGAAAGGAGTTACATAGTTGTCCCTTTGATTTGGCGATGAGTGAAGTCAATGGCTTTGGTGGATAGTGTCATTCGGTGACATCAGAAGTGTATACATGGTGGTTTCCCACCTACGCACTAAAGAATTTAGTGGGGCTCGTGTGAGACTAGCGGGGAAGTAGGGATTTGTGGAAAGCAATCCGCATTGGTTGGTATGTGGTGATGGGACCCAATGGAAATGAAGACTATCACTAAGGATCTATACATCGTGGAAATCACTTTTAAATTGATGAGCAGTTTAGCGAAACATGATGAGATAAAATGAATAGAAAAGATCAAATGGTATGCAATCTAATGGTGATCACTGTGTCTCCTCCCATTGTGTAATGAATGGTGAAGCTCAAAGTGTTATAAAAATATGTGATAGAACATGGTCATCGCATCTACTTTCTCATTGCCTAAATGAAAAAGAAAGACTTATTAAAGCAACAATATAGTGATGATTGCTACATCGCTAAAGTGGATGTGCATTTGCTAACTTTATAGTGATATGGTGATAACATGAAATCTGACTAGGTAAATAACCAAATGTTGACTAATGACGTGGATATGAAGACAAGTAGAACAACGACACATGGAATCTGATCATTCATTGTTTTTTGCATCCTTGTTGCAAAGTCAATATTCTATTAATCAATGTCCTTGAAGAAGGTGATTTATTGTATAACCCTAGTAGATGAACAGATGAAAAACAACATTGCTATGGCATGAAAAATTGGTGTAGGAAGATACAGGAAATGACACAATTTCATATGTGATGGACAAAGTGTAAATCTGATCGATCCAATGGAAAAATGAATGGCACAAATTCTTACATTATTGAACAAGGGATGAGATTGATCCAAGAAAGAGAATAATCAAATATAATTACATGCATAGATTATCACATAGATATCCTGCAAGGATCTTGTTGGTTATTGGATGGAGATGACAGTTCTAAGGAAAATAACACAGTTTGAATTTGAATTCAATGCACAAAAAAATGGTGAAACGACAAAGAAAACCCTAGAAACAACATGCCAAATGAAATGATTCATTTAATTTCAATTAGGTTTATAGTATGGTTCATGTTGCTTCTTGATGAAGACAAAAAATGTTATATATTAATAGTTCAGAGATGCAAATTTTGTTGGTCAAAGAAAAGAGAGAGTACAATCAATGAGAAAAATGTTTTACTATAACAGATAAGTTAAAATATAGAATGTTTTGTTGAAGCTGTTTACAGTGGTGTGAGGGTGAACAGAGAGAAAAAAGTTATGTACTGAATTTATGCATTATAAGTTTTGTAGAACCAGTTTAAATGCATACTAAATTTGTAGTCTTATTATACTAAGTTGTAGCTCAGGTTAGGGGATTGTAGTCTCCTTGGAGTTGTAGCTCCTAAATCAGGGTGTTGTAGCATCCTTGAAGTTGTAGCTTCTAAACATGGATTTGGAGCTTCCTTAGGATTGGAGCCCTTAAAATTGTTATTGAACTTCATTGCTTGTGAGGCTTAATTAGGACAATAGATCCTAGCAACATTTTTCACTGTGGTTTTTCCCATCTTGGGTTATCCATATAAATTTGGTGTTATGTGTTGTTATTTCATGTGCATGTGATTGCTATATTGGTTTATGTTTTAATCTGCACATTTGAGTTTTAAGGTTAAATCTACAAAAAGGTTTTCAGGACTAAATTTTTAATATCTATTGATTCACCCCCCTCTTAGTAGATCATTGTGTTATAACAATTGGTATCAGAGACTAGGTTCCCTAGGAGAAGCTTAATCAACTCGGGCAGATCTTAGATTAGTGAACAAATAGCAAGTTAGGAAGGTTCAAGCAAGCCACCTAGATTCGATGGAACAAATTATGCTAAGTGGAGCTCATTGATGAAAGGATACTTAGGTTCTCTTGGACATGATGTTTGGATGTCAGTAAAAAAAAAATACACCGTCCTTGCTACTCCTCCTACTGATGTTTTAGGAAAGGACTATGAGAATAATGAGAAATCTTGGTTTGCCATTATGAACAATTTGTATGATTTTGGGCATAGCAAGGTTATGCATTGTGAAACTACTTATGATGTTTGGGAAAAATTGAATAAAATCTATGGAGACACCAAGGTGAAGTTGGAAAAGTTACAAGTACTAAGAGAAAAATTTGAAGGCTTGAAGATGACTGAAGAGGAGAAGATTGCAGACTATCTTTTGAGAGTAGATGATATAGTGAATGTTAGTAGAGGATATGGTGTAGAAGTGAAAGAAGATGTTGTTGTGTTGAAATTCCTGAGGTCAATGACAACTAAATATGATTCCAAGATTTCTGCTATTGAATAAGGAAGAGAAGTTGATAAACTCACTCTTGATGAGTTACATGGAATATTTACAACATATGAGATGAGGATGCTAGATGTTGAGCCTTCTAGGAGAGAAGATGCATTTAATATTTCTAAAAAATAAAAAGGATGAAGCTGATAAGAAAGACAAGGCTGCTATCATTGCATCAGATCATGAAGAAAATGATGAGGAAGAAGCAAACTTCATAAGAAGATTAAGGAGAGGATCCAAAAAATATAAAGGTAAGTTTCCCTTTAAGTGTTTTAATTATGGTAGAATAGGTTACTTTGCTTCTAAGTGTCCATATGATAAAGAGGATAACACCAAGAAAGAAGGAGATAGCAAAAAGAAGAAATCTTCTTATCCTAAAAGGAATAATTTTGGAAAGAAAAAGTAGAGCCTATACATTCATGAAGAATGTGATGCATCTGATGCTAGTGATAGTTCAAATGATGATCAAGGTCATGCTCTTGTAATGAGAGAAGTTGGAAAAGAGTTTCTATTCATGGCCAAAGACATTAAGGATCAAAAGGAAGCACAAGTTAAGGAATCACATGAAGAAGAAGAAGACGCGGTTGTTGATCTTGAGGGAGAATTGATTAGTGCTCTTGAAGATGTTGATGAGTTAAGAGATAAATATGATGATCTCTTAAGAGAGAAAACAAGAAATTGAAAAAGAATACTCAAAAGGCGAATAACAAATTAACTCAAGAACTTGAGGTATCCAATTAGTTGGTAGTAAATTTGAAACTTTAGGTTGAGGAAGCTAAAAGAGGTGAAGTAATGAAGTCCAAACTAGACTATGAAGTGGAGAGATGCTCAAAGCTTGAGGCATAAATAGTTACCTTAAGAAAAGAGTTGGAGAAAGCTAATGAGAAGATCAATAAGGGTCTAAAATTAAAATGGGTACTGATATTATTGATGAATTATTAAGTACGCAAAAGCTAGCTAATAAGGAGAAATTAGGATTAGGTCTTGAAAAAGGAAAGAGTTCATTTGTTGATGCCTCTGTAAAACTCTATGAAAGATTTAGAGTAGAAGAAAAATCAATCCTTAGTGGTAAAAATTTGACAAAGGAGAAGTCTCTAAATATGAAGAGCAATAGGGGTGAGGGGCCTTTCTCGATTGGCCAAAGCATCCTATTGCAGGAAAGAGGTCATGAGGTCTAGTCTCCCCCCAAACCCATGGTATTGGAGGGTGTGTCGCACCAACATCATCAGCCATGTGAATTTTTTTTACAAGGTGCACTACAATTTATATGGGGATGGATACCCAACCGATTCTTGGAATTAAAGAAAAAGATGAAGATAAATCTGATAAATAGTAGAAATTGATTGAAGACAAGAAAGATAGCAAGATAGTCCCTGATCAACAAAAGAAGTAGAATATAAAAAGAACAAACAATGATGGATTCACAAGAGTACATTATCTAAGGGGGCCTAGACAAAGATCTCCTCATCTAGCTAAAAGAAATTCCATGACCAAGTACTCATCATATTTCAATGGGTATTGCTATACTTGTAACAATTTTGGTCATAGGGATAGAGAATGTAGAGTCATCCCAAGGAAGAATAAAAATTTTGTAAGAAAAAATCCATTTTCCCCCTTGGTTGAAATGAATATAGTTTGTTTCAATTGCAAATTTTTTGGTCATATAGCTAGAAATTGTAGAGCAAAATTTGTAAGGCCAAATGCTCAGTTTGAGAAGAAGAAAAATACATCTTCCAAAGTTGAAAAGGAAGCTAAAGTTTTTGAGAAAAAGGAAGAGAAGTTTGAAAAGAAACCTAAGAAAATATGGAAGGAAAAAGAGAAAATTCCACTCAGTCTATGATTGCATAAATTGCATTACATACAAAGGAGCAAGATTTGTGGGTAATTGATAGTGGCTGATCGAAACATATGACTGGAGATAAAAGACAATTCATTGAACTCAAAATGAAAAAAGGAGGATTGGTAAGCTTAGGTGATAATACTGCTAGTAAGATCCATGGTACAGGAATTTTGAGCATAGATGGGAAGAAGAAGACTAAAGATGTGCTCTATGTTGAAGGTTTGAAACATAATCTTCTCAGTGTCATCTAGATGTGTGATAATGGATACAAGGTTGTATTTAACTCTGAAGGCTGCAAGATAAGGAAAAATGGTAAGACAATTGTTTAAGGGGTGAGGACATATAACAATCTCTACAATCTATGCGATGTGGAAGGTGAAACATGTTTAATAAACCAAGGTGATGAGAGTTGGTTGTGGCATAGAAGGTTGGGACACTCTAACTTTGACAATTTGGTAAAGATAAGCTCAAAAGGGCTGGTTAGAAATATGCCTAAGATAGAAAATTTTGAAAATATAATCTACCAAGGGTGTCAAAAAGGAAAGCAAACAAATTCTAAGTTTTCTACAAAATATTATTCAACTACAAAACCTTTGGAGATAATTCATACTGATTTGTGTGGTCCCATGAGGACTAGAGGGCTGCAAGGTGAAAGATATTTTATGCTACTAATTGATGACTATACTAGAATGGCATTGGTCACATTTCTAAAGGAGAACACTGAAGAGTTTGAGAAGTTAAGGCTTTCAGAAAGCTAGTAAATAATGAGACTGGGAGAAGAATTAAATGTCTAAGATTAGATAGAGGTGGAGAATTTACATCAAGTGAATTCAAAGAGTATTGTGAAGATCATGTAATCAAGCGATAATATTCAACACCTAGAACTCCACAAAAAAATGGAGTGGTGGAAAGAAGAAACAATATTGTGAAAGAATTGTCTAGAGCCATGCTAAATGAGGAAAATTTGGTTTATACATTTTGAAAGGAAGTAGTTCAAATTGCTATATACATTCAAAACAGTGCCCTGCTAAGAGAAAACCATAGTAGAACTTATGAACTATGGTTTGGTAGGCCTACATCTATCAAACATTTTAATGCATTTGGTAGAAAATATTACATTAAGCATGAAGATGAAGATTTATGAAGCTTTGATTCAAGGTGTGATGAAGGGATATTCTTAGGATATTCCAATCAAATCAAAGCATACAAATGTTACAACAAGTGATTGCACAAAGTAGTTGAAAGCATAAATGTCAAAGTTGATGAAAATACAAATTGAGCTAAGTCTAATAGAAAAAATTTGGAGTTTGAATCAAAAGATGATGATTTAGGTGCAACAATTGAAGCATAAGAACAAGAAGAAGAGAATGAAGAAGTGGTCGAAAGAGCTCCTGCAAAATATGTGCAAAAGGGTCATCTTGTAGACCAAATAATTGGTGACAAAAATGAAGGTGTGTAGACCAGAAGAAGACTTGCAAAGGACAAGGAACAAGTGAAATTTGCTCTCCTATCTTAGATTGAACCAAAAATATTTGATGAAGCTAGTGAGGATGAGAGTTGGATAAAATTAATGGAAGAGGAACTTAATCAAATTGCGAAGAAAAAAACTTGGGAATTGATTCCTAGACCATCAAACAAGAATGCAATTGGCACCAAATGGGTAATGCTATGAGATTTCCACAATCCATATAAAACACAATCAAAATCCAGAAATAATAAATTATAACCAAATGGGTATTCAGAAATAAGCTGAATGAAGCTGGAGTTGTGGTTAGGAACAAATCAAGGTTAGTTTGCAAAGGATATGCATAAGTAGAACCTATTGATTTTGAATAAACCTTTGCCCTTGTTGCAATATTAGAAGAAATAATAATGTTTCTTGCATTCTTAGTCTACACGGGATTCAAAGTATATTAGATGGACGTTAAATCTGCATTTCTTAATGGAAATCTAGAAGAGGAAGTATATATTGAGCAACTAGAACATTTTCATTTTTCAAAGGATAATGGTTATATTTGCAAATTGAGAAAAGAGATATATGGTCTAAAGCAAGCCCCAAGGGCATGGCATTCAAGTTTGGATTAGTATTTTCAACAACAAGGATTCAAGAAGGGTTGTGCAGATAGCAATTTATATCTTAAATCTAAAGGTGAGCATATGATCATCGTTGTAGTGTATGTGGATGATATAATATTTGGTGGTATCAATGATGTAATGTGCAAAATATTTTCTGCAAACATGCAAGATGAGTTTGAAATATCCATGCTAGGAGAACTTAGATTCTTTCTTGGTTTACTAATTGCACAAAATGATAAAGGTATATTCATATCACAAACCAAGTATGCAAAATAAATGCTTAAGAAGTTTGGCATGGAGGATAGTAGTGTTGGCAATACAAGGGCAGACAACTGAGAGGAGGGGTGAATCATTTGTCACATAAATTAAAACTTATTCAACTTATTAACCTTAATCTTAGATCTGATAATTAACCATGAAAGCATGAATCAACAAAACATCAGAAACACACATAACGCCAAGACTTTTTACGAGGAAAACCTGTTAGGGGAAAAACCATGGTGGAGGTTAGTCCACAAGATTATACTCTGTTAAAAGTATAAGAGAATGAAATATGGAGAATGCACTTGCATTCAGGCACATTGCCTAGAGCTCACTACTCAATTACAAAGGAAGACACACTATCTTACAAATAGATTCAGATTATAGCCATATGCAGGGATTTGAACTGATAAAATAACATCTACTAATGCCTGATCATAGTTTCAGTTAAGCGCATGAACAACTCTTCACTCTTATTCAATTTTCTTCACACTTTGCTCTACCTTCAAATGATGAGGACATTATTTTCACATACACACACATTTGGCATACTTCAATTTGAACAAACAACCGCTCTTATATATCCACAACAAGAAATTTCACCGCTACAAGTCGGCCACAAAGAAATAATAAAATGAATATAACTGTCGGCCCAAAACAATAGATAATCTTTAATACGAATGAACCAAATTTGGCTACAACTTAGTGAGGACCTAAATCAACATATTCAACATGAAAAATATTCAATTATTTACACCTCAAAGATCCACAACACGCTTCAACACCATGTTGGCCAGGAACATGAAAAATATGAACATGCAAGAGAAAATCACCAACTACGATCACAATGATCAATGCGGACATGCAACAAAGATAGAGCACGATCTAGAAGCATCCAAAAAAATTAAGAACCAATAGAGAAGCATCCACAACAACTGAGATAACTGAAATAGCCTCATCTTCAATCAGGAACACCAATTGAAGAAACAAAAAAATTGTAAGAATGAAAATCTTCATAACTCGATCAAATCTTCATGTAGATCTTTGAGACTCGACATGGATAAACTAGATACACTTAGAAAAAAACCCTTTAGTCCACAAGCTCTGATAACCAATGCACAAAACTTGCCACCATACTAAACATCACTTCACCACTGACAACTTGCAACTTATTTCTTTACAATTTTCTCAATATCCTCGACATATACAACTTCAAAAGAATTAATGCTAATAGTGTTGACATCAATGACCACATATCAGCAACACAACCACAACATCCAACAATCTCCCCCTTTGGCATTGATGGCAACACATGATGTGAAAAACACCATCAACGTAATTAACTCTTGACACTTACTCCTCCTTAGGATTTGACTCATTTTCTCCTCAATTCATTCACATGACTCTTCTCCCACATAACTCTTCTCCCAGATAATCACCAGTTTTTCACATGACTCTTCTCTCCCTTTGACATCAATGACAAATTTCTCTAAGCTCTGAACCACATATCTTAATTTCTGAACCATCTGACTACTTCGCCTAAGTAGCAGCCACCACAACATCAATCCAAAACAAGATATGACCATGAAATGCACTAAATGATGCAATGCATTGCTTTGCATCTTAGTTTTGATTAGGAGGGGTAATTACCCCCAAATTCCCTCTGAGATACTCAAAAGTATCCTTAGGCAATGGCTTGGTAAAGATGTCTGCAATCTGCTCCTTAGTAGGCACATACTCCAATCTTACTTCTATTTCACTTACTTTCTCCCTCAAAAAGTGAAACTTGATAGATATATGCTTTTTCTTTGAATGCAACACCAGATTCTTGGAAATATTAATAGCACTTGAATTATCACATAATATAGCAATAGGCTCATCATATGTAATTCTAATATCCTTCAACATCTGTTTCATCCATAGGACTTGAGTACAATTGTTAGCAACAACAATGTATTCAGCCTCAACAGTGGACAAGGAAATGGTATTCTGCTTCTTGGTTAACCATGAAATTAGATTTTTACCCAAGAAAAATGCACCACCACTAGTGCTTTTTCTATCATTCACATCTTCGGCCCAATCAACATCAGTAAAGGAACTCAAAGTAAGATCATCTTTAGGATACCATAGGCCAAGATCAACAGTTCCCTTCAAATATTTGAAAATTCTCTTCACAACAGTCACATGAGATTCCTTCAGATTAGCTTGAAATCTTGCAACAATACATACAACATTCATGATATCAAGCCCAGTTTGAGTTAAACATAACAATCCACCAATGATTGATCTGCATCTTGTTTGATTTGCTTTGGGAGAATCGTCTTCTGTAGTCAACTTGCATCTGGTCACCATGGGTGTACCAACTAGCTTTGAATCTTCCATACTAAACTTCTTCAACAATTCCTTCACATACTTGGAATGAGATATAAATATCCCTTTATCTAAATAAGTAATTTGCAATCCAAAAAATAATTTCATCTCACTAACCATTGACATCTCAAATTCATTCTACATCTCATTAGCAAACTTCATGCACAAACTATCATCTCCTCCAAAAATGATATCATCAACAAAGACTTCAACAATCAGATCTTTATCATCATTCTTGAAATACAAATTACTATCAGCAGTACCTTTGTTAAATCCAAGCTTCAAAAAATACTTATCCAATCTTTCATACCATGCTCTAGGGGATTGCTTGAGTCCATACAATTCTTTCTTCAACCAACACACCATATCTTCCTTATCAGTCAATTGGAATCCATTAGGTTGCTCAACATACACTTCTTCCAATTCGCCATTTAGAAAAAATGATTTGACATCCATTTGATAAACTCTGTAGTCCTTGCGAGCAACATAGGCAAGCAATAATCTTACAACTTCAATTCTTGCAACAGGGGCAAAGGTATCTTCAAAATCAATTCCTTCCATTTGTGAATATCCTTTGCGTACCATTCTTGCTTTGTTTCTAATCACTTCACCTTGCTCATTCAGTTTGTTTCTAAAAACCCATTTAGTTCCAATCACATTATTATCCTTAGGTTTGGGAACAAGAATCAATGTATCATTCTTTTCAATCTGTTTTAGCTCTTCTTTCATTGCTTCAACCCAATGCTCATCTTTACATGCTTCATTCACACTAGTAGGCTCAGTCTTAGAAATCAAGCAATATTCTTCTGCAATCTTTCTCCTAGTCTGGACACCTTTATTCTTATCACCTATAATATGATCTTCTGAATGGTTCAATCTTACATACCTCAGAGTCTTCTTAGAATGTTCTTCACCTTCAGGTTCCTCTGATCTCTCTTATGTGTTTCCACAAGTTTCTCCTTCTTCTTCATTCTCCTAATTTTTAGGATTGATTTGCACTTGATTTGTAGTCTAATCTTGATTTCCTTGATTTGTACTGCCATCTTGATCATCAGAGTCATATCCACAGGTTCTGGATGGTGTACCTAAGTCTTCATCAACTTTAACATTTGCACTTTCACACCGGTAGGACTTACTATTAGTAGCATAACCCAGAAAGATACCTTCATCACTCCCAACATCAAACTTTCCTATGTCTTCATCTCTCTTAATGTAACATCTGCTTCCAAATATCTTGAAGTATTTAACCGTAGGATTTTGACTAGTCCATAGCTCAAAATGGGTCTTACCGGTATCACTTTTGATTTGTACCTGGTTGAGTGTGTACACAACAATACTCACAACTCTCCAATAGATATGAGGGACATTTCCTTCCAGCATCATTGTTCTAGCAACATCTTCAACTGTTCTATTCTTCCTTTCCACAACTCCATTTTTTTGAGGGGTTCATGGTACAGATAATTGTCTCCTCATTCTTCACAAAAATAATTAAATTCACTAGAAGTGAATTCACCACCTCTATCTAATCTCAAACATTTAATTTTCAAACCTATCTTGTTCTCAACCATAGCTTTAAAGATCTTGAACTTTTCCACTGCTTCAGATTTCTCTCTTAAGAACGTAACCCATACCATTCTAGAATAATCATCAATGAGTAACATGAAATACCTGTAACCTTGTAAAATTTTGACCTTAGAGGGACCACATAGATTAGTATGCACTAGCTCTAACAATTCATTTGAACAATGCTTTTTACTTTGAAATGAAATTCTGGTTTGCTTTCCCATCTGACATTCCTTGCATATTGCATTAGTAGGTTTCACCAACTTAGGTAGATCTCTCACAGCCTTTGTAGAACTTAACTTGAAAATATTATCAAAGTTAACATGACACAATCTCCTATGCCATAACCAACTTTCATCAACTTGAGCAATCAAACAACTTTTACTAGCAACACTCAAGGTGAAAGATATTACCTTTTGTTTTTGTACCTGAGGAAATTTCACTTCCGACACTCAATATTCTACACTTTCCATCCTTGAATTGAAGATTGTAACCCTTATCAACCATTTGACCAACACTCAAAAGATTATGCTTCAAGCCTTCCACATACATAACATCATTAGTATTATGCTTACCATCAAGAGAAATGCATCCTCTTTCATGGATCACACTAGATGTATTATCACTAAATCTCACTGTTGATGTGTTTTTTATGCACTTCTCAACACAGGTAATGCATAGGTGCATCACCTCTCTCGAAAGGTAATCTCCAACAACTAGTTGCTAAAAATCACCCCAAGGTCTCTCGGGTGTTAGGTCTTGACGTGCATGGGATTTATTAGTTGTTTCAATGTGATTTTTTTGGTAATCACAGGGCAGACTTATGGAGTTAAGCTGGAAGGAAGTTGGATCTTAAAATGGAGTTCTTGAGATGGGGAAGTTAGTGTGCAATTGCTACAGGTTTAGACAACAGTTCTAAGATCCTATTTTAGCTTTAGATTTGACTTTACAATGTGCAATGAACCTTAGCATAGGTTATTTATTAAAAAAAAAGAAAAAGGGAAGGGAAGAGAGAAGGTTCCCGACTATGAAATTTAGCAGTGAACAGTGAGCATGGAGGATTCTACTATGGACAACCTTCCTAAAACAAAATTTCACTGAACCAGATTATATCACAATCTAATGTAATTTGTGCAAGCTTCTAAGGACTGCAGATATTCAATCATTCATTCACCATAAGCATGAACAAACAATGGAAATTTAGAGAAACTTTCAATTTAAGTCCAAACTAACTTTACACAGTTGTCTACCATCAATAAATAGCAAAAATTCTGGACTAGAAAGGTTGCCAACACATAGCAGAATGCTTCAAAACTAATGAACAACATTATATAATCTACTAAAGCAAGCTAAAACATGAAGAACAACAAAGTAAATCTACTTAAAATTAACTAACTATGGGAGAAGAACTATGTAACATGTAATAGAAACTCAAGAGTCCACCAAAAGCCAATGAACTTCTATTAAAATTTCTGTAGCATGCCTTTACAACAACTCAACTCTCTCTTGAAAATTAGAAGAGACCCCCTATTTATAGTGTTCCAAAAGAAAAATGAATGGCCAAGATTGATTTGCATTGTGTGGCCAAGATTCACTACAAACTAGGGTTTCACCTACCCGCAAATATATTAGAATTTAAAATAAATTCTTTGTCTTTTCCCCTATTTTGTCCTCATGTGGTAGCACTGTAGCAATTTCATATTTTGCTGATTTCTCTTTTGATGCAGCTACACAATGAGGAACTCATCATCAATAACAAAGTTGCCTTCACTTTTCTTCAATGTGGCGTATTCCACAAATTTCTTGATCAACACTTGAAGCTTGTTCCATTCCAATATGTCAAATTGAATCACCTAGAAATTTAGCCTCCTTGATTTGTGTGTGATGACATCCTAGTCCTTGTCAAATTTCTGTGCATTCTTAATCACCTGCTCAGACTGAGAGAAGGCTCGAGCAACAAAACTCATGAAATCTAGTGTTAGTGCATCCACAGTCCCATTTTCCATTTTCTTGTGAAAGTAGGGCTTTATCTTTTCGGGATCTAACTCAACAACGGGCACATCAAAGTCCGTCATCAACTTTATATAATTTTCATAAACAACCCGGACTTCCTTGATCCAATAAATCTCAATCTCCACTTCATGGAGTACTCACTCGACCACCTCTTTTCTATGGTCAAGGCTCAGTTTCCATTTCTCTACGAGCCAATGATCACATTTAGCCAGAGAAAACTCCCTTTCCTAGGATCCATTGGGTACCTTGAGGATGGCCTCAAGTTTGGGGTACGCGATCCTTTATAGCTCGGGGAAGTTAGTACAAAATTTCCTTATTTCCTCAAATACTCTTTGCAACTCCAAGAATTTATTGGTGGTTCTAACCACGTGACCGATGCCCATGTTCTCGTTATAGACAACCTATCTGGACCAATCCTCCATGGCTTTTGTCTAATTCTTTCTCTTCTCAAGTTGATCAATATGGTCCTTAGACATTAATTGTGGTGGCACCGAGGATGTGGTGGGAAGATCTTCCATTGATGACCATTGCTGAATATAGGCTATCAAATAAGCCACTTGTGCTTTTAATTCCTCATTTGAAATCTTATCCTTGCACATCTAATGCATGATGGTGGCAACAGACCCTTGGAGGTGGTTGATCTTCTACTCCCACGTGGCTATTCCTAGATCAAGGGTGGAAATGTTATAGCTAACCCCCTCTTCATTCAACACTAGGGTGGCTATTTGCATGGTTATGGACTTGGAAGCATCCAT
>VDFB02000003.1:320272133-320307030 GCA_007258455.2 Sequoia sempervirens | reverse complement strand
TTGGAAAATGGGGCACGCAAAATAAGACAGGAGTAAAGCATCCTGTCGAAGCAAAAAAAAAAGAAAAAAAGAGGGGGGTCCTTACCTACGGTGGGGCGTGTGTGCAAAAAATGCACAACAAGAATCAACAACATTATTTATTTTATTTTGTTCCAACTATAACCATGAAATGAAAGCCATAAATCAAACAACATTACTGTCAACAGCCACCCACATGTAGAAAGCCACAATATAGCCGAAGCTATACAATAACAACTGACAAAAACTCCATAACCTCTACAATTTTATTTTTTTGCAAACATACACAAAACACAAACAATAAACACAAACCCATACAAAAAAACTCCTTTCTCAACACAACCTCGTCGAAAGTTGAAACAATACAACCTTTTCAACAACACTTTCTCCAAAATGAAACAACATAGCTTAAGCAACACAACTATAATCGATAATACCTAATGGAAGCTAACACAAAGCGGATAGGATTGACTATTTTATTCCATTACAACTATAACTACAAACTGGAAGCCATAAACCAAACAATATTGGTTTAAAGACTAACCCAGATGAAGAAACCCACGAAACACAAAAAGTGATAGATAGTAACCCATGCTAAACCATAAACACAAAACACAAACCTTAAACCAAACAATACTCATTTTCACAAATAATATAGTCTTTTCTCAACAACCCCTTATCAAAATTAGAAGCAATCAGCAATACCTTATGGAAAATCTAATGAAACAATATGGAAAATGATTTTTTCAATAAGCACCTCTTTTGTCACTTGTTTCCAAACAAACCTCTTTCCACTAGCTTTCTAGGACCTACTTTGTTTCCAAGCCAGCAAACATACATAAATAACAAACCACAAACACAAACCCACAAAAATTACATAAGCAATATCAAATCCATGCAAACCATGCACGCAAAAACATGAAACATAAATCAAAACAAGTTGCATTTGAAAAATCAATAATAATTTTATGGAAAAATAAAGCAACATAACCGCCAACCACAAATCAAACAATATCGCCAAGGGTTTCTTCTACATGCACATCTTCCCACTTCCTTCAAACACACATCTTCTCACCAACTTTCCTACACAAAAATAGGCAAAATATTATCACATGTGACACTTTTCTTTTGCATTTCCAACCATCTTCCCTTGCAAAAAATACAAAATAACCTCCACCCACCTTCGCAGAAGTTGCACAAAGCTTACCCTCATTGCTCATGGCCCTCATATCAAGTATAGCAATAGAACAATGCAAAACAATGCCTTATTGAAAATTTCCCAAACATTCATTTTAGAGTTCCCTCGAGGCATTATGGGTATGTGCAGGATCATGATGGGCCAAAAAGTGGCCATATGATGGGTATGTGTAGGGTATGTGGTCGGGATGACTTTTTTTACCCAAATTGATGAAATGAAAAGGGCTTTTAAAAGAGATTCTCAACTTTCCAAATTCTCAATATAAATTATGTTTTATTTCTATTTAATAAATAATTATTATTCATTTTCTATTTGAATTATGACTAAAGTGCCTATTGATAGGCTGGATTGAAAAACATCTATAGATTTGGAGTTGTATCACAATTTTTAACCAAAAACATGCTCACATCACTCCCTATGCTTCGTGATACTAAAAGGATTTCAAAAAATGAATTTCATAAAGTTTTGAATTCAAGTTAAGGTGGTTAGACAAAAACAAGTTTCTTTATATTTTAAAAGCTATAGTAAAAAATTCATAATTAATTATTTACTTGGAAAAAATTACAAAAAAAAAAATATGCATCACATTGAGACATGAGTCCTCTACTTATATCTAAAATATTATAAAAAATATTACTTACTTTATTATGGTTATGGTGGCCTAAAGACACCTACTTTTATTTTTCCTAAAATTTAAGTACTACGGCATTAAATTTCAAATTTTCACCAAATAGATTTAAAAAAAAAAAAAAAAAAACTTTAGTAATTTAGAAACTACATTCAATTTTCTATAAATTATATTCTTACATATTTTTGAAATAATATAGATTTATAGCTTATTCAAATTTTTACATCAAGTTTTCTAACTCTAATTTTTCTGATTTTTTTGCCACTTAAGGGCCTATTTTTTCCATGATGATCCTGCACATACCTTTAAATGATAGTTGTTATTATGACGATCCCCAGTATATGCAAAGTATACAATAATTAATGTTGATGCAAACCAACGTTTAATTTCCACAACCTTCTCTATCCACGTAGCCCGACAAATGCCACCCCATTGCCAAAGCATCCAACAACCGCCTCTGCCACCTTTTTCATGCCCATCAAAATGCCAAATATTCGAGAGGTTGATGAAAATTCTGACTGAAGTTATAACCCACCTGCCACCTTTTTCCCAATCGCGAGAATCTTGAAAAATGGCAATGAAAAATTCTAGAAAAGTTGACACAAATAGCCTATCGGCTAAAAATAATTAATTAAATATGACAATTAGAGTTTTTCTCATAATTTTTATTTTTTTATTTAAAATATTTTTTTCTATAATAGTAACTAGTGAAAACATCATAGATCTTATTAAGAATGAATCACTACACAATGATTTATTCAGTATGTTATATTTTTTATTCAAATACATTTAAAAAATAAACAATAAAGTTTTGTTGTGATATTTTTTTTATATTTTTGATTGAAATATATATATTTTTAATAATATTTAGTAATAACATCACAAATCAATCTAGAAATGAACTAATATACTAAAATTTAGATGATAAACAAATTCACCTCATGGAAAATTCAGTGCCATGAATTAATTTTCCGGTAGTAAATTGCTAGCGGTGAATTTTCATAGAGCCATTCAAAATATTTCAATTTAAATATTATATTAATTAACATAATGTTATTAATTAAAATAAAATGAAAATTATAAATATTAATAATCTAAAAAATTGTTTTTAAACTAAAATTTATAAATTGGAAAATTGATTGAAACATTTCGATTCCTTTACATGTTTGAAGTGTGTCTAAATCAACCGACCATCATTCAATTGGTAAGATAGGTTTATTTTTCATTGTGCTATATTTTATACATAATTTTCAATCTAAACCTATTACAAACGATTAAAAAAAACTATTATATATTAAGGAACTAGTTCAAATATTTATATTATGTAAATTTCAACATTTTATTTCTACACCAATAAATTATTGATAGTGAATAAGAATGAACCATTTATTTAGTTGGTAGGTTGTATTTGTTGTTTGTATATTTGTTAGAAAAATCTAGGAACTAGTTAAATGCTAGTTAGAAATTTGGAGGATTTAACATAAGATAATATTTGGCTTAGGACTATGATTCATAAGTGCACCAAAAGATGTGATACACTTATTATAATAAGAAATTATTGGTAGTGAATAAGAATGAACCATTTATTTAGTTGGTAGGTTGTATTTTTTTTGTATATCTATTAGAAAAATCTAGGAACTAGTTAGGTGCTAGTTAGAATTGGAGGATTTAACATAAGATAATATTTGATTTGAACTAGGTTGATTTGGATTTTGAAAATTGTCACCTTGATGAAAACCTGACAAATAGGAGTCTTGTGTAACCATAAAAAAATCTAAAAAATGAGAAAATAATAAAGAGAAATGATCCATCCAATAGTGAAAACCACTTTCATGGCACTATGGATAAGTAACATGGTGAAAACGTGGGAAACAGGTACCATGTGTAGTTAGTATTTGCTCCATCATCTACCATAATTCTATTTAGTTTTCCACCTTCACCCATAATAAAGTCACCTCCATGCTTCCTCCGGACATTGATTACAATCCTTTGTTGTCCTTCTCATGGCTCGTGAATGGTTTACATTATGTGTCAATCATCTTCCTATGTGTCAATCATCTGCCATCTCCTTTGATCTGTAGCATTAGCAAGCTTGCCATCTCTGTAGATTGTATTATGTAGATTGTATTTGCAATGTATGTCCCTAGCAGGTCTATGAGGCTTCAGTGCATCTTTGACTCTTGTCATCCATAAGATTGCCTTCTATGTCTTATGAACCTTTATCTTTTGTGATCGTTTATTTTTAAATCATATCTCTATTGTGATTGTACTTTCTCACTATCCCCTAGCTTATATATGACCAAGATAGCATAGTTTATCATTGTCCATCAATATTGATGAGAATAAGGTCTATTGGCATGAATTTGGCAAGGATTTCTTGCCTTCAACACTCCAATCAAACCTTTGGTTATTAAGATGAAAATACAAACTTGTACCTCTCTTTATAGTATACCTTGTCATTGTCTTTCAATTGCTTCATGATGTTGTTCTGCAAAAGTGCTTGAAGCTTCTTTGTCGATTTTAGATGTGATTTTTTAGCCATTCTGGTATGACAACATATTTCTTTTCCTTGAATCAACATGTTTGGAATATCAGCTAAAATCATATGTTTGTTCCTCCTAGGTACCTCAAGATAATTCATGGCATTTAAATGTGAATTAACCACATTCTCTTCTTTGTCAATTTTGAAATTTGGTTCCCTTTCTGGGTACAAACCATCCTGAAAGCAACCTCAAGCAGAATGAGTAGCAGAATCTAGAGGAAGCACAACTACTGCCAGACTATTCATGCTTCCCCTTTTGAATGCAATATTTACTATAACCCATACCAATGAGTGTGCATTAGGTACAATTTCTATTGAATGATAACTTTGTCCTTGTGCTTCTGGTAGCAGACCACATATATCTGGTGCGTTCATCTTCTCAAACATTCTATTTCTTAAATAACACATTTCCAATGGCTCGAGATATTGCTAGTTCACCATTAACTCTGGGTACATCACCCTATTTCATAACAGAACCATAGTTTTAGTGCACGCTTTCTATCCATCTCTATCTGGTAGGTAGTCTTGAGTTAGTTCCTTTATACAAAGCAGTGAATAGGAACTATTGGAATTCAAAACTGTGAAGGATTGCTATTAAAACAATCTTACTAAGACAAAGTATAAATATTGTTTTTTCCCAACAATTGTGAGGTCTTCTAATCATCATTACATGAATTCCTACACAAAGACGCTTTATGTATTGTCCTCAAGGTTCATTGCACAGTATCCTCATTATGCCACTATCATTGACAACTGTCTATCAAGAGGGTTCCTTCTGATTTTACTCTTCAATAGAGTCATTTACCTTTTCCATATAAGTTGTCATGATCTTTGAAGAACCTACACTTTATGTTGATTATCTACTATGTCAATACATGTCTTTCATATTTATGCCATGGATTTTCATTTAAAACCATAATCGTAATGCACTCATGGGTCTATTAGGATTTTCAATACATATTTTTCAAGAGTCACAAGAAACTCTCACCTCTTTCTCATCGGTACAATAACAGGTCTATATTGTTCACTGTCCTCTTTATTTCATGACAAGGCCATTATCCTTTATGCACAGACTCTATTTTTTTTGTTTACAATCTTATAACTATCACCATGCTCTAACTACCCCCAACCATATGTAGAATCTGTTGGATATTTTGTTCAAGGTTATTATTTGATGTTGTAGCACCATAATTATCTACAATTTTTATAGCTACAGGCTTTAGTCTAGGTGGTGATGCAGGTACTACAATTTTTTAAATTTTTGTTCCTAAAATTTTTAGGGATACAAAGAATTGTATCTCTTTCTATCTATGACCAAGCTTTGTGTTGCAGTTACATTTGATGAAAACCTTAATATCTATAACAATGTACTTGATAGTAATCTAAATTCCCTACAACGAATAGTAAAAAATCTCAACAAAAACATGCCTTTTGAAAGGTCCTTGTAATGCTCCTCCTGATGAACTCGTGTCTGATGAATGCCTCCCTAATGTACTGGGATCATCATCATCAGTAGCATCTTCATTTCCCCCTTGCCTTATATTGGCTAGCCATAGCTCTGATAGCAAAGAAGTTCATGAATAGCCAAGCATGCACAAAGCTTCCTCAAGAAATGCAGCAGTGAAAACAACAATCTTATGTTTAGCAAACATCCAATAATATTTCACATAGAAGTTCCATATATGATAATGTAATTCTTCGTTATTTTACCTGTTTCTATGTTTGTATCTAGCCCCTCAAAAATTTGACTTTGAAATGATATAGATGGAATACTTTCATAGTGCCCATATTTTTTTTCATCTTTCACCGAGTCACCCTTCTAGCAGTGCACCAATTCATTTAAATGAGGCCACTACTCTAGGTTCTCACTCAATTGGCATAGAAAAATGATATTAAAAACGTATGATAATACATTATCTACTTGAAGGTAAATATTTTCTGATTTTCAAGTCAACTAAATATGCTTCTACTATAGGTTTTTCATATAGTACTGATAGTATTTATGGTTGACATTATCAAATTTGTGCTTATACATATATAACTTAAGCATGAACTGTGAAGAGATGCAGACATTGAATGCCTCTTACCAGATCTGTAGTGAACTCAACAACAAGGTTTTGCTAAAATTTATCAAATTCTTAATTATAATATTGAAACTGTACATGTCATATTTTTGAAAAGGAAAAAATAGGTTTTATAGGGACCTAAAACCACAAAGTTAAAACAACAAAAGATAGAGAAAAACAAGTCCAAACAAACAGACATCTGTCCCAGAAAAGAAATGACAGCACAAAGAGACAACAGGGTCCAAAAAGGATGTACTCAAAAGTTTAAACAAACACCCATCGCATCACCTTAAGGTGTCTATCAACTCTCACTTCCTTTTCTAAATATCCTTCATATCCTCGTAGAATCCCCGCTTTGAGGATTTGAACTGTATGTGAAGAAATCGGGTCTTCCTCTTCTCAGATAGTTCTATCATGAAGTCAAAATCCCTTCAACAACATAATATCTGGCCGCAACCTCTATCCGCGATCCAAATCCATGACCAAGTGAGCTCCTTTGATTTTTTTCAAGCTTTTCCACCATAGTATTGATGATAATGGCGTTGTGCCTGGCAATTTTGTGATTATTTGCCATAGTGGCCCTAATATTTTGGCTAATCTTGGACATATTGCACTCGAGCCTAGTCAATCTTTCCTCCTGCGACTGCTGTCTTTTCCCTGGTAAGGGGGTGTCCTGTCCCTCATTCACATTACGACTCCAGCTAATCTTCTGCTCCAAATCCATGACTCTATTGCTGAGATCTCTATTACGGCCATTCAAATCACAGACTTCCTTCTGGGTCCACTTAAGAACAGTGAAAAGGCCATCCGTACTTTTTTCCGCCACACTCATTATGTCCTCAGGCTTGAGCTTATTCAGGGCAGAATTAATTTCATCCTGATTAGGGGAATCATTAGGGGCATTCCCAAATCTTCCAGACGCAGGGGCGCTAGGGGCTGACTCTTTACTGACCATAGGTTTATCAGAAAGAATTTCCATAGAATTCCCAGAGTACGAGACTAATTTCATAACTGAGGTACCTTTAAAACTAGAGACCAAACTCAGAAGTGCCTGTGAGATGGCTAGGGATTAAGATAGGGCGAGTCAAAACCCAGGATAGGGCAATCATGCAAAGGCTACATATTAGGACATGAAGGCAGAGCATAATCCATAAGGGCATTCCGACAAGACAGGGACTGGGGAGCAATGGTATTAGGACCAATAGGGGCACAAGCAGGAGGGGCCAGGGGGTCATTCTCCCTGCTACTTTCATTATCCTCATCATCCAATTCCCCAATATCAACAATTTTAGGCAAAGCAGGTAAATTTTGATAATTCTCATAAATGAGCCTGACAAGACTAGGGTGAATAATAGAATTCCTCCAAGGATTTCTTTCAACTTCATCAAGGAAATTCTTCAAAGAAGAGAATAAGTAAAAAGGCAAAGAGATACGAACCTTGTGACATAAATGGTTTAGAATGGAAAAGTGATAACCATACGCCCTAGTGAAGCGCCCGTCAACCGTGATATACTCCATTATTACTCTTAAAACTTTCCTCCAGATTGATTTAATGGACTCCACATCAAAGTAGCTATTCGCAACCTTAACCAACTTAGCCTTCTCCTTGTCTTTTTTAGGAAATCTTATGACCGCTTCATCAGAAAATTGATGGTCCTGATAAAATTTCACACCCTTAGTCGAAAGACCAGTAATCTCACTGATTATTTTTCTCATTCAGCTTAACATTCCTACCAAACAACACAATCTCACCATTTTTCCAATTTTTGGCAAAATAGTCCAGCATCCCCTCGTCAATACCATGGAGCTTTTCCAAAAATGAGACTAAACCTCCCTTTTCAATTCTTTCCCAGGCTTTAGCATTCTTTCTATGCTCTTGAAAGCTGCTCGGCTCCACATGTTTTCTCTCTTCCCCCATCTTCAAAGCTCTGTTATACCACACCCTACAGTTGCTCTGGGTCCCGTTTAAGCATATTTTATCAAACACCCAGAAAGCGTGCCAGAGACTCTTCTTGAAAAATAAAATGATGTCGGTCCCATCAAATCTAATGAAATCGATGTACCTAAACTGTACATGTCATGTTAGGTTAGATTCTGAAAATTGAAAGAAACTGAAAGCGTCCATTTGCTTAGTATCTTAGAAAAGTGATATTTGATATTAATATGTATTTTCCTTATGCAGATGATTCCCTCTTTTTATGCCAAACCATGATTCAAAAAATAGACCTACATAGATTCTACCGCTGTCTTCCAGTGCCAATCATGGCCATTTAGATCTATTGATTGTGTCTATTTGGTTCTAATTCATTGCTCAATTTGTGATTCCCGAATCATCTATTTTATATCTATTTTGGTTCTGTTAGTTTTTTTTTTTGTGTGTAATACCTAGATAATAGACATGATCAATTGCTTTGAATGTTTTTATTGAATAGGCCTAACATAGTACTAGTTAAAATCAAACACCAATTAAAAAAATATAGGCAACTAAAATGTAAATTGTCACTATTTTCCAAATGAAATGATACACTCAGCTAATCTCTCTGAGTGGATGAAAAATAGAGCATAGCCACCCTAAAAAGCACAATAGCACAAACTACGACAACATTAAGTGAAAGATAAAACCAAAATAATGAATTCAATTTCTACCCAAAGCTGAGGCCCAAAGCTAAATCTAAATGATGAATTCATAGAGCAGACATCCTCATTGTTGTTTTATGTATCACAAGGCATCTCTATTTGTTGATTACCATTCTTATTTCTATTTCCACTCTAATTGCAGGTTTACTTGAGTGATTTGTCAGCATTCAACTTTATCTCTCCCTCAACCATGTTGTTCCATCATCATTTTAGTATTTTCTTTATTTGCATAGGCATCTATCTAATCTCAGCTTCATCTTTCTTGACTGGTTGATAGTCATCTATGGGCCATTTTGGCTTCCCCCATTACTGATGTCATCATTTCTTTGCTGATTTACAAGTTTTGCAAATTTTCTAAAGTTTCCAAATAGCCTAACAAATTGTCACCCTTATGCTTCCACTTACTTTGTTGCTATTTTCATTCATTTCTACAGTCACATCAGTCCATGATATCACTGTTTTTAGTCTTCCTAAGGTCATATCAATCCCCTTTGATTGCACTTGATGTGATTCAAGTGAGCATAGGAATTACTTTTTTGGCATGTTTTCAAGTTCTTAATGATGGATTTTACAACTTTTTAGCATTGGAGCTTTGTTGTTTTCTATTTTGTTGAAAAGAGTGTTTTGGCATTTTGCATTGCTAGTTCAGAATAAAGCTTGTCTATTTTCTTGCATGTTATAGAATAAGGATCAACCAAAGCTCCATAGCCTTAAAATTTCTAATCTTACATATATATATTGATAATACAAAATCCCTAGCGAAGTTGGCAGAAGTATATCCTAGAAGCTAGAGAACAATAATAGATAATAGCTACTGTAAGCAAACATAGAATGAACAACATTAATTATTTTATTGTGTTCCAACCATAAGCAGATAACAAAAGCCATAAATTAAACTAGGTTGGTTTCAACACCCACGTAGATGCATAATAAGAATCGACCAAAAGTCAATAGCCTTCAAAATTTTAAGCTTACATATATATATATATTGATATTAAAATATATCATGTATAGCCTAAGGGAGAGAACAATAATCAATAATACCTAGTGTAACCAAACATAGCATCAACAACATTAATTTTTGTATTTTGTTCCAACCCATAAGCAGTGAATGAAAGGCATAATTGAAATTACATTACTTTCAATGACCACTTGCAAGGACTAAGTCACAATATAGCCTGAGCTATGCAATAGCAATCGACAAGAACTCCATAGCCTCTAAAATTTTATCTCATTGCAAACATCGCCACAAAGTGCAAAAAATTGATTGATACAATGGCTAAATTACAGGGATATATACATAAATATATATATATATATATATATTAAAATATACCCAACATATCTTAAGGAGCAGAACAATAATTAACAATACCTAATGCAACCAAACATATAATCAACACCATTACTTATTTTATTCTGTTCACACTATAACCACAAAACATAAGCCACAAATTTTATTCTAGTTAAGGATTTTCCCCCATTGCCAACATATCTACTAAATGCAACCCATAAAGATAGACACACAAACAATTAATATGCACATAAATACATGTATATATCTACACATATATACGTATATATATACACATTTGTATACATATTACAATATACCCTGCACACCCTAAGGAAAAGAACAATAATGAACAATACCTAATGTAACCAAATATAGAATCAACATCATTAATTTTGGTTTCAACACCCACCCAAGTCTAGAAAGCAACAGTATAGCCTATGCTACATAATAAGCATCAACCAAAACTCCATACCCTTAACAATTTTAATCTTACCTGTATATATTGATATTCAAATATACACAATATAGCCAAAGGTAGAGAACAATAATCAATAATACCTAATGTAACTAAACCTAGAATCAACAACATTAATTATTTTATTCTATTCCAACCATAACTAGAATACAAAAGCCATAAATCAAACAACATTACTTTGTACAGCCACCCAAATTTAGAAAGCCACAACATAGCCCGAGCTATACGATAAGTATCAACCCAAACTCGATAGCCTTAACATTTTTAATGTTACATATATATATTGATATTAAAATATATGTGATATAGCAACAGCCACAATATAGCCCAAGCTATAGAATAACAATAAAAAAAAACTCCACAACCTCTACAACTTTATTTTGTTGCAAACAACACCACAAAGGGCAAATATCAAACATAAAGCCTACAAAAATATATGTGTATATATATGTGTATATATATATATGTGTATATGTGTATATATGTGTATGTATATATAGCTCTATGTATGTATATATGTATATATATTCCTTTTCCCACCATATCAACTAAATGTAGGCCACAAAGAATTCCCTATGGGAAATTGAAATATATATAAATGTATGTATATATGTACACACAGACATATATATACATAGACATATTGATATTCAAATATACGCAATATAGCCAAAGGTAGAGAACAATAATCAATAATACCTAATGTAACCAAACCTAGAATCAACAACATTAATTATTTTATTCTATTCCAACCATAACCAAAATACGAAAGCCATAAATCAAACAACATTACATTGTACAACCACCCACATTCAGAAAGCCACAACATAGCCCAAGCTATATGATAAGTATCAACCCAAACTCCATAGCCTTAACATTTTTAATGTTACATATATTTATTGATATTAAAATATACCCGATATAGTAGCAGGCCACAATATAGCCCAAGCTATAGAATAACAATCAACAAAAACTCTACAACCTCTACAATTTTATTTTGTTGCAAACAACACCACAAAGGGAAAATATCAAACACAAAGCCTACAAAAATATATAACTATATATATGTGTGTATATATATGTGTATATATATGTATATATGTATATGTGTATATATGTGTATATATATGTATATATATGTATATATGTATATATGTATATATATTCCTTTTCCCACCATATCAACTAAATGTAGGCCACAAAGAATTCCCTATGGGAAATTGAAATATATATAAATGTATGAATATATGTAACACAGACAAATATATATATATGTTGATATTGATAATATCAAGAAGAATAATTGATAAACCAAATGTTTTTGATAAAGGGTAAAATGGGTTTATAGGACCCGAAACCACCAAGTTTACAACAAAAGAAAGAGGACTAAAAAGTCCAACAGAAAAAACAAGTTGCACAAAACGGAAAAAGCAACACCCTGCAAAAGACCAGGAGGTTTAGTCGAAAAGGCCAATAAAAAGACCAACCACAATTAACCTAGAGTCTTCAGAACAAACTTGTTTTTAGCCTCCAGGTTCTGCATGTCCTGAACACCCTTCTTGAAGGTTTGAATCATCTGCGGCGTAGGAGGAGTCTTCCTCTTCAAATTAGCCCTAGTTCTCTTAGAAATATCAACCTCCTCATCCTGGTTTTTATCATTGACCTCTTCCAGATCAACCACCAAGACCCTTGTTGAGCTTTGTCCAATTTCTCCGTCATGACATTGATGATGATGGCATTGTGTCTTGCCATCCTATTGTTCTACTCAGCTATAATTTTAACAGTATTTTTTATTTCATCCAACTCAAATTCAACCCTTCTGTCCATGGCTGCTTGATTCTGGGTTTCTTTACTGGCACCAAGATATTTTCGCTCTGTCTCTTTATTGCTAAGCATTGTAACCTTGGCTACCATTTTTTCCAATTTACTTTGAAGGGCACAATTTTTTTATTTTTAGCTCATTGATTTCATGAAAGAACCATTTCAAAATTATAAAATGATCAACAACGTTAATCCTGGTTAGACCCAAAACATCCATAGTAGGTTCCCTTTCTAGGTTGAAGCAAGTTTTAGTAGGGTCGAGAGTAATAGGGGAACCAATTCTAGCATCTCTATCCAATGACAAGGCAACATATGACTAAGTATTGTTCGCACCAGAATACTCAGAATCAGGAGAGTCTTCAGAGTACGACACAAGGTTTTTACCTGGAAGATTCTTACCAACACTTCTGGTTTTAAGGGTAGAGCTTCCCGGCTTAGGTGCATAACAAGCTTTAACAGAATGGGGGTTTAGGCTTTTCTTATCAATTTGGACAGAGGAAGGGCTAAGGACCATCCTAACCGGGCTCAAGTTGGGAAAATTACTCGAGCAGTTGGGTTCAGTATCATCCTCCTTGGAATCAGGAGGGGCATCCAAATTAGCAGGGACCGACATATTTTGGTAATGTTCCACAATTATCCTAATCAAACCAGTATGCAAAATAGGGTATCTTTTTGGGTTTTTCTTGTGATCATCCAGACTTTTTCTCAAAGAACAAAGAAGATAGTAAGGAAAAGAAACCCTAACCTTGTAGCGGAAATGGTTGAGTAGAGCAAAGTGATACCCGTAGACCCTGGTGAAGCGACCATCCATAGTAATGTACTCCATGATAACACAAATAAATTTCCTCTAGAGAGATTTTATGGTGTCGAATTCAAAGTAGTTGTTAAAAATCTTCACCAGTTTCATTCTTTCCTTCTCTTTCTTCATAAATCTGATAACAGCTTCATCAGAGAAAACCCTATCCCTGAAAAATTTATGTCCTTCAATGGACATACCATTCACTTCAGCAATAAGGTTTTCATCAAGCTCAAATTTCCTACCAAAAAGGGTAAGTTCCCCATTATTCCAATTCTTCTCAAAATGCTTAATAGCCTCCTGATTTGACCCATGGAGTTTTTCTAGAAAAGGGAGGAAGCCCCCACTTTTTACTTTGTTCCATGCTTTAGAATTTCTAGTATGCGTCTCAAAGCTGTTCGACTCAACTCTTTTCCTGTCTCCACCCATATTGACAAGCACAGTGGGACAGACAACAACGAAATCTTTACAAGAAATGGTCCCGCCAAATCTAAGAGCCCACGAAGCGTGCCAGGAAAACTTACAGATTAAGCAACTAAGCTCGGTCCCATACAATCCAATGATTGTGATGTTAATAGCCTGTCCTATCATCATTGATGAGGTGATCTGCCTCTTTCCCATGTGAAGCATCATAGTTCAATAAGGCCCAAACATTAACACTTAATTCACTAGCATTTAGCCAAGTGCACTATCTTTTGCTCCTAACCGCTTCATTCAAAAAAAATCTGCAACAACATTAGCTTCTCTATAGGCATGTGAAATCTTTATATTATCAAATTTGGATAAATTCAAGATAGCATCATCAATCCATGACTTAATAGTCCATGAGGGGGGGGACCTACCTAAAAGACAATCAATAATATTTTTGGAATCCCCTTCAAGCCAAAGGTTTTTAAAATTTAAACTATGGGCCAAATTTATAATATGAAAAGCTCCAACAACCTCAACCAGGTGATTGGTTTGAGATCCAAGGGGAGTGGCAGTCGCACTTTGAAAGTTGGAAAAGGAATCCTTTATGACTCCACCGCAACTCGCTGCCCTAGGATTACCTTTAGCTGCTCTGTCGAAGTTGGCTTTGACCCATCCATTAGGTGGAAAAGACCAGAAAACACCCTCTCTATTCTTCTTAACTTGTTTAGGGGCACAAGACAAGTCAAGAATTATAGTCCATTCCTTAGCAACCTCAAGATCATATGACGATTGAGCCACTTTCTCAGAGTTTCTTACCTTCTGGGAAATAGCATTGACATTTTCTTTTAGAAATCTGATTATTTTATCAAACACAATATCCACCAGAGCTTCTTTATCTCTATAAATTCTATTGTTTCATTCTTTCCAAAGACCCCAAGCAACATGAGGGAAAGATAAATCCCACAAGTACCGAAGTACATGATTGTGAGTTGGGGCTTTCCATTGAGAGAAGAAATCTTCAATAGACAAGGGAAAAACCCAAGATAGATGCCAGTAACATATAATTTTTTCCAAAATTGAGGAAGCAAAAGGACAGTGAAGAAACAGATGATGCACTAACTCTGCCTCCATCTTGCAAAGAAAAAATATGTTAGGAATTTGAAAACCATGCTTGCAGAGTTTATCAACCTTGGAAACCTTATTTTGGAGAAGGATCCAGAAAAAAGATATTGATTTTAGGGACCAGATGTTTGAACCAAGCCTTCGACCAGAAGGGGGGAGAAGCTTGGAAAGAAGTAAGCCTGGAAAAAGTAGACGAAACAAAATAATTGCCCGAGGGTTCATCACTCCAAACAAGATGATCTTTTGTCTGATTAGGGTTGAGTCTGACAGCAAGCAAAGAAGACTGAATAGGAGCAAGAGCCTGACTAACAAGGCTCAGATCCACCCATTTTCCATCCACACGATAGTCTTTCACATATGAGCCAAAAAGAGCTTTGCAATTCTCAGCCCACCCACTAAAAGAATCAATTTTTATAAGGGGCTCATTAAACAACCATTTCTCCTCCCATAATCTTGTTTGGTTTCCACTTCTAACCTGCCAACCCACTCCAGATTCAACAACCTTTCTTCCATTAAGCATATTGTTCTAGCAGGTTGAGCCTCTGGAAAGAAGATGGGAATCCGTCATAATTATAAGGGATCTATTACTCTCCAAATCTTTTCTCTCTAGGATATTAGTCCATTCCCCTGAGGACGAAAATATTCTCCAAATTTTTTTAGCTAGAAGAATCTTATTCACCATTCTGATTTTTCTAAGACCTAAACCTCTGACCTTTTTTAGTCTGCACACCAGGTCCCATCCAATTAGAGGCAGTCTTTTTTTTTCTTAAACACCCGACCAAAGAAATCTCTTTTGAATCTTTTCAATAGCATCCACAAACTTAGCAGGGATTTTGAAGAGGCTCAGAGCATAAATTGGAAAATTCTGAAGAGTAGCTTTGAGGAGTTGAATTTTACCTACTTGGCTTAACAAAGCTCCTTTCCAGCCAGCAAGCTTCTTACTGAACCTCTCAACCAATGAAATCCAAAAGGATTCTGGGGGTTTAAGGCTTAAGGGTAAGCCAAGATAGGTGGTAGGAAAGGACTCCACCCTGAAACCAAGGATTCTAGCAATTTTATTTTGTCTGTGAACAAGAGTGTTGAAGAAGAGAAGAGAGATTTTATGTTTATTGTAGATGGTGAAAATGCATGAAATGGCTAAAACTAACACACACACATTAGCATGATTAGCACTTTAAAACATAGCAAATTATCAAGCATCCATATGAGACATTGAATCATGCTAAATAAACAAAGTGATAAAATACCAAAAAGACTAAGCATGCTCAAACCTATCCCATAGTGGATTGGTGCTTCTATGGAAAGAATCCCTTTCCCAATCCTTTGCTAAGCTAAATGATAAAACTTCCTTGAAGATGATATGGATTAAAATGATAATGATGCATTTGTGCATGAGATTGTGGAGGAGTAGATCAATGGAGATGATCTCTATTTAAAGATTCTCAAGTTGAAAGAATGCTTATGAGAGAGAAATGTGGGATAAAGATTTGTCCAATGAGATGAAGCCACTTGTCAACTTGTGAGTGGTTGAGGAATGTACAAGTTTTGGCCACTGTGCCAAAGAGGGGGAGATTCAAATTTGAATTTGCGAGTTTAAATGCTAACTTTGACCTTTGGAAGGGACATGTAAGAGAGAATTTATTGCAATGTTGGAAGGGACAAGTCAACTTGTCTTGATTTTCAAACTTGAGGGAATATTCTATTTTTATGCCAAGTTGAAAGAAATAAGGATTTTAATAAATCAATAAATTGATTTATTTGTGCAAGTGGGAAAAGCTAGAGGATGTGATGGGTGGTTAGGTTAGGTTAATTAGGATTAGATTAGCAAGGCGATGATTAGGTGATTTTGCCCCTTTGACTTGAATATTTGGATTTATTTAAATAAAAAATGGATGGAATATGCATTTTGAGATTTCAATTAAATAAAGTTTGGTTTATTTAATTAAAAGGTTGATGTTTGATTTATTTAATTTAAATGAACAACCTTAGGAATGAAATTAATAAGTTTAATTTACCTGATGAATGGATGAAGGTGACCTAAGTTTACTTGATGAATGGACCTAATTAAATGCATGATGCTAATTTTTCATGTCTACATTTATTAATCATCTGTCTTGATGCCCTCCCATACTCATCTAGTAGAGATTTCAAAGTTTTTCCCTTTGAGACAAAAGATTTTCCCAAGAGCATGGTATCATCAACAAATTGTTGATGAGAACAAATCAGATTGCTTGAGGACAGTTTGAGACCTAATGTAACCAAATGTTGAATCAACAACATTAATTGTTTTATTCTACTCCAAAAATGAACGATATAGCCTTAGACATAAAATTTTATTATGGTGAAGGATATTTCCCCATTGCCAACATATCTACTAAATGCAACCCATAAAGACAAATGCACAGATAATTAATATACACATAAATACATGTATATATCTACACATATATACGTATATATATATATATACACACACACACACACACATATGTATACATATTACAATATACCCTACACACCCTAAGGTAAAGAACAATAATGAACAATACCTAATGTAACCAAACATAGAATCAACAACATTAATTTTGGTTTCAACACCCACCCAGGTCTAGAAAGCAACAGTATAGCTTGCGCTATACAATAAGCATCAACCAAAATTTCATACCCTTAACAATTTTAATCTTACCTATTTATATTGATATTCAAATATATGCAATATAGCCAAAGGCAGAGACCGATAATCAATAATACCTACTGTAACCAAACCTAGAATAAACAACATTAATTATTTTATTTTGTTCCAACCATAACCAGAATACGAAAGCCATAAATCAAACAACATTACTTTGTACAGCCACCCACATTCAGAAAGACACAACATAGCCCGAGCTATATGATAAGTATCAACCCAAAACTTCATAGACTTAAATTTTTTAATGTTACACACACAAACACACACACACACACACACACACACACACATATATATTGATATTAAAATATACCCGATATAGCAGCATGTCACAATATAGCCCAAGCTATAGAATAAAAATTGACAAAAACTCCACAACCTCTACAATTTTATTCTATTGCAAACAACACCACAAAGGGAAAATATCAAACACAAAGCCTACAAAAATATATAAGTATATATATGTGTGTATATATATGTGTATATATATGTATATATGTGTATGCATATATATCTTTGTGTATGTATATATGTATATATATTCCTTTTCCCACCGTATCAAATAGATGTAGGCCACAAAGACAACCCTATGGGAAGTGAAATATATATAAATGTATGTATATATATGTACACATAGACATATATATATATATATATATATATATATATATATATATATATATATATATATATGTTGATATTGAAATACACCCAGTATAGTCTAAAGCAAAGAAAAAATAATTGATAATACCTCATTAATACCTAATGTAACCAAATGTTGAATCAAAAGTATTAATTGTTTTATTCTATTCCAAAATGAACAATATAACCTTAGACATACAATTAAGTATTTTTCCTCTTGTTCTACCCAAAGCCAGAAGGAAGAAGCCATTTGTTAAGCAAACATTGAATGAACATAATTAATTCTTTTATTCTATTTGAAAAATAAAATTATATACTGTGAGGCAGGGCATTAACTATTTTTTCTTTTGTTCCAATGATAGCCACAAACTAGAAGCGATAAATTAAACAATATTGGTTTCAACAACAACCTAGGTGGAGAAACGATCTATATATATATTATGTGTTTATGTATATATGTATGTATGTATGTATGCATGTATGTATATACATGCATATATATATATACACATGTATATATATATGTATGTATGTATGTATGTATATATATATATGTATATATATGTCTACAGATATATATGTATATATATAGATATGTGTCAAAGGTGACAAGCATTTGTTGCGACGATAGAGGAGTCTAGCGAAATTATAGAAGTGTAGGGGAGGCCAACAAAATGTCATTAGAATTGATTGTTGTATGGTTCCCGTGTAGTGGTGATGGTACAAGTAACATCTATTTTAAAGTCCTTGGAAAACAAAACAAATTTTTGTGTAGTTATCGCTTCAGTATTGTTTGGTGTCATTCTAAGGTTTATGTTATTGTTGAAGGTGGCTATGAGAACGAAGGAAAATATTTTGTGAAGGTGCAAGTGTGTTGAACACTGTGCAATTTTTGTGAAGGTGGTTGAAGGTTATCTTGTGATTTTTTGCATGTATCGATGGTTTCAAAAGGTGTGCTTTGTGATATTATGTGTTATTCTTTTAACAGAAACCATAAACACAAACCCACAAAAACAAGACAGTATGAAATCTATGCAAAACCATGCATAGAAAACGTGAACCATAAATCAAATAAGGTATTCAGAACAAACAAGAGTACCTTATGGAAAATCAAGCAATATAACCACCAACCACAAATCAAATAATATCGATGAGGGTTTCTTCCACATGCAGCTCTTCCCGCTTTTTTCAATCAGATATCTTCTCACCAACTTACTTGCACAAAAATAGACAAAATATTATCATAGGCGAGACATTTCTTTTGGATTTCCAGCCACCCTCCCTTGCTAAAAACACAAAATAAGCTGCACCCACCTTTGCAGAAGGTGCACAAAACTTAATCTAGCTTGTGTTTTTGGTGAATCTTGAAATCAAGATTTCTTGTGTTTTGTGGGATTTCGCATGTGCATGAGTGTTGGCAATATTGTTTCATTTATGGCTTTCGTTTTGTGTGAATCGCTGGAAAATAGTTAATCTACAGTGTTTTTTTGGTGAATTTCCCCATCTGGGTCACTGGTGAAACCAATATTGATTTATTCAGGGTTTGCATTCTTGTGGTGTATATATGTATGTATATATATATGTATACATATATTTATATATATATTAAGTATGTATATTGTGAGCATCACAAATCTGCAAAATAGCTCAAACATCAAAACACATTAACATGTTAGTTCAAACTATGCAAATACCATAGTGCTCCTATGAGATAATAAATCATGCTTTAAAATGCAAACAAATTATAAGACAAACTAAGGCATATAAAACATGAAATAAATCCTATCCCATAGTGGATTGGTGCTATTGTGGAAAATAGCCCTTTCCCAATCCTTTGCTAAGCTCCATGATGAAAATGCTATGAATATGATATGAAGAATGATATGGAATGCTAAGATGATATGGATTCAAATGACAATGGTGCATTTGTGCTTGAGATTGTGAAGTTGTGGAGGATTTGATCAATGGAAGCTCTGGTCTCTATTTAAAGATTCTCAAGCTGAAAGAATGCTTATGAGAGAGCAACGTGGGACTAAAAACAAGCTAATGAAAAGAGGCCACTTGTCAACTTGTGATAGGATGAGGAATGAGCACATTTTGGTCAATGTGTTAAAGAGAAGGAGATTTCAAATTTGAATTTGAGAGTAAATGTTGAGTTTGACTTGTGCAAGGGACATGTAAGAGCCATGTAAGAGCTCATAAATGCTTTGTTGGATGTACATGTGCACTTGTTTTTGAATTCAAACTTGAGGGAATATTCCTCAAAGATGCCATGTTGATGGAAAATGCTGATTTTATAAATGAATTAAAATAATTTATTGGTGCAAGTGGGAAAAGCTAGAGGATGTGATGGGTGGTTAGGTTAGGTATATTAGGATTAGATTAGCTTAGGTGATGATTAGTTGATTTTGACTTATTTGACTTGATATCTTGATTTATTTAAATCAAAAAGGGATGGAATATGCAATTGAATTTCAATTAAATAAAGTTTGTCTTATTTAATTAAAAGGTTTATGTTAGAGGTAAATTAAACAAAATTGATTTATTTAATTTAAATGGATAACCTTAGGAATAAAGACCTGATTTACCTTGTGAATGGATTTGATGCGTTTGATTTATTCAATGAGCAGATGAATATGAACTAAGTGCATAATTCTAATTTCACATGTTTACATTTTTCCCCTCTTTGAAGCAATGTACTTGTTGCATTTGTTCAAAGAATAAACTTTTCGCGATCAAAATTGAAAAAATTTCTTATTTTTTCAGATGCCCCGGACTTGTGGGATCCTCTTGTCATCATCTCATTTCGCACTAACATCATCATCATCAATGCATCCATCATGCATCGAGCCGACATACCACATATCATTCATATCATACATAATAGGAAACATCAATCATTTCACACGCATTACATTTGATCATCATCATAATATAGATCTGTTAGTCTAAGCATCTTCATAAATCACCCATTGCATAATCACAACATATCACATCATCAATCTCATCCATCTTACACCATATCATCATTTAACTTGTTTAGGATAATATAGATTTGTTATTCTAAGCATCTTAAAATCATCCCATTTGCATCATCATCCATAACCATCCATTTTGAACCTCTTTATTGCGAGATTGACCCTCAAATCGAATCTTTTCGCTCGATCTCTTGAGGGGGCAATGTACTAGTGTACTTCTTTTCACTGGGGCATCCAAAAAAATTAGAAATATTTTGAATTTTGATTGTACAAGTTTATTCTTTGAACCAATGCAACAAGTACATTGCTTCAAAGAGAGGCAAAATGTAGACATGCAAAAATAGCATTATGCATTCATCAAGTAAACTAGGTTTCATATTCATCCGCTCATTAAATAAATCAAACACAACAAATCCATTCACTAGGTAAATCAGGTCTTTAATTCAATCTGTAAGGATTATCCACTTAAATTGAATAAATTAACTTTATTTAATTTAAGCCTATCATTCCCTCTTTGATTAAATAAATCAAGACTTTATTTAATTAAGTCTCCAAGTCAATTCCATCCTTTTTTGATTTAAATAAATCAAATATTTAAGTCAAAAAGGTCAAACATCTTAATCATCATCCTAGCTAATTAATCCTGATTAAATTTAATCTAATGCATGTCATATCCTCTAGATAATCCAACTTGCACAAATAAATCAATTTATTGATTTATTAAAATCGACATTTTCACTCAACATGGCATCTTCCCTCAAATTTGAATTCAAAATCAAGTTGAAAGGTACATCCAACAAGGCATTTAATAGGTCTTATATGTCTCTTACATGTCCCTTGCACAAGTCAAACTCAACATTAACTCTCATTTCAAATTTGAAATTTCCCCCTCTTGGGCACATTTCCCAAATCTTTCACATCCTTAAACCTATCACAACTTGACAAGCGGTCTCTTCCTATTGGCCAAATCTTTAGTCCCACATCCTCCATGTTTGGTACTCTTAGCATTTGAGAATCTACAAATAGAGGCATCATTCTTCAAGAAAAATCTCCACAAATCCACAATCTTTATGCAAGGTCATTCTCTTAAACTGAGAACTGATTTTGTCAATTTATCATCATAGCACCTCATATCATCCTCATAGCACTTTCATATCATTTTCATAGCATGGAGCTTAAGAAAGGGTTGGGAAAGGGCTTCTTTCCATAGAAGCACCAATCCAATATGAGATGATTTACTTCATTTTTTTCATGTACTTATTTAGCTTGCTTTTGTCATTTGTTTGCATTTGAAAGCATTGATGTATCATTTCATATGGATGTTGTTATTTGCTTTGTTTTAAACTAACCATGCTAATGTGTGTTGTTTGTTTTGAGAAAATGCAGATTTCACCATCTATAGGTATCACATTTTTTGAATTCAAAGCATGTGTCACATTCTATTCCTTACATACTATAGGATTAAAAAAATAAAAAAATGAATTTCATGAAGTTTTGACGAAGTTAAGGTGGTAAGACATACAATTTTTTATATTTTTTAAAAATTGTAATAAAAAAATCATTATTAATTATGTAATAGGAGAAAAAAATTTAAAAAATATGCATCACATCGAGACATGAGCCCTCTACTTATATCTAAAATATTATAAAAAAATATTATCATTTTATTGTGGTTAGGGTGGTTAGACGGACACCTACTTCTTATTTTTTCCCTAAAATTTAAGTACTACTACATTGAAATTTCAAATTTTCTCCAAATAGAATTTTGTTTTTTTAAATAAACCTAGTAGTTTAGAAACTACATTTAATTTTCTATAGATTCTATTATTACATATTTTTGAAATAATATAGATAACTTATTCAAATTTTTACGTCAAGCTGCCTAACTTTGATTTTTCTGAATTTTTTGCCACTTAAGGGCTTGTTGTTTCCATGATGATCCTGCGCATACCCTCAAATAGGGTTGGCTAGAGTTCTCAATTGATGCAATGTGCTTTATTATGATCATAGGTGAGATACGACCCCATTTACACCTAGGAGAGCTAGTCATCTACTTTCAGACTATGAGATCAACTACTTGACAAAAAGAGAGATTAGTTACATTCCCTTGGCTTATACTGTGTTACTTTCATGCCCATGATTAGGGATAATAGGGGATTACTAATTGTGATGGCTGAGAGGTGGCACTCAAAGACCAACTCCTTCCAGCTATTGACAAGAGAGGCCATGGTGATATTGGAGGATGTATGGTCGATTATGTGGCTTCCATTTCATGGGGAGTAGATTTCGTATGATCCTAAGCATGAGTTTGGTGCCATCCAGAGGTCCTTTTAGTATGATTACATTGTGGAGCTTGACATAGAGGAGTACGAGACATGGTGGGGTGTGCTAGCTAATAGATATAAGAGATTCATCATGGATCTATGCACTATGATCGGGGGGATTATCATTCCTGATCGACAAGGACATAGATTTTGTATCAAATGGGGAGAGATGTTGATTGGAATGATAACCCATAGGATGGTGCATGTGTGGGGGTCATGCCTTCTAGCCATGTTATACTTTTAATTACACAAATTTTCTTATAGAGGGGAATAATCCATCATTTGTGGGATGATATTGTTCATGATTTGGGCTCAGGAACACATAATTTTGTTTCAACCTCCTATTGGGAGATAACTAGGAGTAGGGATTCCATATGTGTTCTGGTATGGAGGAGTGCTCACACATACCAAGGTCGATGATGTCGAGTATTAAAATCACAACATTAATTTGCTTGCTTCATCTGTCAACCATGGGAGGATGAGGGAGAGTGTTTTCCCTATTATCGGCAAGAACGTTATTTGATTGGGAAGACTATGCAATCATTACACATTATCAAGTGGTACCTTCTAGAGTTGGTGTTCAAATTGTTCAAGGAGGGTAGGGGCTTCCCATTGGTAAAACAAAGTTTCATAGGTCCTTGTGAGAGATCACTCAATGAGGAAAAATGATCAACATAGTGATGATAGAGAAGGATATTGATGCTTTGTATCATATTCAATTAGGTATCGGCACATAGGTTGTTGATGTGGTGGAGAAAACCAATATGATGCACGCTGGGCTGCACGTAGGCTTGATCCCTTAATAGATCAAAATAATATTTTCCCAATGGAGTGGAGGGGTAGAGGTCCATGTGATAGATTCATGGATAAAGGATGGGGGAGAGGAGGAGATGGAGGTAGATGAGGTAGGGATGATGATGGTGGATATGGTGGGAAGGGGAGACAAGGACGGAAGGGCCAATGAGGGATAGAGGAAAAAGAGCAGTTAGACAACTCTCACCTATAAAGGAGGTGGCCAAGCAAGAGGGTCTATTGTTCGAGGAAGAGCACGAGGGATCGAAACTAGAGGGAGAGCAAGAGTTGGCCATGTAGGAGGCTAAGCAGGAGATGGGGGAGGAGGAGATGGGAGAGGAGAATAGGGCACTTTAGGATGAGATTGTGCTAGGAGAGGGTCTGAGTGAGGGCTATCAGGATGTGCCTATTTTGGAGGCTATGGAGGAGGTAGAGGGAGACATGTCTATGGAGCAGCATATCATAGATTTTCAAGAACAATTTTAGACTAAGGATGCATAGGTCTAGGGATTACAAGATGAGGTGGATAGGCCCACTATTGAGAGAGACATTGTTTCCATTAGGAGATAGAGGGCTGACCAGCGGTTTCTATGTTTTATTTTAACTGTGAATAGACCCATGGCCAAGCTAGGTCATCAACTCTTTTGAGAAAGATAGGATGCTCGATACTATAGGTATTTATATGAGCATCAAGTTCCATTGGAAAGGAGGGCATTGAGCTACACATAGACCCTGAGCCATAGCAAGTCACACTCTCACCAGACTCAGAGCAATGGTGGAGTCTCTTAGCCTAGTGATCTAGGAGGATCCAAAAACCTCAAAAATTTTAGTCTCAGAATCAGATGGAAGTGGTCTTAGATTAAAGAGCTCACTAACACAAGCCTAACATAACTTCAATCACGTCAAAAGGAGACCGTATGTGAGAGATACAATTGGTCAAATATGCTCAACACGTGGTTGAAGCTGGTCAAATAGAAAAATTCATGATCAAGGAACATTTCTCTACTAGTTCCATCATGTAGAGCTCGATGAGAGCTTTTTGACGCATTTTGAACCAACCAATCCGGATCCGTATGTGAAAGTTATGACCAGTTAAAGTTTTCATCAAAGTTAGTCAAAATAATGATGTGCCATCACCATAGCTCGACACTTGGTAGGACAGTGGCATATGACATGGTAGGAGTAGTGAGTTGGCATAAATATGGATTAAACCATAATTATTAAAGAAGAAAAAATGTATAGTTGAAAAAAATAAAACAACAGGATTTAGTGGGATTTGATCCCTTAACCCATGCCTTAACATCCTCTTGCCATACCATTTTTCATGATAAAAGGAAAATACCTCTGTATACATAAATCCTTAAATAAGATTTAATTCCCCTAAATATAATGTCAACCTTAAAATATAAACTATACCCCTAAAAATGAATAATGCCAAAAAAAAAAAAACAAATGTAAGTTTTACAGCCCCGGGAACATGAAAATAGAGGGCTTAGAGAAAATTTAAAGTTAGGGAATTTTGTTAAAATGGAGTTATTTTGTTTAAGAATATTATTGTTTTATTTGTTCATAGGAAGTTATTTATTAAATATGGAGGTTACACCCCATATAGCATATTTTTATGTATAAAAAGGGGGTGTAGGTTAATTTTTCAACCAAGTGATGTGAAAAATTTAGAGGGATTTTTGGAGGTGATTTCTTGACAACAAATTCTCTTGAAGAGCATTAGTCATATAGGAGGATTATTCAAGCACAAAGAAATATTTTTTTTGTAATACTTTTCTATGTAATTGGGTTAAGAGGCAATTGAAGCTGTACCTGAGAAAGGAAGAGTACACCAGTGTCTTCAAGTGTGAAAGTAGATTGTGAGAGATTTTATTGTAGGACTAAAGCTTGGGTGATGTACAAACCTATAATTGCTTGGCATCATTAATAGAGTAGTTCCTCGTTGGCAAGCACACCCTAAGACATAGCTCAAATCAAGTGAACTCCGTTATCAAGCTCGTGATCTCTCTTGTTCTCTTTTGTCTTATAAAATTTCACTTCATTATTTGTTTCTTGAGTTTCTAATTATGATATTTAAGTAATTATTTTAAGTTTTATTAATTTTGGATAGGAAGTAAGTGAATACTAATTTCTGTAATTTCAACGGTTAAAATACATGATCACATAATTATGTTGGATCGGGAAAAATCTGTGATTAGGAGTTAAGTGCATATTATTTGTAGACTTCTAACATTAGATCACCTAGGCCCTCTCCATATGGTCAACCATGGGGATCAAGACATAAGGCTTCAAGATCACAACCACAATAGGATAGACCTCCCTCATTAGGACCATCTCCTTTAAGAGATATGGGAAGCTCGGGATAGCCTTATTTTATACATGTATTAGACACTGATATTTTTTTTATTTTGACTCTGCAAGCTCCATTTTGAGATACATAATGATATTGTACTATGAAATGATTTTTTATATATATGTGAGATACATGATTTTGGTGATGGCTTACATGATTTATGCTCCTATGTTATATACATTTCTATGTGATGGATTATGATGCTTATGTCATTATCAATTTATATGATTATGAGATGATTTTATATGTTATGATACATTATGGATGTATATTGTATGGTTTATTCTTATATGTGATTTTCTATGTTATGATGTATGGATGGATGTGCTTAATTTACCTTTATTTTATTCTTTACAATGTTATAGATGCATTATGATTATGATGTGATGTGATATAGATTATGGACATGTATGTATGTAAATACAATGATATGTATGATATCATTTTGATCTCTTTCTTATGGTATGCAAGGATTATGAAGGATATATGCAATGAGATGTATGCTAATATCTTATGGATGTAGGATGGTATCATATGGTTATGACATGTGATGCTTATATGGATGATTTCTTATGATGGAATGCTATATCTATTTTTTGTATTTTCTGATATAATAAGGATGACCTAATAGAAGAAATGTGACCATGGAGGAAATGAATGTTAGCATGAAGTTAGTATAAATGAAGAGGAGTTGACATTTTTCTTGATAGATATTAGGCTTTCATGTTTATCATTTGTTGATCATCAAAGCTTGCACCTCTTTGGAATTCTTATGGAAAATTTAGTGAGTGGGGGATGAATTGCGTCTCACTAAATACCTCTAGGGTTTTCATAGAAAGTCGACTCTTCTTTTGGGTTTGGAAATAAGGGGAGAAGGAAATGTAAAGATAAAATATAAAAGATGATGTGCGAAATATTTTATAGCATTTCAAACCCAAATCATTCTTATGAGTGATATAATTATACATAGAACACCACAAACCTTCATTGTTGGAAAGAGAATGAATAACAAAGGTTAATTTCAAGCATATAGTGCATACTTTCAAATCTTTTTGTAGGAAATGTTCATTAAGATCTGATCAAACATAAAGATTTCTTATGAGTAATAGAATAATATCTCATAAATCACATGAAATCTTCCTTTTAATATAGCATAGCGCAACAAAACAACAACTTTCAAAAAAATAGAGAAGTCCAATGACATAATCCAGTTTTCTTAAGATACTACTCTACCACATGAACATTCAACATGGAAATTAGCTACTTAAACTATCCAATTTTTTCTTGCAAGACACAGTGTTTCATTCAAAACAATAATATAAATAAAGAAACCTTGAAAAATGCCATACATGCATAGTCTCAACAATTTCTCCTCAATAGTTCACAATTTTAAATATCAAATGAACTTTCAAATAGAGGTCGGATGCCAATCCAACAATAGTTTAAACCTTAATAGATATAACATGCCAAAGAAAAGTACTTCTACAACTTTGCTTCTAAAAATAATTCTAAAACCCTAAGAAAACTAAAGAAACTTTTTCTTTCAACAAAGAAACTAGAACTTGGAATCCAACCCCCCATTGTGTCATTGCCCTACTTATATAGCCGTTAAAACTAGAAAACACTGCCTCAACACATAAGTAATTGCTGCCAGATGTTGATACTTGATGACTTGCAATCTAATAGTAGATCCTCGGTTAGGTCACAATGATCTTTGCTCATTAATTCCCAGTTGTTGCATTAATACCCTTTAGATATTTAGCAAAGATAGAGGCCCATAAATGATCAAATTCTAAAAAAAATATAGCAAAAGAGTCTTGTTGACCAATCTCGTCATCCAAAGGTACCGACTCAAAGATCCTATCCTAAATAACAAGAGAAATAAATGTCAGCAAGTTGCAACAAACTCCCAAAATATATTGTCTCATAAGAGGCACAATCCTCCTACAGTGAAGAGATTACGCATCATGTGGGTGAGGATCTTATGTTTTCTGAATTTTTTTTTGGAGACAACTTATGCCAAGCTGATACATGTCCCGAGCCCTTCTCAAAAAGTAAAATGATAAAAGAAAGATGTGTAACAACCACGTGGCACATTGCTCATCTTTCCAACCAGCCTTGCATAAACCTAGACATCTTTGAAGCCAAAAAAAAAAAGCTAAAGATAAAATGACTAAGGAAAAGAAAAATGTTTCATAGTTTTGGAGACTCATAGGAGCCTTCGCTTGCAGAGGTATGAACCCAACTCTCTGGATATTCCTAGAGTTTAAGGAAAGAGGAGTGCTACACCTACAATTCTACTTCAGTTGGTAAGGGAATACTATGGATGAGCCTGTATGCTTGATCAAGCTAGAAGACTTCCCTGAAAGACATGACTCCCCACCTTGTAGTAACCACTCCAAGGTAATGATAAAGATGAGAAAGGAAAAAAATCTTGCGCTCGATTTAATCAGTTGTGTGCACTGTACTTGAACTTGGGAGTTCTATAGAAGTTTGATCCTTTTGTTTGATAGATTCCGTAATTTGTTCTATTGTTTGCACATCTTCATCTGGGGAGAAAAAAGGAGGTAGCCCATAATTGATCAATACATTGGAATCCTTTTTTACCTTTTCAACTCTCCTTGCCAACACCATCTGGAAATATTTGCACTTTTTGGCGACCTTATGGGAGTTGACAATTGCACTCGCTTTGATGGAAATGATTCTTTAATCAGGAACTCTGACATCTTTCAAGATTTTGTCAGAAGCCACACAAAACGTAGAATTGAAACTTTGTGATTCATCTACTTAAGAGTCACTTGTCTGTCGAATGTGATTGCCTATTGAGCCAATCTTCCCATTTATTTCTTCGACATCCCTCAAGAATTGCAAGACGAGACTAAGAAAAGGAACTGCAGCTACAATCCACTCGCAGTGTGAAGATACAAATATTTTTAGTAGCAGGAGGGACCCGACCTTGTGAGCAACAACTAGCTCTTGACTAAGTTGAATCTCTCTAGCTCTTGCATTCTCCTCTACTCGATCTCTCTCCTTGAGAACGTCTGCTAATTCATAGCTCATCTTTCTAGTTTCTTGGTCTCAGGTCTCTAAAGTGGACACAAACTCTTATTTCTCTAGCTTCAATATTTCTACCTCTACCTGTGCCTTCTCGACACTATTAGAAGCTTGGGATTGGACACTGTCTAGCTCTTTCTATAGGTTTTCATGAGTACTTATGAACTCCATGTTGGTTTGATGTTGGCTAGCGAGGTTAGCTTTCAATTTGTCAATTTTGGCATGTAGCCAAACTTGTTTTCTTTGTGCTTCTTCAACCAACCTCGAGGTCTCCCCTTGCTTACCTTGAATCTGCATTATGCAGGCCATCTCAACATCCTTGGCCTTGATTTCATTCTATAATCTTCCCAGTTTTTCCCTCACATTAACCAACTTTGTCTCACACTTCAACTTTTTTCCCAGCCTTTCATAGTCTACATATACTACCTATTGGGTGGTCTTAGCTAAGACCACCTTGTCACATGGACAAGTTTCATTCAGATTTAGGCCTGTCATCCAGATGTCATAATCCTCCATCTGCATCCACCCCTCAGGCTTAGCCATAGGCGACATCATGGTGTTAATCAAGAGAGAATTTTGCTCCTCATTAAAAAAGGCCACAAATTTTCTTGGTAGTCAGAAACTCAACGTTCTTCAATAGCCATCTTTGTTTAGCATTTCATTGGGCTAGCTTGGTTGCATTGAAAGGATCCTAGAGGGTTTGAGGGACATTGACATTCTACATTATAATAGGAGCACCAGGAGGGAAACCAAAAAGGGTAATGGAAGGGCAGATCTCAGATGTATGAGTATGCGGGAAAGCGAAAGGGAGTGTTATTATTGAAAAGGGTGGCACACCAAGCTGAGAATGAACATGAGATTTTCCAGTAGGGTTGAAGAGAGATACGATCAAGTGGAAAGGTATTTTCTCAAAGATGATGGGCCAGGAGTGGGGATTAGCACAAATGTCTTAGCTCTTTCTAGAGGGACCCTTAACTAGGAAATCAAAGAGTCCACAATGGCTGAAGCGAATACTAATTGCTCGACATTCAAGGTAATTTCAGGGGGTTCATTACAAGTAAGAGGGGGTGTACTAAGAATTATCAGGTCAGGGACTGAGGACAAAGAGTTCCTTTCCACAAGAGGAGCCAAGGGGGAAACCAAATATGTAGAAACAACAAGAAGAGAGGGAGAAAAACTTACCCGAGTCATAGTAGTTGGCACATCTTGTAGGGCAGACTCCACTTCTTCACCTTGGACCAGAATGTTGGATACACCTAGATCTTGGACCTACCTTCTCTTTTCATGACCAAAACTAACATGTTTTGATCTCCTGGCCACCAACCCCTCTGAAACTTGGCCCTTGACGACCACAGTGGATGACACTCTCAAAGACCGTTGGGATCTCTTTCCTTTACTTTGGGCACCAGAGGAGGACGAAGCTCGTGAATCCCTTGATTTTGAATCGCTTTGACTATCATATTTTTGAGGTTGGAAAGCCCGATGCGGAAGTTGTTCCTCATCAATTTCATGGCTGGCCTTTGGATTATTGTTATCAATTTCGGCCCCCTTATCATAGATCTTGTTGAACCCATCATCCTCTAGGAATTGTCCAACACGAAGGGTGAGGCACTGTAGCTCCTATCAGAACCTCCAAAAATCTACCTTCTCTCTTTCTAACCAACATCTTTTCTTCAGCTGCATATTAATATATTTGTTTAGCAAAAGGTTCCTTTCATATTGTATCTTTGGGGTATAGAATCTCAACCATTCTGGTTGTTTGAAAGGAATGTGTTTCAAATCAATGTACACCTCTGTAGTTTCTAGAGTTAGATTCTTCCTCGTCTTGAAGTATTCCCACTTAGCATGTCTCACACTATAAACTCCCCATGGGTTATAGTCCCACTTAGTGAATGAGGAATATGCTTAAGGATGCCAATAGATCCTTGTGCTCATCCTCAAAAATTCACTTCGTCAGTGACACTTGAATGTTAGCAAAATTGAGGGGAAGTGGATATAACTTCATTTTGTTTCTCCCAATGCCATAAATCTTGTTGACCAGAGTCACCTGGTGGCATGCATCCAATGTGAAGACTTTTTCTATCACAAATATGGGGAGTCAGAAGGACTCATTAGGAAAGCCATGGAATTTGATAAATGTGAAGTACATGTCCAAGAAATAATCCACTAGGGTTAGCGAGATTCTCATCCATTGTAAGACCTCAAGAGAGAACCACTATCCTTTCTACCAACACACAATTTTGCGTCCCAAAATGAAATGCAAATGGTGGCTATCCATCACTAATTCAATATTATTGTTTTCTATTGTGGGATCAATCTAGATATAGTTTAGTATGTCGACTTATGTAAGCAGCCTATCACCCTCTAATTGGACAACTGACTCCAACCTTCACCACATTGCCCCCCTTTAGCACAAGCTAATACAACATCACCATCATCCTTCTCAGGTCAATTAGTTTTTTTTTAATTGAAGAAGACTATTATTAATAAAAAATGAAACAATAAATACAAGTTACATCATAATAACAACACAATTGTTGTTAAAACTAGTAGACCAACAGATTGCCTAAGTAAAAAAAAAGAATTACATCAAGTAGTAGATAACCAACAGACCAACATATTGGTTTTGTTAAAAAAAACAATTACAATAAGAATATAACCATTTACATCAACTAACAACACAATTGTTGTAATTACTAGCCAAAATTAGACTCATAAGACGAATAGTTAGGTTATTTTTAAAACAACAATTTATAGTAGCTAATGAAAATAAAACAATAATTTAGTGTAGCTATAAATAATTTCCTACAACCCTGATTAGTCCAGTGAAGCATTGTCAGCAACTCACCATGAAAAAGCACATAATCAATGTGTATTTGATTTACACAACACAGTCCTATTTTCCTCCAAACCTACCTGTCCACAAGAAATATAAACAACTTATGTTCCGTAATCATTTTTGGAGTTTAAATGCTTCATACATTACTTCCCAACATTCCACAACAACTTGTGCCAGTCACAGAAAGCCAACTTCGACTACAGACTCATGTTGCACCAAGAAAGGTAGGCTTAATTATCGGAAAAAATCCCACATCCCTCCAATACCCAATTCCCACTACCTATGAATAGACAATTTCTTTTTGTATTAGCCATCAATGCTAGTGTGGCATTTCAGACCTCCAAACATGGATTTAGGTACACTTGACTCTACCTAAGATATGTCAATTCTGATGCCTCTAATTACTCATACGCTGGGGTTTGTATGCTCGTGGATTCACACATATAAGTACAAAATTTTTGTAAACATAAAGTTTGCTCCAAAAGCATCATAAGAAGAGAATTTTTTTTACTAATTTTGACTACTCCTACAGATATCCTACTGCTCCACCCTGATAAGAAAAAAATGAGAGTTAAGGCATATATGTTACAGTCTTGGTGTAAATACTATACATTGCTTTACATCTACCAATTTATTTGTTGGGAAGTTCTGCTTGCTCTCAAAATTATTTGATGCTATATCTATTTAGATGTAAATGTTTCTAGGGTGATAATATGGAACAAAAAAAAATGAAAATCATGGATTGGTTTGTTGCCTATGAAGTACCAAATTAGATCATTACATTTTGAATGGAAGAAAACACTAAAAATAAGTAAAAGCTCAGATTTTATCTTTTTCCTAAGCTTATGCTTGTATGACACTTTAAAATTTTGGTTGTGGTTATTTGTTCGCAGTACAACAAAGCAGGTGTAAGAAAACTGGAAAAGGACACATAATGGTGAGAAATCATTAAGTAGAGAGGAAGAAGAGAGGAAGGGCATCATCTAATTAAATGCACCATTAGTTCTTTTAGCTAGCGTGATAATCTTTGTGAATGAAGAATAAATCATTACTGGTGCAATAGTCTATGTTTCTCTTTTAATATTGACTGTTGCATTAACATCCATAGTGGTATAAGTAAATTAATACATTATCATTGAATGAGAAAAAGAGGTCAGGTACGAGAGGAAGTTGTTGGATTCGAAAGGTAAAGGAAGAAGAAAGCCACCACCCATTAATGTTGCATGCTTATTGGTCAATTTTTAACATGCATTGAAATATGTTGTTTAAAATCTCTGATTCAGCTTTAAATATCAACTGGGAAGTAAATTCTTCATTGTTTGTTCCATTGTGAAGATTTGTTTATCTCTTGAGTATTTTGTTGCACACATTGAATAATCGATACAACCACTTTGGTGTTAGATTTGATGATAATTACATCTTTATTACCCAACTAGATTTGGCATGCTATGCTTAAGTTGGATGAATATGAATGTGTAAAGTGACACTCTTTTGTAGAGTTAAAAAAAAGGGGGTTTTCTGTTATCATTCTTTTCTCAGTATTAAAAGTGATTTTCCAATTTGATGATATATAGCTCTAACATATGGGTTTTTGTTTGTAGTTCACATAAGAAAACAATGGTGGTCTCTATCGCATAAGAATCAAAATATCAAGCACATTCGAGTTGGAGAATTGAACTTAAACTTGAGAAAAGCATTTTTTAATGCTTATTGTAATAGTCCAAGGCATTCATTTCTACTTTCATTTTATGTTTTAGACCAACTCACTTTCATTTTGGGGTTTAAAATTAACCACTGATTTGATCTCTTTAGGTTGGATAAAATTGAACTTAGACACTTATTAGATTTCAATTTTGGATCTAAAAATTGACCAATCAAAGTTCACACTTCAGTTTTGGTGCTTAAAAAGAATCCATTCTTGCTTTGAAAGTTAAAATGAACATGTTCCTTTTATGTCTTGTAATCTTTTTCACAAAATAATATCATTTAAAAAGGTGTATGCACTTCTCTCGTGCTTCATGGTGATCTTGAGAATCAAAAGTCTTTTTGTGATATTAAGTTAAAAACATTACCTCCACATTTTGATTTGGGTTTAAAATTGAACAAAACATCTTGTGAGTGTGAGTGGAACATGTTGCGTGTGTTCTCCATTTTTTTCTAAACAAAGGTTGATCAAACTATGAATATGTGTGCTTGCTTTTGTTTG
>VDFB02000003.1:320189409-320272033 GCA_007258455.2 Sequoia sempervirens | reverse complement strand
TGTGAGCACCTATTAAAATCTGCAAACACTAAACCTCAAGCATGGATTAGTGACTTACAAATTCATCAAAATACTCCTATGAAATAATGCAAAATGATTCCTAACATGATAAAAAAACAAACTAAACTGAAAACATGAAAAATACATAATGCACACTTATCTCATAGTGGATTGGTGCTATTGTGGAAAATATCCCTTTCCCAATCCTTGCTTAAGCTCCATGATGAAAATGCTAAGATATGGAGTGGAAAAAATCAGTTCTCCATTGAAGAGAGTGACCTTGCATGATATTGTAGATGAGATAAAAAAGATTGTGGAGAATTTGTTTGAAAGATGAAGACTCTCATTTATAGATTCTCAAGTTGAAAGAATGCCTATGAGAGAGCAATGTGAGATCAAAAACAAGCTAATGAAAAGAGACCACTTGTCAACTTGTGAGTGGTTGAGGAGTGTGCAAGATTTGGGAAATGTGCCCAAAAGGGGGGAATTTCAAATTTGAATTTGAGAGTTAATGTTGAGTGGGGGACATGTAAGAGCTTATTAATTGCTTTGTTGGATGTACATGTCCACTTGATTTTGAATTCAAACTTGAGGGAATATTCCTCAAAGATGCCATGTGTATGTAAAATGTTGGATTTAATAAATCAATAAATTGATTTATTTGTGCAAGTGGGAGTATCTAGAGGATGTGATGGATGGTTAGGTTAGGCTAATTAGGATTAGATTAGCTTAATGATGATTAGGATGATTTTGACTTTTATGACTTAAATATTTGATTTATTTAGTTCAAAAAAGGATGGAATATGCATTATGATTTAATTAGATGAATTTTTGATTTATTTGATTAAAAGGTTAATGATAATGTTTATTTAATTTTAAATTAATGACCTTAGGATATGGAGATTAATGAGATTACCTGATGAATGGATGAAGGTGAGCTTGATTAATTGATGAATGGACCTAATGTGAAACCTAGTTTACTTGATGAATGAACCTGATCGAATGCATAATGCTAATTTTGCATGTCTACAACTTTCACCCACAATAATCAATCATCCATAATAAAATGATCGTCACCTTCATCCTTTGGAAAAAAAATAGAAACAATCACAAAAATCAGGAAAATCAAGCTTCAATCGCAAAATCAAAATCGAATCAACAAACAATTAAAACAAAATCAAACTCTTGATATTCGCAAATATGTCAATCAAGCTTATATCAACAGCTTATCAATCAAATTATCAAACCATCATCATCCTATACAATGCATGTCCTAGGATATATCATTCCTAAAATGGGCATCATTTTGGATATCACCTTGGATCCTTATCCTATCACATCCCTTTGGCTCAAGGTATGAAGAACATTGGCTTGTTTGCATACTTGATCTTTTCATTTTATTTATGTTATTGCGCTCATTCCAAAGACCTCTCGATGATATCCGAATGAAGGATTTAGAGAGATAGGAACGGGGCAACGATCATTATCTTTTGTCTATTGTGCTTGTTGGACGTTCTTGTAAAATAACTTGGCGAATACTTGCTTTGTTAGGTACGTCCTAGCAATGTTTCCATATGTCAGGTGTGAGCAAGAATATTCCTATCTATTTGTCGAGTCAAAGTCCATCGTACTAGGTACAATGCCATCCTGGTTCTTTATACCTTGATGCATCATACCTACATGTGTAATCAAACATAAGGTAAGTAGCCCTTTTAAAATCCCAATCCTTTATAAGAAAATCATCATCATTTATCATCATCATCATCTCTAATAAAGTCTCGTCAGATCATGGACTTGTGGGATCCTCTTGTCATCATCTCATTTCAGCACTAACATCATCATCACCAATGCATCCATCATACATACATCTTGCATCCACAAACCATCAGCAACCGACATATCATTCATATCATACATAATAGGAAACATCATATCATCATTTAAGTTTTTTAGGATAATATAGATGTGTTATTCTAAGCATCTTAAAAACATCTCATGTGCATCATCATCCATAACCAACCTTTTTGAACCTCTTTATCGCAAGATCGACCTTCAAATTGAATCTTTTCACTCGATCTCTCGAGGGGGCAATGTACCAGTGTAGTTCTTTCAGCTGGGGCATCCAAAATATTAGAAAAAATTTCAATTTTGATCGCGACAAGTTTATTCTTTGAACCAATGCAACAAGTAAATTGCTTCAAAGAGGGGAAAAATGTAGACACCTAAAATTAACATCATGCACCCAATTCACATTCATCCACTCATTAAATAAATCAAACACAACAAATCCATTCACCAAGTAAATCAAGTCTTTAGTCCTAAGGTTATTCATTTAAATAAATCAAAGGCTCACATCATCCTTTAATTAAATAAATCAAACTTTATTTAATTAAAATCTCAAAAGTCATTTCTCATCCCTTTTTTATTTAAATATATAAAAATATTTGAGTCAAATTGGTCAAACTCACCTAATCATCATTAAGCTAATCTAATCCCAATTATCCTAACCTAACTACCCATCACATCCTCTAGATAATCCCACTTGCACCAATAAATCAATTTATTGGTTTATTAAAATCAGCATTTTCCCTCAACATGGCATCTTTTAGGAATATTCCCTAGAATTTGAATTCAAAGACAAGTGGACATGTACACCCAACAAAGCATTTATGAGCTCTTACATGGCTCTTACATGTCCCCTTTCACAAGTCAAACTCAACATTTACTCACAAATTCAAATTTGAATTTCCCCCTCTTGGGCACATTTCCCAAATCTTGCACATGCATCAACCACGCACAAGTTGACAAGTGGCCTCTTTTCATTGGCTGGTTTTTAGTCCCACATTGCTCCCTATTGAGCACTCTTAGCATTTGAGAATCTAAAAATAGAGGCTTCATCCTTGATCAAATCCTCCACAACTCTACAATCTTAGCATTTCATCTACAATCATCATGCAAGGTCACTCTCTTCATTTGAGAATTGATTTTTTCCACACCATCTTCATATCATATTCATATCAATTTCATCATCAAACTTAAGCAAGGATTGGGAAAGGGCTATTTTCTACAATAGCACCAATCCACTATGAGATAAAGTTGATTCATGTTGTTTGTATGCTCATTTAGTTTTTCTTGATGTTTTAATATCGTATTTAGCATATCTAACATGTTTCATTATTTCATAGGGATGTTGATTATTAGCTTGGTTTTAAAATACTAACCATTTGAAGATTTTCACATCCACACAATGAATCCTCACTTGATCTTTGTTTCTTTTCACAGTCTCCTCATTGATAAAGGAAATAAAGAGGTACTCACCAACTAGCGCGTTACCTTCATCAGCTTAAATCCTTAAAATATTTCCAGTGCATTGAAATTTAGTACATGTTATTTTATCACTTAGCTACTCCATCATGCACATCATCCTTACTCTTAAGATTGATGGCTAGTCTTTTCTTGACAATTTTACCTTGTCAATCAACCTAACTAATATATTCAAGCGACATCAATGATGCAATTTATCAATTGTCATGATCAATAGTTTACCTTTCATTGTCAAAGTAGTTAAGCTTCTAGAAAATTCTAATAGCCAACTTTCTCTGACAATGCTTTGTAGCATAGTTGGAAATAACTTGTGAGTTTTTACAATAAAGGAACTCTAGATTGTTCTTCCCTTGGCAGATTTTGAACTGTGAGTTGTGAAATGAAATAGAATGTGCTAGATTCTGCTAGATTAAAAATGCATTAAGTGTGATTGCAATCATCCAAAGGAGGACCATACAGAAATTGCAAAAGAATCAAATCCAAGAGACTGGAAATGCCCAAAATGCGGCATCCTAATTTTTAGAAGAGATATGACATACCTCAAGTGTGATTGTAAGCATTCAAAGAAGACCAAAAAAAAAGTTCAAAACAACTAAATCTAGTAGACTAGAAATGCACATCCCATAATACATGTACCTCAAGAAACATCTGTGAGCTTTCATAAGCAATATTCACATGTGAGATAAATGCACAAACCTAGGATTGGAAAATGTAGAGTTTTCTTTTTCTAGAATGGCCTAAAAGGAATGTTTGAATTTTTTGAATTGAGTGAGTGGTATGCCTTTAATGCCTCTAAAAATGTACTAGAAATGCAGAAGAATAAGATGAGCAACACACATTTAAAGTAATTGATCACAAATATCAAACACTAGTAATGCATATATAAATCCCGGATAGTACAAAGAAATGAATAAATTGAATCAAATCTATTTCCTACAACAAAACACATAAAGTTCAAATAATTCCCTCCTTCTAGTGTCATTATGTGGATGTGAAAATCTGCAAATGGCTAAAACTCTAAACAAGACATTATCATGATTAGTGTTTTAAAAACAAAGCAAGCATTCAACATGCCTATGAAATAATACATCATTCTTCAAAATGCAAACAAATGACAAAGATGATCAAAGCATATCAAAACATGAAGTATACCATTCCATAGTGGATTGGTGCCACTTTTCTATGAAAAGTGGCCATTTCCCAACCCTTGACAAGCCAATGATGAAGATGCAATGCTATGAAAATGGACAAAACTAGTTCTCAATGTGAAGAGAGTAACTTTGCATGAAGTTGTGGATGATAAAATGAAGGATAGCCTCTCCATTTATAGAAGAGTTTGATTTGAGAAGAAGCAAATGGGATGAATGTAGGATAAAAACTAAACCAATAGAAAGAAGCCACTTGTCACCATGTGAATGGGCCAAGGATGTGCATGTTTTGATGAATGTGCCCATAAATGCATATATTTGAAATTTGAAATTGTTGAAATGACAAGGTGGAGGGAGAATCAAATAGAGTAATGGCCACTTAGATCAATGCAAAAGGACTTGTAAGGTGACATAAATGCCTTGTTGGAAGGACTCATCCCACTTGGAGGGAGATTTGAAATGGAGGAATATTCCATTTTTATGCCTTGTTGATGGAAAATGAAGATTTAATAAATTAATGAAAATCATTTATTTGTCCAAGTGGGAAAAGCTAGAGGATTGGACTTGCACATTAGATTTAACCTTAATTATGATTTGACTAACTTAAGTGAGGATTAGGTTATTTGACTTTTTGACTTAGATTTATGGATTAAAATAAATCATAAGGAGATGAATTATAGTGGTTTAGACTTAGTTAAATAAATGTTTTGATTTATTTAGCTAAAGGGAATGCTGTTAGCTAAAGGGAATGAGGAGAATGAGGAGAAAATGCTGGTGATAAGAAAATAGAAAAAAAAGGGGTGAATTTTTTTGAAGACTTGGCTGTAGCCCTTGGTCAAAGAAAAAATGTGGGACATTGCTTGTTAGTTTTTTGTTTTAAGGTAGTAGTCGCTGGTTGGAGGATGCTCTGCTAATTAGAAGGGTCAATATTTTGGTTTGTTCATAGATTTTGTTGGAAGACAAAGAACATCGGTCAAAGGTTAGGTGTAGCTCAAAGGTAGTTGCAGATCAATGGTAAAAAAGCTTCAGATCATTTTTATTTTGAAAATTATTGAATGTTATAAAGAAGTTGAAAAGAGGGGAATTTTTTTTTTCTTTTAAAATGGAAGAGAGATTTTGGCATAGATTTTATTTGATTTGATATTTACTCATGCAAGATTTCACACATTTTGTGGGTGTTTCAAAATATATTATATTCAGTCGCTTTTCCTTCTGTGATGCTTAATTCTTTATATATCGTATGAGTTTTATTTTGTGTGCACTCCCAAATGGAGTCCATCTCCACAAAACTATAAAGCATAAATAATGGAAGTGACATGTTGATACCAACAATGTCATGAGAATGTAGTGATAGTTGTTTGAATGAGTAGTAGCTTAGAAGATTTAGAAAAAATCTATGTAATAGTTTTTTTTAATCAATATATAGTATTATGTCTGTGTTCTATATTTTTCTCCTGCCATTGCATTCCTACATTCTAGAGGAGGTGGATTAAGTAACAATCATGGCATGGTGATCATACTATGAGGTATAAAACAATCTATTGCTTTAAAGTGAATGGAAGATTGTTAGAGTTGTTTTGAGGGCAGTTTGAAGCATGAAGGAATTCATGTAGAAAAATACTTGCACATATAAGCTACTAGAACAATGATATTTGTCTGTAATGAATAGAGCCCTGAGATCATTGTCTTTGTCTATTGTTGTTTAATATTGCATGAGGGTTGAGGATACAACTTGGAGGGTGAATAACTACAGTCTATGGTTCGGGAGTTCATGGGAGTATGTGTTGAATCTTAGTTGTGTTTACAATTTTTCCTTGATGAAAAAATCTCTTTCAGTTTGTTCTCATTGATAACCTGTCTCAAGATGGTTCTCCTTGCACATCACATGTTTCGGATATTTCTCTTTCGGGCTTACACATATCGGCATGAGTATGGAAAGGTCTCCCAGATCCACTTTGAAATGTCTAAGTTGCCTATCAGCAATACATTTCTGATGTTATGTCGATTGAATTTAACATTCTGGCAGCTTTCGGTGTGAAATTGTTCATGGTCTTGGTGACAGAAGAAAAATCTTTATCGGCATGAGCTTGGCCGTCAGGATGAGGTCTTAGTGATTTTCTTATGTCTCCCCGACCCGCTTCAGAATGAGCATATCAGCAAAGTAAATCATCCTTGGGGTAATGTCATAGCGAGTCTTTCTCGTCTTATTGAATTGTGCTCAAAAGGTTTTATCTATTTTTTCAGGAGGAGTCTCACCGAACAACTCTTTGAGAACTTTGGCCAAACTGAGCGGTATCAGGCTGAGGTCTTGGCGATTTCACTTGGTTTCACCAACTAATGCATGTGGAATTCTATTGGTAGGAGTGTTGTTTTCAGTATGCAATCTCTCTGAAGACATAGTGTCACACTGACCGCCATTGGACAATTGCTTTCGGTAGGACATTCTGGAAGTCTTAGTGAATAGGTGTGAATTCGAGGTGTTTCGATATGACTGAAATGATCTAAAAGATGTCTTCTTGATGGTTTGAAGTTATATTGACATGTATTGTACAGTTGGTCTCATTAGTAAGAAAACATGTGTCACAGTGACCAATGTATATAATGTGGAATTTCGGTGAAACGTGGGGCAATCTCTATAGCGTCTTCCTGACTATGCATTGTCTTGCTGACCGCTGATGAAAAAATACATTTCGGTAAGACTCATATGTTTCGATATAATGTCATAGCAAACCCATCAAGTCTTGGCGACTAAGTCTTGAGGGGCTTTCAGCGAGAGATTGGTATGTTATAGCGACTCTCATAAGATAAAAGTGTGCATCAGAGAGAGAACCATTATGTTATAGCTACATCACACAAGGGGTTTCTATCAAAGGCTCATCGGTGTGAGATTGATACTGTCTTGGCGATCTAGGGTGAACTCGGGATGTCTCTGCAAAACAAGGGGCAGTCTATATAGCATCTCCCCGACTTTGTATTGTCTCAGCGACATGGGATGAAAAGTGCCTCTCGGCAAAACATTATGAAGTCTACAAGAGGTCTCACCGATATCATTTGGTCACAACGATAGTGAATGAAACTAAAGGAGATCTCAGTGAAAGACTTGTTGATGTCTCAGTGAATGAATAATACTCTAAGGAAGCCTATCGATGAGACATGATGTTTTCATTATGTGTTCTTCCCAACTCTGATGGCTCGCAGTGAAAGAAAATAAATAAAAGGCTACAATGACAGTGAATGAAATAGAAGGGCATCTCGGTGAGAAAGTATCTTGTGTCTTAGTGAATGGTTAATGAAATCTCAAACTCTATGGCCATTTATGGAAACTTCAAAATACAGTTGCAGGCTGACATCATTGATTGAATCGAATCTCATAACTGTTACATGGCAGCATAGTCATTGAGTTTCCTCTTTGAGCAGTTGTGTTTTTATTTTAATGGATGATTTGCAACTCTTTGGATAAGCATTACTATTGATTTTTAATCATCATCGACAGATTGTCAGTATTTAGCTTTATATTCAAAACTTAGCAAGAGAATCTGAAGATCTGGTGAAAAATGTTTTGAATATTTCTTCACAACCGACATACTTGAAATGTAATTAAATACCTGTGTTGAAAACTATAAGAGTTGTTGATTTTGTAATTCTGAGAGTATCATTCCTTGTCTGTATGGAAATGTATGAATGAACTCTGCAGAAAGATATGTGCTTAACTGAAAATAGAGAAATCCTCCGAGTCACTATTATTGTTCAAAACATAATTTGAGGGGTTGGTACTCCTTGAGATGGGTGTCTCAAAATGAGGGGCTAGTGCTCCTTGAGTGGGTGCTCAAAAATAAGCCTATAAGGCATTGTGAACTTTCGTTTAAAGATTAAGCCTGGAAGGCATTTAGGGAGTGGATTTTATACCCCATGAGGGTTTTCCACTCGGTAAAATCTAGTCTTCTTGTTCTTCTAAGTTCCCTTTGCTTTACTGTGTTGTTGATTATTTCAGATCACTGTTTGGTTATTAATTTTCTCAATTTTGTTTATGAATGATTACATTCAAATCATGAATGCATTAATCAGAGTATATTGAGATCTAATCTATGCTATATTTTTTGAATTTATGAAAATTTGTCAAATCTGTTATAGCACTTATTCACCCCCCCTCTCGGTGTCATTTTAACTCCAACAATTGGTATCAGAGCCTAGGGTCCTCTGATAGGTTTAATTACCTTTGATTGATTTTGGTCTTGGAGTATTTTTTTAATGGCACATTCTCAAGATGGTGCCTCTGTATCCAGAGCTCCATTATTTGATGGAACTGATTATGTGTTCTAGAAAATCAGAATGGAAGCTTTTCTTGTTTCTTTAGATGATGTTTGGTGCATTGTTTTAGAAGATTACAATGTACCAGCCACTATTCCCACTTATGCTGTTGAAAAGAAGAAGTATGAAATAAATGCCAGAGGTAAGCATGCCCTCTTGTGTGGGTTAACTAAATATGTGTTCATTAAATTCATGCATTGCAAATCTGCTCATGGAATATGGGAAAAACTTGAAACTATATATCAAGGGAATGAGAAAGTCAAACTATCAAAAATCATTACACTCAAACATCAGTTTGTGGAGTTGAAAATGAAGGATGATGAAAATGTGGCTGAATATTTCCTAAGAGTAGATGAAGTTGTCAATTCAATGAAAGGTCTAGGTCAAGAGATTAATGAATTTGATGTGGTCACAAAGGTTGTTAGAACCTTACCATCCAAATTTGAATCTAAGGTTTCAACCCTAGAAGAAAAGAAACACTTTGATAAGCTTACCTTAGGCAGCCTACAAGGAATACTTACTACCTATGAAATGAGAACTAGCGAAAACAATTCAATAGGAAAAGAAATTGCCTTTAACACTAAAAAGAAAGAAAAAGTCGAAGTTAGTGAATCTGAGTTGTCTGATTCTAAAGAATCCCATTTTGTTAGAAGATTTAAAAAGGGATCAGGAAAATATAAGGGAAAACTTCCCTTTAAATGTTTTAACTGTGGAAAAATAGGTCACTTTGCTGCAAAGTGTCCCTATGATGATCAAATCTGTTACAATGAGACAACTGGAAAACAACCTATGAAGAAGGCCATCAAACCTAAACGAAACTTCAATTTCAAAAAGAAGAAAAGCCTGTTTAGTAAGGATGAATCTGAAATTGAGTCTAAAGATTCATCAGCTGAAGAAGATGAAACTCTGTTCATGGCTGAAATTACTTAGCAAAATGATTCTAACACCTTTGACGTTGAAGGTGTAGTAGATCTTGAAAGTGAGCTGAAATGTGCTTTACAAGAGGTCAAAAAACTCAAAAAACAAGTCCTAGCTCAAGAACACAAACTAGATTAAGAAATGATCTCTTTGAAAACTTAGCTTGAAGAAGAAAAAAGAGTTGAAGACTGTCTTTGAGAGACTGTAAGTTGCAAAGATCAAGAAATTCAAAAGCTGGAACAAGAAGCAGTTTCTCTTAGGAAGGAAATTGAAAGATATGAAAGCACTCTAAAACTGAATGATATGCTCAGCAAGCAGAAGATGTACAAAGATAAAACTGGTGTTGGTTTTGAAAAGGGTGAATGCTCAATTGACCATACAAAACAAAACCCCTCTTCTAAAGTCAAAGGTTCAAGTTCAAATCACTCAGAATTTGGTAAAGATCATGTTCAGTCTTTGAGAGGTAATAGATCTTCATACAAAGTCAATCCTTTCTTCTATGGTTATTGTTCTTTCTGCAACAAATTTGGCCATAAGGTGAGCACTTGCAGGCTTATGAATCCTAGGTTTGGTCGTAGGCAACATTATGGTTTTGTTACACAAATCAAATGTTTTAAATGCAATGCTTTGGTGTTCTGTCAAACAGTGCAGAACTGATCTACAATCTAAAAGGCATAAATTTAAAAAGGTTTGGAAACCTAAGTTTGTCAACAACATTGAGCAAACTATGTTGGTTCAAACAGCTTTTCATTCCAAGAAAAAGGACTTATGGGTCCTAGACAGTGGATGTTCTAACCATATGACTGGTGACAAGGATAAGTTTGTAAATCTTGAAGATTATGTAGGTGGATATGTTAAGTTTGGTGATAACTATGGTATTCAAATTAAAGGTAGAGGTTCACTTCTTCTAAATGAAGACACTCCTATCCATAATGTGTACTATGTGGAAGGTCTCAAGCACAATCTTCTAAGTGTTAGTCAAATCTGTGATAGTGGTTATCATAATCTTTTCACTTCGCAGGGATGTGAGATTAAAAACAAGCTAGGAAAGGAGGACAAAAGGAAATTTGTACAATCTTCTCGACACATCAAGCAATGACAATAATAAAGGTATGTGTTTAATGAGCCAAATTGAAGAAAGTTGGTTATGGCATAAAAGATTAGGACACATAAACTTTGAAAATCTGGTTAGAATAAGTAAGAATCAAAATGTTAGAGGTTTACCAATACTTAACAAGCCAGAAAATTCTGTGTGCAAAGAATTTCTAAGTGGTAAACAAACTAAAATCAGCTTCAAAACAAAAGAACATTCTTCCTCAAAACCTTTACAACTTGTGCACACTGATTTATGTGGACCAACTAGAACAAGGTCTATTAATGGTGAAAGGTACTTTATGCTGTTTGTGGATGATTATACTAGAATGGTTTGGGTCACATTTCTTAAGCACAAATCATAAGCATTTGAAAGGTTTAAAATTTTTCATAAATTGGTTGAGAAGGAATCTGATTTGAAACTTAAATGTCTGCGATTTGAAAAAGGAGGTGAGTTCACTTCTCAAGAGTTTATTGATTACTGTGAATAGCACGACATTACAAGATAGTATGCTGCAAAAAAAAAACCTTAACAAAATGGGGTAGTTGAACGTAAAAATAGAACTGTAAAAGAAATGGCTAGAACAATGTTAGATGAAGCTAAGTTGCGTGATATGTACTCAAAAGAAGCTATTCATACAGCTGTATACATTTTGAATAGAGTGCAGATTAGAGTGAAATCTAAACACACTCCTTATGAACTATGGTATGGAAGAACTACTTCTGTCAAATACTATAAAATTTTTGGAAGTAAGTGTTTTATCAAAAAGGATGATGATAACCTTGGGAGTTTTCAATCAAAGAGTGATGAGGGTATCTTTTTGGGATACTCAACTCACAGAAAAGCTTATAAATGCCTTAACAAAAGGCTTAACAAGATTGTTGAAGTTGTTAATGTAAAATTTGATGAGAGATCACATTTGTATGTTGAATCTTTGCAAGATAATGAGGAAGAAGAACTTGAACCAAAAATAATTTCAAAAGGAACTAAGTTAGCAGGCCCTCCATCAAAAGCTCTAATTAAATATCACCCCAAAGATCAGATTATTGGGGATAAAGATGCAGGAGTTCAAACTAGAAGAAAGGTTGTAGAATCTGAAGAAAAGGCACAAATAGCTTTATGTCTAGTTACTCAGTTTGAGCCTAAAATTTTTAATGAAGCTCTCACAGACTCATGTTGGCTTAATGCTATGTAGGAAGAAATTGATCAAATTGAGAAAAATAAGACTTGGGAGTTAGTCCCAAGACCAGATGACATGAATGTCATTGGAGGCAAATGGATATACAGAAACAAACTTGATGAAAATGGTAATGTCATTTGCAACAAAGCAAGATTTGGCTGCAAAGGCTATGCTCAACAAGAAGGTATTGATTTTGGTGAAACCTTTGCACTCGTTGCTAGATTAGAATCTATCAGAACATTCTTGGCTTATTCTGTTTATAAAGATTTTACTGTTTATCAAATGGATGTCAAAACTGCTTTTTTAAATGGCTATTTAGATGAAGAGGTCTATGTTGAATAGCCTGAGGGATTTATGTGCAAAACTAATCCTGATCATGTTTACAAATTGAAAAAGGCCCTCTATGGCTTAAAACAAGCACCTAGAGCTTGGTACTCTAGGCTTGACAATCATTTGCTTTCAAATGGTTTTGTTAGAGGAGGTGTAGATAGCAATCTTTATGTTCAAATTGAAGGTTCTGATATTCTGGTTGTTGAAATTTACGTTGATGACACTATCTTTGGCTGCAACAATGTTACATTAAGTAAAAAATTCTCTCAGCTAATGGAATCTGAATTTGAAATGTCATTATTAGGAGAATTAAATTTCTTCTTGGGTCTTCAAATCTCTCAACGTGAAAATGGAATATTCCTTTATCAAACCAAGTATGCTAGAGAGATGCTTAAGAAATTTAGATGGATGAATGCCATCCAGTTAGCACTCCAATGATTACTGGATGCAAACTTACTAAGGTTGATGATTCCCCTGATACAAATAAAACTGAATATAGATCAATGATTGGTAGTCTGTTATATTTAACTGCCTCTAGACCTGACATTATGTAGGCAGTTTGCACTGTTGCATGGTTTCAAGCATCACCTAAAGAATCCCATGTCACTATTGTTAAAAGGATTTTTAAATATATTCAGGGCACTCTTAATTATGGCCTTTGGTATCTTATAAGCACTAGTTTTTCATTGATTGCATATATTGATGCTGACTGGGATGGTTGTTTGGATGATAGGAAAAGCACCAGTGGTGTTGCATTCTTTCTTGGTGATCATTTAGTGGCTTGGCACAACAAGAAACAAGAATCTGTTTCTCTCTCTACTGCCGAAGCAGAATACATTGCTACCACTTCATGCTATACTCAAGTTCTTTGGATGAGTCAAACTCTATCTGATAGGGGTATTGGAATTCCTAAACCTGTTTCTATTCTCTGTGATAACACAAGTGCAATAAGTATCTCCAAAAATCCTATCTTGCACTCTCGCACTAAACATATTGCTATCAAGTTTCACTTTCTTCGAGAAAAGGTTTTGGCTAATGAAGTTTGCTTACAGTTTGTTGGCTCTCAAGATCAGGTGGCTGATTCTTTTACTAAGCCCTTACCTAAAGAGTTATTTGAAAGGTTGAGACTTCGATTGGGAGTTATCTCTCAATCTTTACTTCTCTGATTTTCCATACATTGGCTTAGGGGCAGCATGATATATGTTTTGATTCACTTACAACTCTCCTACAATCTTGGTTGCTGCACTCTGTTATTTTTTTTGCAGCTGTTTCTCATGATGTTTTGATTGGCTTCTCAGTTGTGTTCATCTTTTCTTTTCCTTGAGGCAAAAAGGGGGAGAGTCTTTGGTGTTTTGCCATCAAGGACAAAGGGGGAGTTTGTTGAATCTCAGTTGTGTTTACAGTTTGTCCTTGATGACAAAATCTCTTTCAGTTTGTTCTCATTGATAATCTATCTCAGGATGGTTCTCCTTGCACATCACAGGTTTTGGATGTTTCTCTTTTGGGCTTACACATATCGGCATGAGTATGGCAGGGTCTCCCCGATCCACTTTGAAATGTCTAAGTTTCCTATCGGCAAGACATTTATGATGTTTTGTCAATTGAATTTAACATTCTACCAGCTTTCAGCATGACATTGTTCATGGTCTTGGCGACAAAAGAAAAATCTTTATCGGCATGAGTTTGGCCATCGGGATGAGGTCTTAGCGATTTTATTATGTCTCCCCAACCCACTTCAGAATGAGCATATCGGCAAAGGAAATCGTCCTCGGGGTAATGTCATAGCGAGTCTTTCTTGTCTTACCAACTTGTGCTCAAAAGGTTTTATCTATTTTTTCTGGAGGAGTCTCACCGAACAACTCTTTGAGAACTTTGGTCAAACTGAGCGGTATCGGGATGAGGTCTTGGCAATTTCAGTTGGTCTCACCGACTAATGCAAGTGGAAGTCTATCGGTAGGAGTGTTGTTTTCGGTATGTAGTCTCTTCGAAGACATAGTGTCACACCGACCGCCATTGGACAATTGCTTTCGGTAGGACATTCTGGAAGTATCAGCGAACAGGTGTGAATTCGGGGTGTTTCAGTATGACTAAAACGATCTACAAGTTGTCTCCCCGATGGTTTGAAGTTACAGCAACATGTATTGTACAGTTGGTCTCATCGGCAAGAAAAACCATGTGTCACAGCAACCAATGTGTATCATGTGGAATTTCGGTGAAACATGGGGAAATCTCTATAGCATCTTCTCGACTGTGCATTGTCTTTCCAACTACTGATGAACAAATACATTTCGATAAGAATCATATGTTTTGATATAATGTCATAGCGAACTCGTCAAGTCTTGGTGACTAAGTCTTGAGGGGCTTTTGGCAAGAGATTAGTATGTTATAGCGACTCTCATAAGACAGAAGTGTGCATCGAAGAGAGAACCATTATGTTACATCGACATCACACAAGGGGTTTCTATCAAAGGCTCATTGGTGTGAGATTGATACTATCTTGGTGATCTAGGGTGAGCTTGGGATGTTTCAAAAAAATAAGGGGCAGTCTATATAGCATCTCCCTGACTTCGTATTGTCTCAGCGACAGAGGGTGAAAACTAACTCTCGGCAAAACATTATGAAGTCTACAAGAGGTCTCACCGATATCATTTGGTCACAGCGATAGTGAATGAAACTAAAGGAGATCTCGGTGAAAGACATGTTGATGTCTCAATGAATGAATAATACTCTAAGGAAGCCTATTGATGAGACATGATTTTTTCATTGTGTTCTTCCCGACTCAGATGGCTCGTGGCGAAAGCAAATAAAGAAAAGGCTACAGTGAAAGTGAATGAAACAAAAGGGTGTCTTGGTGAGAAAGTCTCTTGTGTCTTAGCGAATGGTTAACGAAATCTCAAACTCTATGGCCGTTTATGGAAACTTTAAAATACAGTTGCAGGCTAACATCATTGATTGAATCAAATCTCAAAACTGTTACATGGTGGCATATTCATTGAGTTTCCTCTTTGAGCAGTTGCATTTTTGTTTTAATGGATGATTTGTAGCTCTCTGGATAAGTGTTACTATTGATTTTTAATCATCATCGATAGACTATCAGTATTCAACTTTATATTCAAAAATCAACAAGAGAATCTGAAGATCTGGTGAAAAATGTTTTGAAGATTTCTTCATAACCGACATACTTGAAATGTAATTAAATACCTGTGTTGAAAACTATAAGGGTTGTTGATTTTGTAATTCTGAGAGTATCATTCCTTGTTTGTATGGAAATGTATGAATGAATTCTACAGAAAAATATGTGCTTAACTGAAAATAGAGAAATCCTCTGAGTCACTATTGTTGTTCAAAACATAATTTGAGGGGTTGGTACTCCTTGAGATGGGTGTCTCAAAATGAGGGGCTAGTGCTCCTTGAGTGGGTGCTCAAAAATCAGCCTATAAGGCATTGTGAACTCTTGTTTAAAGATTAAGCCTAGAAGGCATTTAGGGAGTGGTTTTTATACCCCAGGAGGGTTTTCCACTCAGTAAAATCTGGAGTCTTCTTGTTCTTCTGAGTTCCCTTTGCTTTACTGTGTTGTTGATTATTTCAGTTCACTATTTGGTTATTATTTTTCTCAATTTTGTTTATGAATGATTACATTCAACTCATGAATGCATTAATCAGAGTCTATTGAGATCTGATATGTGCTATAGTTTTTGAATTTATGAAAATTGGTCAAATCTGTTATAACACTTATTCACCCCCCCTCTCAGTGTCATTTTAACCCCAACAGGATGAACTTGGTTATAGGAAAAATGCTTGATTATATAGGCAAGAGAGAAAACCTAAAATGCATGAGAAGTTGCCATGTGTCATGATCTAACAACATGTGACAACATGTGAACCCTATCTATGAAATTATTAAATGTTGAGATAAGTTATAGAAGGACAACTCATCTTCTAAAAGGAATCTTATCCCTACAAGCATGGAAGGGGAAATTACCCCATTATTAAATGATTTATTAAAAAGAAACCTAGGACTAAATGATGCAAGACCTAAGTCAACTTATGCTAGTGTAATAAATAATTAATTACACAAACAAGGGATTTGGCCTTTTCTAAACAAGGGTCTTAGTGTGGGCATTCCATTCATATGAGATGATCCATGTGGCAAGAGACCATTGCTTCCCTTCTCATTGGAACCATCCACGTGATACTTGCCTTTAAACAAATACCCATTCTTATATCCCGGCTGGAAGTTGCTTGGCTTTAGTGTGTTACCGGTTGGGTCGTTCCCTTGGGTGATTACTTTTTCCCACAAGGCATTCCCTCTAAGACAAACAAAAGCAAGCACACATATTTGTAGTTTGATCAACCTTCGTTTAGAAACAAAGGGAGAACACACGCAACATGTTCTACTCACAGTCGCAAGATGTTTTGTTCAATTTTAAACCCAAATCGAAATGTGGAGGTAATGTTTTTAACAACTTAATATCAAAAAAAGACTTTTGATTCTCAAGATCGCCACGAAGCATGAGAGAAGTGCATACACCTTTTTAAATGATATTATTTTGTGAAAAAGATTACAAGACATAAAAGGAACATGTTCATTTTAACTTTCAAAGCAAGAATGGATTCTTTTTAAGCACCAAAACTGAAGTGTGAACTTTGATTGGTCAATTTTTAGATCCAAAATTGAAATCTAATAAGTGTCTAAGTTCAATTTTATCCAACCTAAAGAGATCAAATCAGTGGTTAATTTTAAACCCCAAAATGAAAGTGAGTTGGTCTAAAACATAAAATGAAAGTAGAAATGAATGCCTTGGACTATTACAATAAGCATTAAAAAATGCTTTTCTCAAGTTTAAGTTCAATTCTCCAACTCGAATGTGCTTGATATTTTGATTCTTATGCGATAGAGACCACCATTGTTTTCTTATGTGAACTACAAACAAAAACCCATATGTTAGAGCTATATATCATCAAATTGGAAAATCACTTTTAATACTGAGAAAAGAATGATAACAGAAAACCCCCTTTTTTTTAACTCTACAAAAGAGTGTCACTTTACACATTCATATTCATCCAACTTAAGCATAGCATGCCAAATCTAGTTGGGTAATAAAGATGTAATTATCATCAAATCTAACACCAAAGTGGTTGTATCGATTATTCAATGTGTGCAACAAAATACTCAAGAGATAAACAAATCTTCACAATGGAACAAACAATGAAGAATTTACTTCCCAGTTGATATTTAAAGCTGAATCAGAGATTTTAAACAACATATTTCAATGCATGTTAAAAATTGACCAATAAGCATGCAACATTAATGGGTGGTGGCTTTCTTCTTCCTTTACCTTTCGAATCCAACAACTTCCTCTCGTACCTGACCTCTTTTTCTCATTCAATGATAATGTATTAATTTACTTATACCACTATGGATGTTAATGCAACAGTCAATATTAAAAGAGAAACATAGACTATTGCACCAGTAATGATTTATTCTTCATTCACAAAGATTATCACGCTAGCTAAAAGAACTAATGGTGCATTTAATTAGATGATGCCCTTCCTCTCTTCTTCCTCTCTACTTAATGATTTCTCACCATTATGTGTCCTTTTCCAGTTTTCTTACACCTGCTTTGTTGTACTGCGAACAAATAACCACAACCAAAATTTTAAAGTGTCATACAAGCATAAGCTTAGGAAAAAGATAAAATCTGAGCTTTTACTTATTTTTAGTGTTTTCTTCCATTCAAAATGTAATGATCTAATTTGGTACTTCATAGGCAACAAACCAATCCATGATTTTCATTTTTTTTTGTTCCATATTATCACCCTAGAAACATTTACATCTAAATAGATATAGCATCAAATAATTTTGAGAGCAAGCAGAACTTCCCAACAAATAAATTGGTAGATGTAAAGCAATGTATAGTATTTACACCAAGACTGTAACATATATGCCTTAACTCTCATTTTTTTCTTATCAGGGTGGAGCAGTAGGATATCTGTAGGAGTAGTCAAAATTAGTAAAAAAAATTCTCTTCTTATGATGCTTTTGGAGCAAACTTTATGTTTACAAAAATTTTGTACTTATATGTGTGAATCCACGAGCATACAAACCCCAGCGTATGAGTAATTAGAGGCATCAGAATTGACATATCTTAGGTAGAGTCAAGTGTACCTAAATCCATGTTTGGAGGTCTGAAATGCCACACTAGCATTGATGGCTAATACAAAAAGAAATTGTCTATTCATAGGTAGTGGGAATTGGGTATTGGAGGGATGTGGGATTTTTTCCGATAATTAAGCCTACCTTTCTTGGTGCAACATGAGTCTGTAGTCGAAGTTGGCTTTCTGTGACTGGCACAAGTTGTTGTGGAATGTTGGGAAGTAATGTATGAAGCATTTAAACTCCAAAAATGATTACGGAACATAAGTTGTTTATATTTCTTGTGGACAGGTAGGTTTGGAGGAAAATAGGACTGTGTTGTGTAAATCAAATACACATTGATTATGTGCTTTTTCATGGTGAGTTGCTGACAATGCTTCACTGGACTAATCAGGGTTGTAGGAAATTATTTATAGCTACACTAAATTATTGTTTTATTTTCATTAGCTACTATAAATTGTTGTTTTAAAAATAACCTAACTATTCGTCTTATGAGTCTAATTTTGGCTAGTAATTACAACAATTGTGTTGTTAGTTGATGTAAATGGTTATATTCTTATTGTAATTGTTTTTTTTAACAAAACCAATATGTTGGTCTGTTGGTTATCTACTACTTGATGTAATTCTTTTTTTTTACTTAGGCAATCTGTTGGTCTACTAGTTTTAACAACAATTGTGTTGTTATTATGATGTAACTTGTATTTATTGTTTCATTTTTTATTAATAATAGTCTTCTTCAATTAAAAAAAAACTAATTGACCTGAGAAGGATGATGGTGATGTTGTATTAGCTTGTGCTAAAGGGGGGCAATGTGGTGAAGGTTGGAGTCAGTTGTCCAATTAGAGGGTGATAGGCTGCTTACATAAGTCGACATACTAAACTATATCTAGATTGATCCCACAATAGAAAACAATAATATTGAATTAGTGATGGATAGCCACCATTTGCATTTCATTTTGGGACGCAAAATTGTGTGTTGGTAGAAAGGATAGTGGTTCTCTCTTGAGGTCTTACAATGGATGAGAATCTCGCTAACCCTAGTGGATTATTTCTTGGACATGTACTTCACATTTATCAAATTCCATGGCTTTCCTAATGAGTCCTTCTGACTCCCCATATTTGTGATAGAAAAAGTCTTCACATTGGATGCATGCCACCAGGTGACTCTGGTCAACAAGATTTATGGCATTGGGAGAAACAAAATGAAGTTATATCCACTTCCCCTCAATTTTGCTAACATTCAAGTGTCACTGACGAAGTGAATTTTTGAGGATGAGCACAAGGATCTATTGGCATCCTTAAGCATATTCCTCATTCACTAAGTGGGACTATAACCCATGGGGAGTTTATAGTGTGAGACATGCTAAGTGGGAATACTTCAAGACGAGGAAGAATCTAACTCTAGAAACTACAGAGGTGTACATTGATTTGAAACACATTCCTTTCAAACAACCAGAATGGTTGAGATTCTATACCCCAAAGATACAATATGAAAGGAACCTTTTGCTAAACAAATATATTAATATGCAGCTGAAGAAAAGATGTTGGTTAGAAAGAGAGAAGGTAGATTTTTGGAGGTTCTGATAGGAGCTACAGTGCCTCACCCTTCGTGTTGGACAATTCCTAGAGGATGATGGGTTCAACAAGATCTATGATAAGGGGGCCGAAATTGATAACAATAATCCAAAGGCCAGCCATGAAATTGATGAGGAACAACTTCCGCATCGGGCTTTCCAACCTCAAAAATATGATAGTCAAAGCGATTCAAAATCAAGGGATTCACGAGCTTCGTCCTCCTCTGGTGCCCAAAGTAAAGGAAAGAGATCCCAACGGTCTTTGAGAGTGTCATCCACTGTGGTCGTCAAGGGCCAAGTTTCAGAGGGGTTGGTGGCCAGGAGATCAAAACATGTTAGTTTTGGTCATGAAAAGAGAAGGTAGGTCCAAGATCTAGGTGTATCCAACATTCTGGTCCAAGGTGAAGAAGTGGAGTCTGCCCTACAAGATGTGCCAACTACTATGACTCGGGTAAGTTTTTCTCCCTCTCTTCTTGTTGTTTCTACATATTTGGTTTCCCCCTTGGCTCCTCTTGTGGAAAGGAACTCTTTGTCCTCAGTCCCTGACCTGATAATTCTTAGTACACCCCCTCTTACTTGTAATGAACCCCCTGAAATTACCTTGAATGTCGAGCAATTAGTATTCGCTTCAGCCATTGTGGACTCTTTGATTTCCTAGTTAAGGGTCCCTCTAGAAAGAGCTAAGACATTTGTGCTAATCCCCACTCCTGGCCCATCATCTTTGAGAAAATACCTTTCCACTTGATCGTATCTCTCTTCAACCCTACTGGAAAATCTCATGTTCATTCTCAGCTTGGTGTGCCACCCTTTTCAATAATAACACTCCCTTTCGCTTTCCCGCATACTCATACATCTGAGATCTGCCCTTCCATTACCCTTTTTGGTTTCCCTCCTGGTGCTCCTATTATAATGTAGAATGTCAATGTCCCTCAAACCCTCTAGGATCCTTTCAATGCAACCAAGCTAGCCCAATGAAATGCTAAACAAAGATGGCTATTGAAGAACGTTGAGTTTCTGACTACCAAGAAAATTTGTGGCCTTTTTTAATGAGGAGCAAAATTCTCTCTTGATTAACACCATGATGTCGCCTATGGCTAAGCCTGAGGGGTGGATGCAGATGGAGGATTATGACATCTGGATGACAGGCCTAAATCTGAATGAAACTTGTCCATGTGACAAGGTGGTCTTAGCTAAGACCACCCAATAGGTAGTATATGTAGACTATGAAAGGCTGGGAAAAAAGTTGAAGTGTGAGACAAAGTTGGTTAATGTGAGGGAAAAACTGGGAAGATTATAGAATGAAATCAAGGCCAAGGATGTTGAGATGGCCTGCATAATGCAGATTCAAGGTAAGCAAGGGGAGACCTCGAGGTTGGTTGAAGAAGCACAAAGAAAACAAGTTTGGCTACATGCCAAAATTGACAAATTGAAAGCTAACCTCGCTAGCCAACATCAAACCAACATGGAGTTCATAAGTACTCATGAAAACCTATAGAAAGAGCTAGACAGTGTCCAATCCCAAGCTTCTAATAGTGTCGAGAAGGCACAGGTAGAGGTAGAAATATTGAAGCTAGAGAAATAAGAGTTTGTGTCCACTTTAGAGACCTGAGACCAAGAAACTAGAAAGATGAGCTATGAATTAGCAGACGTTCTCAAGGAGAGAGATCGAGTAGAGGAGAATGCAAGAGCTAGAGAGATTCAACTTAGTCAAGAGCTAGTTGTTGCTCACAAGGTCGGGTCCCTCCTGCTACTAAAAATATTTGTATCTTCACACTGCGAGTGGATTGTAGCTGCAGTTCCTTTTCTTAGTCTCGTCTTGCAATTCTTGAGGGATGTCGAAGAAATAAATGGGAAGATTGGCTCAATAGGCAATCACATTCGACAGACAAGTGACTCTTAAGTAGATGAATCACAAAGTTTCAATTCTACGTTTTGTGTGGCTTCTGACAAAATCTTGAAAGATGTCAGAGTTCCTGATTAAAGAATCATTTCCATCAAAGCGAGTGCAATTGTCAACTCCCATAAGGTCGCCAAAAAGTGCAAATATTTCCAGATGGTGTTGGCAAGGAGAGTTGAAAAGGTAAAAAAGGATTCCAATGTATTGATCAATTATGGGCTACCTCCTTTTTTCTCCCCAGATGAAGATGTGCAAACAATAGAACAAATTACGGAATCTATCAAACAAAAGGATCAAACTTCTATAGAACTCCCAAGTTCAAGTACAGTGCACACAACTGATTAAATCGAGCGCAAGATTTTTTTCCTTTCTCATCTTTATCATTACCTTGGAGTGGTTACTACAAGGTGGGGAGTCATGTCTTTCAGGGAAGTCTTCTAGCTTGATCAAGCATACAGGCTCATCCATAGTATTCCCTTACCAACTGAAGTAGAATTGTAGGTGTAGCACTCCTCTTTCCTTAAACTCTAGGAATATCCAGAGAGTTGGGTTCATACCTCTGCAAGCGAAGGCTCCTATGAGTCTCCAAAACTATGAAACATTTTTCTTTTCCTTAGTCATTTTATCTTTAGCTTTTTTTTTTTGGCTTCAAAGATGTCTAGGTTTATGCAAGGCTGGTTGGAAAGATGAGCAATGTGCCACGTGGTTGTTACACATCTTTCTTTTATCATTTTACTTTTTGAGAAGGGCTCGGGACATGTATCAGCTTGGCATAAGTTGTCTCCAAAAAAAAATTCAGAAAACATAAGATCCTCACCCACATGATGCGTAATCTCTTCACTGTAGGAGGATTGTGCCTCTTATGAGACAATATATTTTGGGAGTTTGTTGCAACTTGCTGACATTTATTTCTCTTGTTATTTAGGATAGGATCTTTGAGTCGGTACCTTTGGATGACGAGATTGGTCAACAAGACTCTTTTGCTATATTTTTTTTAGAATTTGATCATTTATGGGCCTCTATCTTTGCTAAATATCTAAAGGGTATTAATGCAACAACTGGGAATTAATGAGCAAAGATCATTGTGACCTAACCGAGGATCTACTATTAGATTGCAAGTCATCAAGTATCAACATCTGGCAGCAATTACTTATGTGTTGAGGCAGTGTTTTCTAGTTTTAACGGCTATATAAGTAGGGCAATGACACAATGGGGGGTTGGATTCCAAGTTCTAGTTTCTTTGTTGAAAGAAAAAGTTTCTTTAGTTTTCTTAGGGTTTTAGAATTATTTTTAGAAGCAAAGTTGTAGAAGTACTTTTCTTTGGCATGTTATATCTATTAAGGTTTAAACTATTGTTGGATTGGCATCCGACCTCTATTTGAAAGTTCATTTGATATTTAAAATTGTGAACTATTGAGGAGAAATTGTTGAGACTATGCATGTATGGCATTTTTCAAGGTTTCTTTATTTATATTATTGTTTTGAATGAAACACTGTGTCTTGCAAGAAAAAATTGGATAGTTTAAGTAGCTAATTTCCATGTTGAATGTTCATGTGGTAGAGTAGTATCTTAAGAAAACTGGATTATGTCATTGGACTTCTCTATTTTTTTGAAAGTTGTTGTTTTGTTGCGCTATGCTATATTAAAAGGAAGATTTCATGTGATTTATGAGATATTATTCTATTACTCATAAGAAATCTTTATGTTTGATCAGATCTTAATGAACATTTCCTACAAAAAGATTTGAAAGTATGCACTATATGCTTGAAATTAACCTTTGTTATTCATTCTCTTTCCAACAATGAAGGTTTGTGGTGTTCTATGTATAATTATATCACTCATAAGAATGATTTGGGTTTGAAATGCTATAAAATATTTCGCACATCATCTTTTATATTTTATCTTTACATTTCCTTCTCCCCTTATTTCCAAACCCAAAAGAAGAGTCGACTTTCTATGAAAACCCTAGAGGTATTTAGTGAGACGCAATTCATCCCCCACTCACTAAATTTTCCATAAGAATTCCAAAGAGGTGCAAGCTTTGATGATCAACAAATGATAAACATGAAAGCCTAATATCTATCAAGAAAAATGTCAACTCCTCTTCATTTATACTAACTTCATGCTAACATTCATTTCCTCCATGGTCACATTTCTTCTATTAGGTCATCCTTATTATATCAGAAAATACAAAAAATAGATATAGCATTCCATCATAAGAAATCATCCATATAAGCATCACATGTCATAACCATATGATACCATCCTACATCCATAAGATATTAGCATACATCTCATTGCATATATCCTTCATAATCCTTGCATACCATAAGAAAGAGATCAAAATGATATCATACATATCATTGTATTTACATACATACATGTCCATAATCTATATCACATCACATCATAATCATAATGCATCTATAACATTGTAAAGAATAAAATAAAGGTAAATTAAGCACATCCATCCATACATCATAACATAGAAAATCACATATAAGAATAAACCATACAATATACATCCATAATGTATCATAACATATAAAATCATCTCATAATCATATAAATTGATAATGACATAAGCATCATAATCCATCACATAGAAATGTATATAACATAGGAGCATAAATCATGTAAGCCATCACCAAAATCATGTATCTCACATATATATAAAAAATCATTTCATAGTACAATATCATTATGTATCTCAAAATGGAGCTTGCAGAGTCAAAATAAAAAAAATATCAGTGTCTAATACATGTATAAAATAAGGCTATCCCGAGCTTCCCATATCTCTTAAAGGAGATGGTCCTAATGAGGGAGGTCTATCCTATTGTGGTTGTGATCTTGAAGCCTTATGTCTTGATCCCCATGGTTGACCATATGGAGAGGGCCTAGGTGATCTAATGTTAGAAGTCTACAAATAATATGCACTTAACTCCTAATCACAGATTTTTCCCGATCCAACATAATTATGTGATCATGTATTTTAACCGTTGAAATTACAGAAATTAGTATTCACTTACTTCCTATCCAAAATTAATAAAACTTAAAATAATTACTTAAATATCATAATTAGAAACTCAAGAAACAAATAATGAAGTGAAATTTTATAAGACAAAAGAGAACAAGAGAGATCACGAGCTTGATAACGGAGTTCACTTGATTTGAGCTATGTCTTAGGGTGTGCTTGCCAACGAGGAACTACTCTATTAATGATGCCAAGCAATTATAGGTTTGTACATCACCCAAGCTTTAGTCCTACAATAAAATCTCTCACAATCTACTTTCACACTTGAAGACACTGGTGTACTCTTCCTTTCTCAGGTACAGCTTCAATTGCCTCTTAACCCAATTACATAGAAAAGTATTACAAAAAAAATATTTCTTTGTGCTTGAATAATCCTCCTATATGACTAATGCTCTTCAAGAGAATTTGTTGTCAAGAAATCACCTCCAAAAATCCCTCTAAATTTTTCACATCACTTGGTTGAAAAATTAACCTACACCCCCTTTTTATACATAAAAATATGCTATATGGGGTGTAACCTCCATATTTAATAAATAACTTCCTATGAACAAATAAAACAATAATATTCTTAAACAAAATAACTCCATTTTAACAAAATTCCCTAACTTTAAATTTTCTCTAAGCCCTCTATTTTCATGTTCCCGGGGCTGTAAAACTTACATTTGTTTTTTTTTTTTTGGCATTATTCATTTTTAGGGGTATAGTTTATATTTTAAGGTTGACATTATATTTAGGGGAATTAAATCTTATTTAAGGATTTATGTATACAGAGGTATTTTCCTTTTATCATGAAAAATGGTATGGCAAGAGGATGTTAAGGCATGGGTTAAGGGATCAAATCCCACTAAATCCTGTTGTTTTATTTTTTTCAACTATACATTTTTTCTTCTTTAATAATTATGGTTTAATCCATATTTATGCCAACTCACTACTCCTACCATGTCATATGCCACTGTCCTACCAAGTGTCGAGCTATGGTGATGGCACATCATTATTTTGACTAACTTTGATGAAAACTTTAACTGGTCATAACTTTCACATACGGATCCGGATTGGTTGGTTCAAAATGCGTCAAAAAGCTCTCATCGAGCTCTACATGATGGAACTAGTAGAGAAATGTTCCTTGATCATGAATTTTTCTATTTGACCAGCTTCAACCACGTGTTGAGCATATTTGACCAATTGTATCTCTCACATACGGTCTCCTTTTGACGTGATTGAAGTTATGTTAGGCTTGTGTTAGTGAGCTCTTTAATCTAAGACCACTTCCATCTGATTCTGAGACTAAAATTTTTGAGGTTTTTGGATCCTCCTAGATCACTAGGCTAAGAGACTCCACCATTGCTCTGAGTCTGGTGAGAGTGTGACTTGCTATGGCTCAGGGTCTATGTGTAGCTCAATGCCCTCCTTTCCAATGGAACTTGATGCTCATATAAATACCTATAGTATCGAGCATCCTATCTTTCTCAAAAGAGTTGATGACCTAGCTTGGCCATGGGTCTATTCACAGTTAAAATAAAACATAGAAACCGCTGGTCAGCCCTCTATCTCCTAATGGAAACAATGTCTCTCTCAATAGTGGGCCTATCCACCTCATCTTGTAATCCCTAGACCTATGCATCCTTAGTCTAAAATTGTTCTTGAAAATCTATGATATGCTGCTCCATAGACATGTCTCCCTCTACCTCCTCCATAGCCTCCAAAATAGGCACATCCTGATAGCCCTCACTCAGACCCTCTCCTAGCACAATCTCATCCTAAAGTGCCCTATTCTCCTCTCCCATCTCCTCCTCCCCCATCTCCTGCTTAGCCTCCTACATGGCCAACTCTTGCTCTCCCTCTAGTTTCGATCCCTCGTGCTCTTCCTCGAACAATAGACCCTCTTGCTTGGCCACCTCCTTTATAGGTGAGAGTTGTCTAACTGCTCTTTTTCCTCTATCCCTCATTGGCCCTTCCGTCCTTGTCTCCCCTTCCCACCATATCCACCATCATCATCCCTACCTCATCTACCTCCATCTCCTCCTCTCCCCCATCCTTTATCCATGAATCTATCACATGGACCTCTACCCCTCCACTCCATTGGGAAAATATTATTTTGATCTATTAAGGGATCAAGCCTACGTGCAGCCCAGCGTGCATCATATTGGTTTTCTCCACCACATCAACAACCTATGTGCCGATACCTAATTGAATATGATACAAAGCATCAATATCCTTCTCTATCATCACTATGTTGATCATTTTTCCTCATTGAGTGATCTCTCACAAGGACCTATGAAACTTTGTTTTACCAATGGGAAGCCCCTACCCTCCTTGAACAATTTGAACACCAACTCTAGAAGGTACCACTTGATAATGTGTAATGATTGCATAGTCTTCCCAATCAAATAACGTTCTTGCCGATAATAGGGAAAACACTCTCCCTCATCCTCCCATGGTTGACAGATGAAGCAAGCAAATTAATGTTGTGATTTTAATACTCGACATCATCGACCTTGGTATGTGTGAGCACTCCTCCATACCAGAACACATATGGAATCCCTACTCCTAGTTATCTCCCAATAGGAGGTTGAAACAAAATTATGTGTTCCTGAGCCCAAATCATGAACAATATCATCCCACAAATGATGGATTATTCCCCTCTATAAGAAAATTTGTGTAATTAAAAGTATAACATGGCTAGAAGGCATGACCCCCACACATGCACCATCCTATGGGTTATCATTCCAATCAACATCTCTCCCCATTTGATACAAAATCTATGTCCTTGTCGATCAGGAATGATAATCCCCCCGATCATAGTGCATAGATCCATGATGAATCTCTTATATCTATTAGCTAGCACACCCCACCATGTCTCGTACTCCTCTATGTCAAGCTCCACAATGTAATCATACTAAAAGGACCTCTGGATGGCACCAAACTCATGCTTAGGATCATACGAAATCTACTCCCCATGAAATGGAAGCCACATAATCGACCATACATCCTCCAATATCACCATGGCCTCTCTTGTCAATAGCTGGAAGGAGTTGGTCTTTGAGTGCCACCTCTCAGCCATCACAATTAGTAATCCCCTATTATCCCTAATCATGGGCATGAAAGTAACACAGTATAAGCCAAGGGAATGTAACTAATCTCTCTTTTTGTCAAGTAGTTGATCTCATAGTCTGAAAGTAGATGACTAGCTCTCCTAGGTGTAAATGGGGTCGTATCTCACCTATGATCATAATAAAGCACATTGCATCAATTGAGAACTCTAGCCAACCCTATTTGAGGGTATGCGCAGGATCATCATGGAAACAACAAGCCCTTAAGTGGCAAAAAATTCAGAAAAATCAAAGTTAGGCAGCTTGACGTAAAAATTTGAATAAGTTATCTATATTATTTCAAAAATATGTAATAATAGAATCTATAGAAAATTAAATGTAGTTTCTAAACTACTAGGTTTATTTAAAAAAACAAAATTCTATTTGGAGAAAATTTGAAATTTCAATGTAGTAGTACTTAAATTTTAGGGAAAAAATAAGAAGTAGGTGTCCGTCTAACCACCCTAACCACAATAAAATGATAATATTTTTTTATAATATTTTAGATATAAGTAGAGGGCTCATGTCTCGATGTGATGCATATTTTTTAAATTTTTTTCTCCTATTACATAATTAATAATGATTTTTTTATTACAATTTTTAAAAAATATAAAAAATTGTATGTCTTACCACCTTAACTTCGTCAAAACTTCATGAAATTCATTTTTTTATTTTTTTAATCCTATAGTATGTAAGGAATAGAATGTGACACATGCTTTGAATTCAAAAAATGTGATACCTATAGATGGTGAAATCTGCATTTTCTCAAAACAAACAACACACATTAGCATGGTTAGTTTAAAACAAAGCAAATAACAACATCCATATGAAATGATACATCAATGCTTTCAAATGCAAACAAATGACAAAAGCAAGCTAAATAAGTACATGAAAAAAATGAAGTAAATCATCTCATATTGGATTGGTGCTTCTATGGAAAGAAGCCCTTTCCCAACCCTTTCTTAAGCTCCATGCTATGAAAATGATATGAAAGTGCTATGAGGATGATATGAGGTGCTATGATGATAAATTGACAAAATCAGTTCTCAGTTTAAGAGAATGACCTTGCATAAAGATTGTGGATTTGTGGAGATTTTTCTTGAAGAATGATGCCTCTATTTGTAGATTCTCAAATGCTAAGAGTACCAAACATGGAGGATGTGGGACTAAAGATTTGGCCAATAGGAAGAGACCGCTTGTCAAGTTGTGATAGGTTTAAGGATGTGAAAGATTTGGGAAATGTGCCCAAGAGGGGGAAATTTCAAATTTGAAATGAGAGTTAATGTTGAGTTTGACTTGTGCAAGGGACATGTAAGAGACATATAAGACCTATTAAATGCCTTGTTGGATGTACCTTTCAACTTGATTTTGAATTCAAATTTGAGGGAAGATGCCATGTTGAGTGAAAATGTCGATTTTAATAAATCAATAAATTGATTTATTTGTGCAAGTTGGATTATCTAGAGGATATGACATGCATTAGATTAAATTTAATCAGGATTAATTAGCTAGGATGATGATTAAGATGTTTGACCTTTTTGACTTAAATATTTGATTTATTTAAATCAAAAAAGGATGGAATTGACTTGGAGACTTAATTAAATAAAGTCTTGATTTATTTAATCAAAGAGGGAATGATAGGCTTAAATTAAATAAAGTTAATTTATTCAATTTAAGTGGATAATCCTTACAGATTGAATTAAAGACCTGATTTACCTAGTGAATGGATTTGTTGTGTTTGATTTATTTAATGAGCGGATGAATATGAAACCTAGTTTACTTGATGAATGCATAATGCTATTTTTGCATGTCTACATTTTGCCTCTCTTTGAAGCAATGTACTTGTTGCATTGGTTCAAAGAATAAACTTGTACAATCAAAATTCAAAATATTTCTAATTTTTTTGGATGCCCCAGTGAAAAGAAGTACACTAGTACATTGCCCCCTCAAGAGATCGAGCGAAAAGATTCGATTTGAGGGTCAATCTCGCAATAAAGAGGTTCAAAATGGATGGTTATGGATGATGATGCAAATGGGATGATTTTAAGATGCTTAGAATAACAAATCTATATTATCCTAAACAAGTTAAATGATGATATGGTGTAAGATGGATGAGATTGATGATGTGATATGTTGTGATTATGCAATGGGTGATTTATGAAGATGCTTAGACTAACAGATCTATATTATGATGATGATCAAATGTAATGCGTGTGAAATGATTGATGTTTCCTATTATGTATGATATGAATGATATGTGGTATGCTGACAGTTTTTTGGATGCAGGATGGATGCATTGATGATGATGATGTCAGTGCGGAAATGAGATGATGACAAGAGGATCCCACAAGTCCATGATTTGACGAGACTTTATTAGAGATGATGATGATGATGATAGAGGATGATGAAAATTGGATGTTTTGCTTATCAAGGATTGGGATTTTAAAAGGGTTACTTACCTTATGTTTGATTACACATGTAGATATGATGCATCAAGGTGTAAAGAACTAGGATGGCATTGTACCTAGTGCGATGGAATTTGAATCGACAAATAGACAGGAGTATTCTTGTTCACACTTGACATAGGGAAACCTTGCTAGGACATACCTAACAAAGCAAGTATTCGCCAAGTTATTTTACAAAAATTTCCAACAAGCACAACATACAAAAGATAATGATCGTTACCCCATTCCTATCTCTCTAAATCCTTCATTCGGATATCATCGAGAGGTCCTTGGAATGAGCTCAATAAGATAAATCAAAAGAAAAGATCAAGTATGCAAACAAGCCAATGTTCTTCATATCTCTAGCCAAAGGGATTTTTTTTTATAGGATAAGATCCAAAGTGATATCCAAAATGATGCCCATTGTCAGAATGATATATCCTAGGACATGCATTGTATAGGATGATGAAGGTTTGATAAGTTGATTGATAGGCTATTGATATAAATTTGATTGACATGTTTGAAAGTGATCAAGAGTTTGATTTTGTGTTTGAAGTTTGATTTTGCTGACTGCTATTATTGTTTATGTTTGTGTTGCTCAAGGATGAAGGTGGCGATCAGTTTATTATGGATGATTGATTATTGCAGGTGAAAGGGAGATGAGACAGATGGATTTTTTCAAATATTTGGATGTTTTTGATGTTTTGAAATGTTTTGAGGTTGTTTTTGGGTTTTTGGATTTTTCAAATGTTTTGATTTGGTTTTTGATTTTGTATTTTTTGAATGTTTTGGATTTTGTGTTTTTGAATGTTTTGGATTTTTGTGTCTCGGGGCTGATCAAAGATGAGCCTTGCCTATGTTTAAGCTCAGAGATGGCGTAGTTCAAATGCCATGTTTTTTTATTTTTCGATGTTTCAGATGTTTTTTGATTTTTTGATGTTTTGGATGTTTTTGGATTTTTCGCATGATTTTGACGATTTGGATATGGACATGTGTGATGATATCAATGCTCTATTTGGGGATTTTTCTAAAAACCAAGCTAAGCTTAATTGATCAGATTGATGGATTGATGATGATGATAACATTGTTGAGGATACACAACAATGCAAGGATTTGATTGATTAGGATTGATGACAATAACATTGTTGAGGATGCACAACAATTCAAGGATAGTGTTAAGCAACACAATGATCAGGAAGGCTATCCCAAGATTATGGATTGATTGGATTCGATTGATTAGGATTGTTAAAGCTTGGTTTGGAACAAAAGTTGTTCGAATGATTTGATGTCTCGTTTGACATGCAACTTAGATGCAACTGATAGTGATTATTTAGATTGATGTTCGATGAAAGATGAAGACTTGATAAGGAATGTATTCTCATCAAATGTGCCATAGGCTAGTGATTTGGAATTTTTTTCACAGGTGGTTTGACAAATTTGATTATGCGTTCTCCAATGTTTGAATCACCACATAAGTTGGAGGATATAGATCAAGATTTATTCTTGAAGAAAGTTGTAAATACCTATCCCCAGTGTCTAGCAATGTGGGGAATGTCATGGATGGATGGATGGATATGGTAAGCCTACAAAGGATACCAAGGATTATCTTGCGATAAGATAAGGTGTTCAGATAAAGGATGCTCATTTGGATAACGCTTTATGGCTTAGATAATGGTGGATAGGATAGGACCAATGAAAATGACCCATGTCAAGATGTTTACCATAAGAAAGTGTAAAGTGTGCCAAAAAATCTCATCAAGATCAAGATAACTCGGATGATGGATGCAGATGGATGAATGGATTTATTATGGATAAGATGGATGGAATGCTTGATTTATTATAGATGAGATGAGATGCTTTCACTTGAACTAGTCCACATAGATGCTCAATACTACACATGACACCTGTTTTCCAGGTTTTCATCATGGTCTTTCCCAAAGAGCCACCATAGTGGTTTTCACCAGAGGAGGATTTTTATCTTTACTATTTTCAATCATTTTTCTAATGTTTTTGGATTTTCCTATTTTTTGATTTTTTTTGGTTTTTTTGAAAGATTTTAAACTCATCCTCAATCACAAGGTGTTGTTGATGTAGATGCCTCTGTCATGATGTTCCATTGATAGCCTGCTTGAAGAAGTTGCTTTGCTAAGATACATGCACTTGAATGCAACTTTTGAGATTTCTAATCTGCTTCTTTGATACCAGGGTTAACTTTGTCTGTGTGCACACAACATGATAGAGTGCCTTCTAAATCCTTATGATGAAGGGTCATTTCCAATACATGGTCAATGTGGGAATTGGATATCACACATGGAGGCATGGATGGAGTGTGTTTAGGTATAAAAGATGGATTGGTTGACAGTTTGGAATCTTTGACTTTCCAAACTTGGGAAGATGAGCAATGATGGGTGGATACAAAAGTTTGCATGTAATTAGGACCAACTGCTTGATATACCTTTTATGTCATTTGAAAAGCTTGATTTTTATTTTGTGGACATCTTTGATGGATACTTTTACCTTTTTTATTTTGCCCCATAGTTTGATAGGGATGATCTTTCTTTGTAATTTTTGGTATCCATTTTTATTTGATTTGTCTGATATGTTTCTTAGCTTCCTTTTCTTTGATAACATCCTTTGTGCTTTGATTCAAATCTTTCTTTTGACGTTGGTCCCAATTCGTGGATGTAGCGATGGGTGGATGAAGATTCATGACGTGGATGGTTGTAGTATTGGCATCGGTTTCATCATAAGGATTCTTCGTGCTCCTTATGTTGATGTTTTCTTGAGACATAGTTGCCCCTAGTATTGTGGAAGTAGTACCTTCATGCTTTGATTTTTCCCATTTTGAGATGTCTTGTTTGATAAACATGCTCTGAAAAATGACCATTGTAGATGACATTGTTTCAATTTTCCACTCTGCTAACTCTGGATTATACTGTTCTGTCTAACTTGTTTCCTTGAGTGGATAATGTTGGATATCCGCATACCTGATGTTCTCAGTTTGAATTTGGGATACATCTGATCTTGATGTTGATAACTCAGTTTGACTATAGGAATTAATAATATGATCTTTTTGTGTAATAATATTAGGAGTAAACGAATCTTGTTCTCAATGAAGATCATCTACGTGTCCATTCACCGAAAGCATCTCATGGGTAGATGGAGGAGTATGTGCTATATTTATGTGATCATTCTTTGTGACATCTTGTATAGATAGGAGAGTGTCCATTATATCATTGTAGTATCTTTGAGATACAAATTCTTGATCTTGATTAATTTTAGAGTTGCTTTCGACATGCTTTGGATCAAGTTCTTGACATGGATTAGTTTCAAAGGATGGATTGCTTACAAAGGGTTCTTGGATGTCATCATTAGACATGGCAAGTGGTTCAATATCCTCAAGTGTCGAGTTCAAGGTTCCTTCAGTATCTATAACCATGAGGTAAAAGGATGTCAATATGTCTTGGAAAGGACCATTGCTAGACCTTGGTGAAAGATTTTGATCATGCTTTGGAATAAATTCTTGAGATATGTCCTCTAACTCATAAGGTGATGTAGAGTCATTTTCAACATGATCATTGGTTGATGTTTCATTGGATGAGGCAAAAACATCTTTATTGATGGATAGATCTTGATCATTGTTTTCAACAATTGTGGTGGAGGGATTTCCAATGTCTTCAACCATAGGGTCAATTGATGCTGGCATTTCTTTGATTGGATCATTGTTGGTTGGTGGACTTTGATCATGATTGAAAAGTGACTTTTGACATATGTTGATTTGATCATTGGATGAAGTAGAAATAGCTTGAAGGTGCTTAGTGATGGATTGATTTTGATCCTTGTTCTCAACAGTTGTGGTGGAGAGATTTCCAATGCTATCATTGTCCCCAATAGTGATTATCTTTTGATCAATCAGGTCTTGGATGAGTTTTTTGAGCCAAACACAATCTGATGTTTTGTGTCCCTTTATTCTATGATAATCACAAACGTGCTTCTCATTATACCCTGGCAGTTTTATGGCTGGTTCTTGATAGTTCACATAAACGGGGATTTTGATGATATTTTCTTGTACCAACTGTTGTAGGACTAATTCGATTGGTCTCCCAAGTGGTGTGTATTTTTGCTTGTTACCTTGTGATATTTTCACTTTAAATTGACCTTGTGGTGATTGATTTTGGAGATGTGGTGATTGATCTTTGAGATGTGGCAATTGATTTTCAAGATGGGGTCGATCATGATGTCCATCTTCTTGACATTGGAAATATTGTTCTTGATGCTGTTGTGGACACAACTCACTGCTTTGATGACATGGATCAATCAATGGATGGGTGTATTGATTTTGGAGTGAAGATATCTCCTGGCTTAGTAATTCAATTAGTTTGGCATGTGAAGCAAGTTGCTCTAGTGAAATTTGATCCTGATTTTGAATTTGATTACTTTGATTTGGCTTTTGTTGAAGCAAATTTGGAATGTGCCCTTGTGGTGTTTGAATGGGGTCATGGAAAAACTGATCTTGGATAATGTTCTGATTTGGGATGATGTTTAAATTTGGCATTATGGGTTGAAGTTGAACTTTGTTGGGAACCACATTGCCTTCATTTAGGTATCTTTGATTTTGCATAGTGTTACCTTGACTTGGAGTTGTTAACATCTTGTTTGGATTTTGAACAATATTCGTATGATTTGCAAACATATTTATCCCAAAGTTTTCCGGATTCATGTTTGGAAAACTTGTGCTTGGTACATTCACATTTGGCATGTTGGAATTTGATGAGATGACATTGTTCATTTGAAGGCTCATGCATTGATTGTTTGGTTGAAAAACTTGTAGGTTTGGATTTAGATTGGGTAGACTCACACTTGTTGTGCCATTGACAGTTTTTGAAAGGTAATGATCCCATGTATGGATTTTGATAATCGATAGGCATTGTAAGGCTTTGAAAGTTCAATTGATTTGGATTACTCATGATGTATGGATCATGTTTTTATTCCATGTTCCTCTTTTGTTTTGACCTTGTTGCAAAAGTGACCTCTAAGGTTCTTAGGATCAATGACGAGATGAAGGATGAAAAGGGGAAATGATATGAGTGTTGAACGTTTAGGAACTTTGGATCAATGCTAGACTTAGGGTTTGATTTTGATTGTTTGATTTGGATAATGAACTTGGAAACCCAAAGATGTTCCATGTGATCTTAGGATGAACTTGTTCAAAGGATTGCTAATTCAATTAAATGTATGAAAAAGGATGCATTCCCATACACCTAACTAAACAAGGTGTTTTTGATTTTGATGATTTACCCAAGTCTAGAATGATGTTTTCAAAGCTCTAAAGTTGCTTGTGGGATGAAGATGATAAATGTTTGGATGGATGAAATATTTTGATTTGATCCTAAATGAACATAGGAAGGACTTGTTTCTAAGACCAAGACAGTGAAGAACATGCTAAGAGTAATTCAAAATCAAAAGACCAATGTTTGCATGAAAACCATATGATCAAAAGATATCAAGCACATGTGTGGGTTCCAATTGATTCAATCTTTGCTTAATGGATTATTTTTACCACAAACACACTCTTGATTAGGTTTTCAACTGAATGTCCAATGTCCTAATTCCTTTCATCCCACAAAGTGTATTATGCAGAAATTGAGGAAACCAAGGCAAAGGTTGCCTAAAGTTGACTTTAGTAGAAGCAAATTGAGATGAAATCCAAATGTTTAGAAGCCTCTACGGATATGAATCCCAAGGGAAAGCAATAACATGTGATTTTTTTCAAGGATATTTTCCTCTCCTAAAGGGTTTGCAATTTTGATGATTCATTGAATGTTGGTTTCAATGTTTTCGATAAAAGCACTGTGTTTTCAAACCACAAGCAATATGACATCCTAGCTCAATGGGTATGTTTTTCTGAGTGGGCTTGCCTCGTGCCCTTCATAGAAGAGATTATTTTACATGCAACCAAGGAACGAGTATAAAGGTATGTTAAGAATGAAGTCTTAACCTCTATACTTTAACCAAGATTGGACATGGTAAGTAACTTCTTGGAATCTAAGTTTCAATGCACCACTTCGATAAACTCGCTCAATGGATCAATTCGTCACTATAAAACAAGGGTTCTATTTCAAAATTTCCATTTGTGGAGATTGACCTATATGACAAGAGTCCCCTTTCAGATCCATCTTGTCAGAATCAACCACGTGATACTGGCATTTACTCCAATACCCACATTTATATCCTGGTTGGAAATACTATTGGCTTTAGAGTGTTACCGGTTGAGTCGTTCCCTTGGGTGAGTACGTTTTCCCCAAGGCAGGCCCTCTAGGATAAACAAAAGCAAGCAAAGAAAAAATCTGTAACTCGATCAATCTTTGACGACTCAAAGAAAGAGAATATATGCGATGATGCTCTACTTACACTCGCACAAGATGTTCGATTTTAAACCCAAATCGAAGTGTGTATGGGAAATTATTTACGCAACTTAATATCACCGAAATCCTTTTGATTCTCAAGATCACCATGAGGGGTGAGAGAAGCACATACGTCTTTTGATGATCTTACTTTGTGTAAATCATTACAAAACCATAAAGCCACACATTCATTTTATCCTTCAAAGCAATGATTTGATTCATTTTAAAACACCAATATCAATTGTGAAGTTGCTTGTTCAATTTTATCCCAAATTGAAATCTAGTAGGTGTCTATGTTTCAATATCAACCCTTTGCAACAAAAATTTGAAGTATGATTTTTAAACCCAAATGAAAATTAACGTCCTAAGAACGAAAGGATGAAAATTTCGTAAAAGGTATTTAAACACTAAAATGTTAAAAAACATTTTAATCTTTCAAAACATCATCTTCATCACTTCTTTTTTTCTTTTCTTCTTCGTTTCACCTATCAAACAAAATACACTTATCTGAGGATCAAATTATTGGATGATAAAATGAATTTAAGTCAAGTGGGTCAAAATATCCACACAATGGCATAATCTTAAATAAAAAAAATTAGATGATAAAAGGATGGCTTATAAGTGGATCACACTTGCTAGATTCATTTTCTCTCTTACCATGATCCACATCACTAAAGTCATAAATCAATCACCAAGCAACATCATAAATTTCAAATTTTAACTATGACCATAATGATGAAGATGATTTATAAAGCTAATAAATTGCATTCCTAAGTCAACCTCGAAAAAAAAAATGTTTAAAAAAGCCTTATCATCAATTTCAAATTTTAAACTAGGACCATGACAATGATTCACTAAGCTAGTGAATTGCATTCCTAATTCAACTTCGAAGAATAAATGTTTCAAAAAGCCTTTGAATTATTTAAGTTTTTAAATTTCAGGAAATAAATGAGCATGTTGCCTTGTAAGTTCCTTTTCTAAATATGGTACGAGCCTGCTCTAAGCACAAAGGATCTGATAATTCAAATGTGTTTGGTAGGTGTAAGGGCGAGTTCTCAACCTTTGCATATTCTTGATATGCATTAGAGATTCAAAGAAAGGGTTAGTGTCAAAATATTGTCATAAGAGAGTATTCTAAAATTGACTTCCATTCACATAAAAAGTAATACGTTAGACAAAATAAGTGACCACAAAATTTTGCATTTATGAGGCATAGTCAGATTGGAAGTCTAGGCATGGCACTTAGCACAACACGTCTGCCATCAATGTGAGCTTCAAGGTGATACCAAATGACAGTAATCTTGTATTTATGAGGCGTAGCTTCAAATCATGCTCCATACGGCTCAACTTTCACTTATGTCAACGCCTAATGTCAACGCTTTATGAGGATGTCTTCTAGAGAAATCAGAAATAAGGTGAAAGTCATTGAATTCTGTCCTCCACCTACCAAATTGAATTATCGTTTAAAGATTCTAACAAATATTTGCAAAGTCAGCTCCCGAAAGTGTTTGTTATAGAAATAACACTAAAGACTTAAAAGAAAAACACCCCTCGTTCATACACCGTAGCATACTAAAATAACACTCATAAAAGTCCCCCTTTTGAAGACACTACACAACTGACATCCCTGATCATGTCACCATTTATCTAACACACGATGCAGACTCAATCAAGGAGATTCATTAAAAAAAAGGGCTCTTCACAAAACGTTGAATGCCTCTAAGACTTCATTGATATGCCACAACTTGTGTTCTAATCATTTTGCTTTGATAGATTGCCTCAGGCGAAAACACAGACAAGGTGTTTGAACTGTATTGACAGATCGCTTCAAAGAAATGATAAAAATACCATCAGTAAAAGAAGCAAAGGGTTTGCACATTTGAGTAATGATGAAAGGATTCCCATTGCAATTAATAGCACCTTCCTGTATGCAAAACATGCAAGTACAGAGAAGGCATGTGATCTATTTTGACAGAATGAATATAAAAGGCCAGCGACTCCCTTAAGTGTTTCAAAGAACTGCGATCTCATGCAATGATGGCGTGGTATGTACAAAATGAATTCATTGAGAAGGCTCAAGTAAATTTAAAGAAAGTAAATGTTAGTAGGCGTAAACGTTGAATTCCCAACCTTTCTCATGCCCTACCTTCCTACGTGCTAAAATTCCATGACAAAAATATCCATGAGTAATAGTTAATAGCAGAAACCATCTATAATCCAAAGGAATTAAATAACACCTATGTTGTTGAATGCGTACACAGTGATTCTTTCAAACTATAGCATAGCCTACTTTATTTATTGTTTTGAACAAAGTGCATGGTAAGGGTATTTAAGAACAAGAAAATAATCAGTGAACATGATACAAAGGTCAAGATCATCAATGAGCCACTAGACGCTTTTACACAAGCTAGTAAGAATGACACATCTTTGTTGATGAGCAAGTAAAAAAAGGCAGCGGCTAAAGTCACCAGCGACTGATAACTATGGAAGATACGTACTCCATGTTTGTGGCTTTCATTAAAGACTAAAAACTTAGGTTCAAACATTTAAACTTTGCAATATTGAAGAGCTCGTAACGTGCTATGAAAGGCTCCAGTCACGATTCTTAATGAAAGGAATGGGTTGTGTTTGTATTGCTGAGAGAATAATGATAATCAATGGCAGATATTAGCAACATTGATGAGCAAGATGACCATGTTTAAGCAGTTTGTACCTATATTGCTGAGGGGATGAAAATATTTAATGACAGGTATTGGCAACTTCACTTGATATTCTATCCACATAAACAAAATTGTATTTCCTCCTGAACACTTGTTAAGAAAACAAAAACACCAAAACAACTACTGGAGTAAAGAGATGGTGTAAGAGTTCCAAAACTAAAAAGAATAAATAAGAAGTGACAGCAGGAAAGTTCTCAACTTTAGATACTTGCAATCATAGGACATTTTAGCATAGACATACAACTGCATATTACTAATTATGTTTAAGATTTCTATAAGAAAGAAAAAAAAAAACATTCATTGAAGACTATCCATATTTCTAAGATTTCTAATTGAATTTACCATAGGAAGCCTACGTTAGATGTATGAAAATAAATTAAAGAAGCTCTGATGGCCATTAACATCAGACAAAATTCATGACCAATTGAAACAATATGCACAAACCCAAGCAAATATTTTATAAATCAACTTCTATAAAATTTGTAACGTTGTAGCAATCATATTCCTTAGCAGAATGTATAGTAAAGTGGTCAATGATGACAGAAATGCCCTCCTTCTAGCACCAAATGTAGATGGTAAAATCTGCATTTGCTCAAAACAAACAACACACATTAGCATGGTTAGTTTAAAACAAAAAAATAACAATATCCATATGAAATGATACATCAATGCTTTCAAATGCAAACAAATGACAAAAGCAAGCTAAATAAGCACATGAAAAACATGAAGTAAATCATCTCATATTGGATTGGTGCTTCTATGGAAAGAAGCTCTTTCCCAATCCTTGCTTAAGCTCCATGATATGAAAATGATATGAAGGTGCTATGAGGATGATATGAGGTACTAAGATGATAAAAGGACAAAATAAGTTCTCAGTTTAAGAGAATGACCTTGCATAAAGATTGTGGATTTGTGGAGATTTTACTTGAAGAATGATGCCTCTATTTGTAGATTCTCAAATGCTAAGAGTTCCAAACATGGAGGATGTGGGACTAAATATTTGGCCAACAGGAAGAGACCACTTGTCAAGTTATGATAGGCTTAAGGATGTGCAAGATTTGGGAAATGTGCCAAAGAGGGGGAAAGTTCAAATTTGAAATGAGAGTTAATGTTGAGTTTGACTTGTGCAAGGGACATGTAAGAGACATGTAAGACCTATTAAATGCCTTGTTGGATGTACCTTTCAACCTTCTTTTGAATTCAAATTTGAGGGAAGATGCTATGTTGAGCGAAAATGTTGATTTTAATAAATCAATAAATGGATTTATTTGTGCAAGTGGGATTATCTAGAGGATATGACATGCATTATATTAGATTTAATCAAGATTAATTAGCTAGGATGATGATTAGGATGTTTGAATTTTTTGACTTAAATATTTGATTTATTTAAATCAGAAAAGGATGGAATTGACTTGGAGACTTAATTAAATAAAGTCTTGATTTATTTAATCAAAGAGGGAATGATAGGCTTAAATTAAATAAAGTTAATTTATTCAATTTAAGTGGATAATCCTTACAGATTGAATTAAAGGACTCATTTACCTGGTGAATGGATTTGTTGTGTTTGATTTATTTAATGAGCAGATGAATATGAAACCTAGTTTACTTGATGAATGCATAATGCTATTTTTGCATGTCTACAATACCTTTTGAAAGCTATAGATGTTTTTCAATCAACCTATCAATCAAGACTTTAGTCGTAATTCAAATAGAAAATGAATAATAATTGTTTATTAAATTCAAAGTAAAGCATAATTTATATTGGTGGAAATATTAGAATCCCCTTTAAAACCCTTTTCATTTCATCAAGTTTGGGTAAAAAATAAGTCGTTAGCCACATACCCATCATATTGCCACTTTTTGACCCATCATGATCCTGCACATACCTTTGACCTCAATCACAAAAGAATTTTTATCCAAAACTAGGCAGAAAACCTAATCAGGAAAATACATTGCACTATGTAGAAAATGTGATTCACTAGTCAAATGCATCACATTATGTAATAAATGTGAATTAGTAGGAAAATGTGTCACACATTTGCATATGTGACTTGAAATTTCAAATGCATCATACAGTCTAATGCATGCATCACAAAAATAAATTGCAATATACAAACTAGTGATTATGTTGCATCGATAAACATGCATCACACAATCCCTCACATGCAACTCAGAATGTCACTTGCATCATTCTAGACCACAATTGTGTTGCATGAATCACATGTGGCACACTTAATAGTTGTGTCACAATACATTTGATAAAAATTAACTAGCAAATGCATCACATCAAGTAGATGCGGCGAACCACCCAACTTGCAATGAGCACAATAGAAAATGTGGTGCATGGCATGCAACACATATTCTTGCACTCAGTAGAGCCATAAAATCTAGCAAAAAATGACAAAATGATGAAGAAGGAAAGGGGTACATATTTCATCCCTAGAGCTCTCTGGTCATTTGTAGGCACAAACTCTAAATTCGGGATGTGAGGAGAGTGGTATAGGTGAGATCTTAGCAATAGCTCTGTAGCAAAGTTACTCTCAAAACTCACTATTCACTCTAGTAAAAATGCATAAATGACCAATTTTACCCCCAAAATCCTATTTTTACCCCCCTAGGGTAGGTTTTTTATTAGATGAATCCAAAATTGAGTCCCAAACCCTAATATGAATATCTTGAAGGTCCTGAAACCAAAATATTTTTTTTTGTAAATGTCATATCCACTGTCAAATTTTCTTATCAAAATAAATTTTCCAAAAATTTTGAAACTTTTTCAAAATTTGCAAAATTTTCTACAAGGGGATAGGTCTATCTCATTTTCATCATGACACACTAGAGCATATTCTAAGTTGAATTTCTTTGATATATCATTCAGGTGACTTCACATTGATCAAAGAGGGCTAAAATGTAAACACTAAAAAATGTCCTAGGCCTATGAACACCATTTTCCATATCAAATCCCCTTCTTCCCTACCTAATTAAATAATTTTAGTTATTTAATTAATTCAATTTCCCCTTTTATTTTTGCTTGACTAATTAATATTTATTTAATTACGTCACTAATTAATCCTTTCACTCTATAGTTATAAAAATCTCATTTATTTAATTATTAATTTTCATTTTCCTACTATAATTAAATAATTATTTTAGTTATTTAATTATTCATATCCTTTTCTTCCCCAAATTAATTCCCAGTAGGGCCATCACCAAATTTTTGGACTTCCAAGTAGGAAAAATGCCAACAAAATTTTTAGGGGTAAAGATCTTTGATGGAGCTTGCAAAACAAAACATTGGTTAGAGGTAGTTGAGAAATGTAGAAGCAAGGCAATGGCATGGAAAAATAGCTAGGTTTCATTCGCAACACTCCCCATTTACACAATGTCTTATTATGAGGCACTAGTGAAAGTTGAAGAAGATGTGGAGAAATTCCTCAAGAAATTTCTTTGGGAAGGGTCTAAGGATGAAAGAAAAATCCCACTTATCAGCTGAGAAACAACATGCAAGAAAAAAGAGGATGGAAGGGTAGGTTTGCGAAGAGTGAGGTTACAAAACAATGCCCTAGGTGCGAAACTAATATGGAAAATGTATAAGCAGCTGGAAAAACCATGGTGTCAAATAATTCAAAACAAATACTTGGAGAATAGTCACCCCTCCAAAATATTGATAGTCACAAACTTGGAGGGCAGATCAGTGATATGGAGTTTCCTCTCAAAGTGCAGGGATTCAATCACCAACCACCTTTCGTGGCGCATAAGGGATGGTCAGAAGGCTCTATTCTGAGGTGTATTGCTGGTGGTGAATTTTCTTACAAATTTATATTCTCTTAAAATATGATAGTATTTAATATATTATTTTAAATTTATTTAGTCTAAATTGGAGGATTCACTATATTTTTTGTCATAATTATATTTTTCTAATATTCTTATTTTTTTAGTTTGAACTTTTTTTCTTTCTTTTCTTTTTGAAGAGGCGAGGGAGATAGGATAGATCAAAATATAAATGAACGCATAGGGGATGGTTGGGAGGCTCTATTCTAAGGTGTATTGTTGGTGGTGAATTTTCTTACAAATATTTATTCTCTTAAAATTTGATAGTATTTAATATATTATTTTAAATTTATTTAGTCTAAATTGGAAGATTCACTATATTTTTTGTCATAATTATATTTTTCTAATATTCTTATTTTTTTAGTTTGAAGTTTTTTTGCTTCTTTTCTTTTTGAAGAGGCTACGGAGATAGGATAGATCAAAATATAAATGAACATATACACTGAGATTTAGCTGGTGACTTATATTTGCTATTTGGATCCATTTTTCAGAAAAATATAAATATATTATTTCTTAAAATTTGAGAGCTTCTTCTTCTTATTAAATTTTTTCTATAATTATATCTTTTTATCATAATTTTTATTTGTGTATAATATGATTTATTTTGATTATAATTTTTAGTGATAATATAGATTATTATACAAATGAGCTATTATATTTGAATAGTGGTAAAAATATTTATATTATTAAAATTTGATTTTTTAATTTAAAATTTAATCAATATAAATTAAAATATTCACTTTTCATTGTGATAATTATATTTTTTTCTCATAATTCTTATATGGAGACTAGAGAGACTAGACCTATGACTTCTTTCCTACAAGAAGATACTAGACCTATGACTTCTTGTCTACAAGAGGATGCTTTAGCCAACTAGGGGGAGACTGAATCTAATGAATTTTTTCTACAACAATTTTTTTTAATCAATAGAGCCAAGATCCCATACCAAGATTTTTTAATTTTTATTGTTATTGTGATAATTATATTTTTTCATATTTTTTACTTGCTTTCAATGTTGACTATTTTTATTTATGTTTTAAAGGTTTCTAATGAGAATTTTATTAATCAAATTAGAAGTGAAAAAATAATGATTTAGCTAGCAAGATTTTTTTCTTGTTGGGTAAATCACTACTGCCCTTAGATAGCCCAATCGTTGTCAGGTCTTGATTTAGCTAGTAACTTTAAAAAATAATATTTATATTTATATTTATTCTTTTAAGTTTGAAAATTTACTATCCTTTTATTTAATGTGACAATTATATTTTCTTATAATTTTTATTTATAACATTATTTTCTATAATAATAACTTGTGAAAACATCATAGATCTTATTAAGAATGAATCACTACACAATGGTTTTGTAGTATGTTATATTTTTTATTTAAATACATTTAAAAAATATACAATGAGCTCGTAGGTTTGGTAGTATGCCATGAGTTGCTAGTGGTGAATTTTCCATGAGGTGAATTTGTCAACCATCATTCAATTGGTAAGATAGGTCTATTTTTCAATGTGCTATATTTTATACATAATTTTGAATCTAAACCTACTACAAATGATTAAAAAAAGTATTATATATTAAGAAATTAGTTCAAATATTTATTTTATGTAAATTTCAACATTTTATTTCTACAATAAGAAAATATTGGTAGTGAATAAGAATGAACCATTTATTCAGTTGGTAGGTTGTATTTGTTGTTCGTATATCTGTTAGAAAAATCTAGGAACTAGTTAGGTGCTAGTTAGAATTGGAGGATTTAACATAAGATAATATTTGATTTAGGAATGAGGTTCATAAGTGCAACCAAAGAGGTAAATCACTTGTTAGGAAAATGCATTTATTGCTGAATAGAAAGTGACATAAAACATAGAGCTTAAAGAACCAACTTTGTACTTTTCTCCTCTACATTTTTCCCTTACTTTAGTCTACACATAATTCTAAGTAGATACGCTCATTTTTTCATCATTTTGATCATGTTTGGGTGTCCATACTTATGTGAGAGAGATCCTATTATTTCTTAAGGAAAAATTAATATAGTTTGGTTGTTAAGAGGCATATTGATCAAAGGTACATGAAGGAAAATCCTAAGATTATGGAAATTAGTTCTTCAAAGGGTTAATTATTAATTAATGAGTAGAGTGTTTTTTATTTTATTGTTTGAGGGTTCAAATCAAGTAGGTGGGATAGAGCTTCATGTGTGAAAAGAGTAGCAAGCTAGGTGGAGGAAATGAGGAATCATGTATTTGGTGATGATAATCTTGTGCAGTGAAGGTACCTTAGTGCTTGATGAAGGGATCATCAACCCTTCTTCATCAATTAAAATATCTTAGGAATTAAACCCTCTTAAAGGAGGGTGATCCAATAATTTGGATGAAGTTAACATTTGAACCATCAATGCCATGTCATTATATCTTGTAGAGATTTTCCAAGTAGTCCAATCAAGGAATTTTCCATCAAACTAGTACAAAAAAGGTTTTATAAATACTATTAATTTGTATCATTCTTGTGAATGTTTTGGATATTATGGGATGCCTTGGAGTCTTGGTTAGTGGATGAGGAAATTTATAGGATTTCTTTAACTCATTTGGAGCCTCATAAATTTAGTTATAAATATTGTAGTAGAAAATAATGTTTTTGAAAGAGGAAAAAAGGGGTTTTACAAGTAAAGAAAACAACAAAAAGACAAAGCCACAACCATAAAAAAAGCCAGCAAGGGCCACAAAAAAGACCAAAAAAGAGCCAAAAAAATGCCAGTAGTAGAAAACAATGTTAATATGGAATCAAAAGTGAAATTCAGTTAAATATTTAGATTTCCCAAAAAATAGTACAATTTTAAAATATTGGCACCTAATTTTAAGTTTGGATGGAAAAGCTATGCCCCATAGAATATCTTGATAAAAGTGGTTATCTTAGTGGTGAGTTAGCATTTTCTTGAGTGATTTAACCACTATTGAAAGGGGTTGAAGAGGCATATTATTTTGAACTTGAAAATTAAAAATAGGCTAATAGTCCTATATGTAGATAGGGAGCCTAAAGAAAAACAACAAATAATTTTATTTATCTTTCTTTTCGTAATGATCTTGTATAATTTTGTGTGGTAATTAAGGAGTTATTGTAAGCCTTCTATATTATTTGAGAAGGTTTAATACTCTTGTTGAGAGCATATAGAGCCATTATGGAGATTATGTGATTTTTCAAGTGTTTTTTTTTTATATATATATAAAAGAATTTGGTGTAAAATTGAGTGTTGTAGAGCCCTTTAGTTATTCTAGAGCTTGTTGAGGCTGAGTTGGCATTTATAAAGTCATAATGCTTCACCATTACATAGTAGAATGGGAAGTAATTTCTTCCTAGACTAGAGATTTTATAGTTAGAGTGGGATTTGTTTAGGTGAACTTGTATGAGGAATGTCCTAATTTATGGAGCACTACTGCATATTGAAGTTAGAAAAGATAAAATTATGTGTTATAGAGCTCTCCAATGGTGCTAGAGCTGTTAAGGTTGAGTTGGCCTTTGTAAACTCATTGTTCCTCTTTACATAGTGTAATGGGAAGTAATTTCTAAAAGACTAGAGAATTTATGTGTTAAAAATTTGATATTATTTGTGTATGGATCTCTATTATGATCTGTTTTTATTCCCTTTTATATTTGCAATCCATTGAAAAATGTAAAGGTAGTTGTTAAATTATTGATGAACTTTTATGATGAATATCCTTCAAATTTATGGAGCACTACTAAATAATGGTATAAATAAAGATAAAAATTATTGAACATATTTTTATCATTGTAATAACTAACAATTTTTCTAGTATCATATTATACATTCAATAATGATAAATTTATTAGAATGAGTGCATGTGAATGCACCATCAAGCATATCAAAGTTATGGTTTTATAAAAAATGTTAATTAGAAAAAAATGTATACATAACAAGGGGAGGGGGGCGAGACATCAAGAATAAAGTATCATGTACACATAGTCATTGTCAACTAAATAATTATAAATATCATCATGAGAGTATGATTTTATGAAAATGGGGCCATCATTTTGGATATGATTTAGATAATTATCATCACAAATCATTTTTTTTTTAATCCACCATTGATATAGACAAAGTAGGATATATAGAAAGTTTATGCCTAAAAGATATGAATGTAAGTTATAGGTTCACTGAAATGTAGGGAAATATATCACCCCATAATTAATTTAGATGTCTAATGGAATGATAAGATAATCAATTATAATTAGATACTAAATTAATTTATGAGTTGAGATTTAAGATACTAAGATAAATAGACCATAAAATAAAATGAGACATTGGGCGATTACTAGAAATTGGATCAATGTGGATGTTGAATACTATGTTGTTGTGATATACAATTAAAAAATGATACATTAAATTAGATTTAAGTTGAAATTTTTTTGATATCTAGAGTTTGAGTTTCATGGGGTCTCACATTAGATCTCACCCATGATATGATTTGGCTATTTATGTTTCTTTTAGGTGACATGATTTCATTCAACATAGTATAAACAAACTTCCTTTATGATACTCAAACGCTTAGCATGATTTAGCAAGTTGAAAATAGATAAATAAATAATGTTGGATCTTGAGTATTTTTTTATAAATATTAAAACTAATGATATGTGTAGTCAAATATGCCAATGAAAGATGCTACTAATAGATGATTCTAAGGTTTTTCTAGGATGATATCCTTAAATACACAATCTTAGAAATGTGATTTGAATTTTTTTTGTTGACTTTGATGGGTAATAGTTATATCTTGGGATTGTTTGCTTTGGAATTTAAAATACTAGAACACCCCTATGATCTAGTCTACATGACATGATTGTATATATGATCTAATGTAGGGTCCTAGGAAGTACATCAATATTGATATAGAGTGGAGGATTAAACATGATACAAGACAAAAGTCAAAATTGAAATTATTAAATGTTAAAAAACCCAAATTATATATCAAAAGAATACATTAATGATTTTCATAAAATTATTCTAAAAATATAAAGATGAAAGTGTGAAATACAATTATTTTAACTTTATAATATTATAAATGAATATTTAATTATTGTATGACTAATGAGAATCACAAATTCAACATCACCAAAAAAAATTGTTTGGGAAGATAGGTAAAGTTTCATGGAAAAAATTCTTACAAGCAAAATTTAGACTGCATCCTGAATTTAAAAGTGGATCCAATTAAATACAAAAAGGGTAGCTAATGCCAAGAGGGGGAGAGATTGGGGCTGCGTGGGAAGGCAATGCGGGTAACAAGAAGCCATGCTAGGAAGTTCCTGCATCACTAATTAATCTTCTCATTCCATAATTAAATAAATTCTCAATTATTTAATTATTTATTTTCATTTTCCTACTAAAATTAAATGATTATTTTAATTATTTAATTATTTATTAGTCTTTTCTTCCACAATTATACAAATCCTATGTATTTAATTTTCACTTTTTTCCCACTATTATATAATATTTTAATTATTTAATTATTTGTCCTTTTCCTCTACTTTTAATTAGACAAAGTTATTTTAATTAAAAGTCAACATTTCCCTCTTCTACTATAATTAAATAATAATTATTTAATTATTTACTTTCCCTCAAATTATTTAATTTACTCCATCAACCTCTTTTTTTGTGCCAAATCTTATCTTCTATCTCAATTAACCTCCACCCTTGACAAGGCTTCATTACCTTTTAATCTCCACAATCCATCCTTAATTAAATCCTAATTTTTCCCTAGCCCTATTTTCTTGTTTGTCAAAGCAATCTCATCCATTGATCTTCATCATTTAATCTTGGCACTTCATTTTGAACTGGTTTTCTATAAAATATAAATTTCATCCTAATTTTAGACCCTATTTTATTCCATTCTACTCTAGCTAGACAACCACTATCTTTGATATTTTGCAATCATTATCACTAGGCTATTTTTGCATACTACAAATTTGAGGGCAAGCAAAGCATATAAAGGAAAATGGAGAAGATCAATGAAGGTGACTCAACCATGGCATATGAATTGTGATAATATTGTTTTATTATTGTTTATGTTTCTATATTCATTTATGCTTCATTCTTGGACTAGGGTCTTTAGGGCTTGAGTTTTATGTTGCCTTGGATGATCATTAATTAATGCAAACAATGTCTACTACATAAATATGAATTGCAGTTAGCTTGTCCAAAAATCCTTTGAGAAAGTCCACTGTCAAGTTCATTATCTGTATCCATACACCCAACATTGAACTATTCTCCTTCTCTAGTACGCTTTCCCTCACTAGGATCTCAAATTTCATCTTGGACATCATTTCATTGTGAGGAAGGTTATAAGAATGTGTATCTTGGACATCCTCTTGAAGTTCAACTTTGAATGTCTCCACCTTACTCCCAATTGCTTTAACTTTATCGTGCACGCTTAGGGCTTCATCTATGATTCTGCAGCCATAATCATACAGGTCTCCCATGCATGGCTTGGTTGATGTTGGAATGCAGTTCATTTTTTCCACTGTGAATGACTCTTACTGGGAGATGAGCACTGAACCTTGAGGAAGTCCATCCATGGATTTCAAGGGACTCACTAGTTGCTTGATGCAGGGAAAGAGTCGAGCGATCTATTCTTTCAATTCTTGTTGACTTTTTTGGGTCCTTATCTTCCCTCGTCTGCTTACCTAGATTGATCTTTGTGATTTGGTAATTTGTAGGCAAGAACTTCCTATCATATTTATCAGCTAGTGGTGTTGCAATTTCAACTATTCTTGATCTCGAAGCATCCACAGTGATAGTTGTGAAAGTCCTTGGCTTTTTCTTGGCATATGGGAATCTACAATGGGAACGACGGTAGCAGAAAATTCAGAGACAAGTTTAAAAATGATAAACTTTTTGATTATCATCAACAATAGATAATTGGGCACCAAGTATAATGGAGATTTTGAATTCTGATCTGATTTCTTCTTCAAGATGGATTTTGTTTTTTTAAGTTATTATAGTTACCTAAGTTTGTGCAAATGTTGGTTACATGTGGCTGCTTAGATAATCTTTACCTAAGTTAGTCCATTTAGAATGTGCTGGTTAAGCCAGCCCCAGTCTCATAGTCTATTTTATATGATGAAGGATATTGAAACCTCTTTTACTCACTATATATGAATGGCCCCAACTTTCTTTTAAGTGATGTACTAACTTCTAGATATATTTGTTGTGGTAACTTAGTTTTCTTACATTGTGCAGGCTTTGCAATAATGAAAAGTGCTACAGGTGGAAAAAGAATAAACCAAGAGGAGAATCCTTGTGAATGTAATGACATTGGACATGCAGCAGAGATACTAATGGATCTCAGTAGAGCGAGGGTTGATGAAGACCCAGTTGTAGGAAGTGGTGGTAATAATGGAATGGACACCACTAACCCTAACCCAAACACATCTAACGATGATGGTAGGAGAGTTATGGGTAGAAAAAGTGGCCAATTCATTGGAGTCACTGATACCCGTGGCCATTAGCAAGCCAATATATGGTATTATATTAATTTTCTTTCATTTTTTTTTAAATAAGATAGCTTCTAATTAAAATATAATGTATTGAACACTATGTCACTATATCTTTCTTCAAGGAAAATATTGTCTAGCTCATATTTAGGATGTTTTGATTTTTCTGTGGGTTAATATTTCAAGTCATATTGTCTAAGCTCATATTTAGGATGATTCCATTTTTCTGTTGGTTAATTTTTAATGGCTCAAAGGTTAATTGGAAACTTTCTAGGTGATGTTAAGAGATGTTTTGAGTTCAATAATAATGAATTCCTGAAATGTCTAACAAACAATATATTTCACTACAAAAAACACTAATAATGTTTGAATGTCATTGGTCTGTAGACTTAAGAATCATAAACATTAATTAAATCTTGGTGAGTTTATAATGTTTGTTTTTTTTAAAAAAAATTATTTTTAATAAGAAAAGTGAATAATAGAAAGAGTGTCATTATTTTGAGTGTTATTGTGGATGTGAAAATCTGCATAAGGCTAAAACTATAACAAGGACATTAGTATGGTTAGTATTTTCAAACAAAGCAAATAGTCAACATCCCTATGAAATAATGAAACATGTTAAGTATGTAATGAAAGGAAACAAGGAAGCTAAATAAAACACACAATAACATGAATCAAACCCTATCTCATAGTGGATTGGTGCTTCTTTGATGTGGAAATAAGCCCTTTTCCAATCCTTCATAAGCTAAATGATGAAAATGATATGAAGATGTAGGATGATGATCCAAATGAAAAATGCTAACTTGGATGAGTTGTGGAGGATTAGTACAATATAGGAGGCCTCTATTTGTAACCAAGAAGGATAGAAGAATGCCAAACATGGAGGATGTGAGACTAAAGATCCACCAATGACAAGATGTCAGTTGTCAACATGTGAGAGGTTGAGGAGTGAGCAAATTTTGGTCAATGTGCCAAAGAGAGGGAGATTTGAATTTTGAATTTGATGATAAGATGTGTTAAATGCTAAGTTTGACTTGTGGAAGAGACATGTAAGAGCTCTTAAATGCTTTGTTGGAAGGACAAACCCCTTTTGGAGGGATTTTCAAACTTGGAGGAATATTCCCTAAGGATGCCAAGTTGAAAATAAATGAAGATTTTAATAAATTGTTTAAATGCATTTTCATGTGCAAGAGGAAAAATGTAGAGAATACAAGTGATTATGATTAAATTAATCAGAATTTGATTAATTTAATGAGGGATTAGGTGATTTTGACTTTTGACTTAGATTTATGGCTTAAAATAAATAAAAAAGAGATGAAAAGTGATTTAGACTTAGTTAAATAAATGATTTGATTTATTTAGCTAAAGGGAATGATGTTAATGGTTTAATTAAATAAGTTTGATTTATTTAATTAAATGAAAAACTTTAGAAGACTAATTAAATAAACTTGATTTATTTAATTAAAGAGACGGATATGATGATAAAGGGATGATTAAGGACACCATGGAATTAGTGAATATGGATTAGAAACATGATGTCAATTTTGCATGTCTACCATTGTATATTATTAATAATATGTTAATAAAATAGATTTTAAGGAATTTTTAATTATAAAACCTTTCAACAAATAAATTATAGAAATTTAAATTTTTAAATATTTTTTATATCTTATATTTTCAAATTTTATTATATATTAAAAATCATGTTTTATTATATTAAAATATACTATAAAAATAAATATACCATATTTAAAAATAATAATAATATAAATATCCATTTCATCAAAAACTATTGTATAATTTTAAAAATTTCCTTTTATTTTAATGTTAGGTCGACATTTTATTGCTGAGGCTACATCAAGGTTAGTGTTCTAAGATTTTTGCTTCGTATTTTTAGATTAATATTGGTTGCACGTCCTTGGACAAAGCTATGTTAGTCATAACAAATTATCTTGAAACAGATTATAACATGAATTTACAACAAATTTTGAAACAACATGTTAAGTATGTTAGTTCTTTACATTCTTGACCTTATTCATTTTCACTAGTTTTGCATTTGAGAAAGTTGTTTAATGTTGATGTGAACAAATTTGCAGACGAGCTCATTGAACAATCAAGCGGATATTCAGAACATTGCACTAAAGGGTTAAATAATAAAGTTGCGCATGAACTTCTGGAATTGATAAATGAAAAGAAAATGTTGGAGACGAGGAGACATTGAAATTACAAGAATCGATCTCATTTTGTATGTAGGTGCTTGAATACATGAGTTTTACTTACATATGTGGGCTTGTAACTTAATGAGTTTTACTTACATATGTGAGCTTGTAACTGCCTGCTTAAAAAATATATTTTCAATATACATACATTTTCTTAATAATTATATGGGCTTGTAACTGCTTGTAACTATAAAGAGATTTTTTGTGGTTGTTTCCAATACACTTCTTCTTCTAAAACCCTTCAAAAATATTGATTTGACATGCATTTAATAATTTTTTAAGTTATTTACGTTGCTATTTTAAGACCATTCTGAGTATATCAAGCCTTTTAATTGGTGCAAATTGTTAGCAAATAATGTATAATGTATTACTTTGTAGTGTGTGGGGGTGTGTAATTGTTCAACCGCCCCTCTTCTATGCTCAACCACTTCCCTTCCTCTGCTATATATGCATTTTATATCATATCGAGTTTTTATGCATTTTATTTCAGATGGTATCAAAGCTACGTTCTATGCTAGAAATATAATCTCAACTACTTCTATTTTCCCTATCCTCTAGATGTCAGTCTCCGTATCAGCATTGTATCATAGTCAATCTTAGCATTAAAGACAGATATTGAGGATAGACTTTGGCAAATATTTGATTTGATTATTTATTTACTCATGCCAACTTTCACACATTTTCTGGGTGTTTCAAAATATATTATATTCAGTCCTTTCTCCTTCAGTCATGCTTAATTCCCTATATATTGTATGAGTCTTATTTTGTATGGAATCCCAAATGGAGTCCAGCTTGGCAGAGTTGTAAGGATAGAGAATGGTAGTTACATGTTGATATCTGAAAGAGCAGAAGCTCGAGTAATGTCATGAGAATGTTTAATGAGCAGCAACAGATCTATGCAATGTTTTTATTTATTCAATATATAGTTTTATGTCTGTGCTTTCTATTTTTCTCCTACCATTGCATTCATACAACTGGTATGAAAGCCTAGGCTAGAGATAGAATAAGAGATCCTTGCCTGTTCAAATTGAAGTAGTCTATGGTTTAGGAGTTCATGGGAGGATGAACCTAGGTATTCATCTTGGAGCTTCAACTTTCTGAGGGTTATGAGGAAACTTGGAGGAGTTACACTTGATTCAGGATTTGGTTCTTCAAAAGGAAAATCTTCTCAAGAATGTATACATATTTTGTGTTCAGCAAGTTTTGTTATGTCAGCCTTAAGGGGGGTCCCTAGGCAAGGTGTTTTTTATGATTTTAGGAATAATATAATAAGGGGGGAGGGGGGCATGTTAGAAAATAATGTATAATGTATTGCATTGTATTGTGTGTGAGTATATATAGTTAGTGTGTGGGTGTATATAGTTAACTGAATGTAACTGTGCAACCACCCCTCTTCTATGCTCAATCGCTTCCTTTCCTTTGCTATATATGCAACTATTATTTTGAATAATAAGATATCTAGTTTTTATGCATTTTATATCGCAAATGTCTTATCATAGTCAATTCCATTACATTGTGTAAAACATTTTTCTACTAACCTTATTTGTATTTCTCAACATCACCTAAACTATCTTGAACTTAATCTTATAGACCCATTTGAATCTTATGAAATATTTACCTTCAAGTAGATCTACTAGCTCCCATGTTTCATTCATTTCAATGGAATCCATCTCTTTATCCAAAGCCTTGATCCAATTTTCTCACTTGATTGATTTCCTCAAAATATATAGGATTGAGAGATAATAAACATAAATTTGAATGTAAATTCTTTTTTTCTTTTCCATTATTATAAATATCTTTCAAACTTATTTTCTTACCTCTCTACTTTGATTTTAGTAATGGGATTGTGCAAATTGTAATCTATCGATTAATCAATATAACTAATATAAACATACTTCTCATCTCTATCAGCCAATGTTTATCTCTTTTATTTTTCTGCATGTGTATATGGAACACAAAAAAATTATTAAATCACATATACTATGAATCTTACCTTTCCATTTCCCTTTTGGAATAATTTCTTTGACACTCTATGTAGTAAATATGTTCAAAATAATCATTATACACACTACTACTTCTATCTAATATTCATTAGGCAAGTGCTTGTAATTCAACATGCTTTCACTATGGTTATATTTGTTGATGTTTAGCAGTTTTAGGCTCAATTCTTCTAGCCTCGAGTGAAGATATATAAATTATTTATTTGTGTCAATCACAACATTATATTGGCCAACCTTCCTTGTATTATTCTTCCTTCGCTGACCCTCATTGTAATTTATTATTATTTGTATTTATTTCTCCTTGATGGCCAACCTAGTTTATTGTAAAGGTGCAACCTCTCTAGCAATGTATATATAGAAGGTCACTTTCCATCATTCAAGAATTAAGCAAGTTCAATTCCTTCCTACAAGAAAGTGGGAATTCTATCAAGAGCAACTCCTTCTATCAAATGCGAATTTCTTCTAGGGCAGATTGTGAATCCATTGAAGAGAAGATTTGTGTTCTTAAGGAAGTGCAGATTGTTCTTTATTATTACAGCCATTGTTGGTGCTGAATATTGGCCTTGTGTGTGGCCTCATTGTAAAGAGACTTGTTGCCATCACTTATATATATAAGAGATAAATTTGTTGCTAGGTTTTTCTCACTCAAGTGGAGGGTTTTCCCAGGGTATATTCTATGTTATTGTGTCTGATTTTGAATTAAATTTTTGTGCATTAAATCTGATCATAAAGACTAACATGGTATCAGAGTGGGTTTGAAGAAGATCTTGATCAGATTGTTATTACAGTGATACTCTTTACTCTCTTTCTCATCTTTGTTTACTTCTATCTCTTCATTGAGATGGTGATCGGTCTTAAGCTTGAGGATATACTTGAGGGAGCATCTAATTTCACATCATGGAGGTTCTAAATTATGCCCTCCTTGGAAGAAAGTGAATTGGCTGAGTTCATGGAGAGCAAAGTTTCTGAGCCTACTGATGATGAAGACAAGATTCAATGGAAGAAGAAAGATACTAAGGTGAAGAAGATGTTAGTTGATTCCATTAAGGATCATATTGTTCTCATCATCTCTAAGATGAAGATGGCAAGGGAGATGTTTAAGTATTTGGAGGAGATGTATGAGATCAAAAACACCAGCCATGCACTTGCATTGAAGCAACAACTTCATCATGTGAAGATGGCAGAAGGATAATCTATCATCACTTACTTCATGAAGATTTCCGAATTGAGAGATCAACTCTCTTCTATTGGTCATTTTGTTGATGTCAAGGATTTGACCATGCTTTCCCTTAATGGTCTTCCTTCATCTTGGGAGTCTTACATTCAAGGAATCAATGCAAGATCGAAACTTCCCAAGTTTGATCATTTGAAGGAAAATTGTATTCAAGAAGACTCTAGGTTGGTTGTGAGAGGTATTGGTCGAAACTCTACAAATGAAGACATTCATGTTCTTTCCGCTCAATCCTCGAAGAAGAAAGAGAAAGGTGGAAAGAAAGGATATTCCAAGAGGAATAGAGATAAAGGAGTTGATGGTGCTCCCCCATTCAAGAAGAAGTGGGACCTCTCCAAAGTCCAATGTTTTCGTTGTGACATGTTTGGTCACTATGTAAAGGATTTCCCCACCGGGCCTAATTAGCATGCTTCATTTGTGGATGTGGATGAGATCTCTACTCAGAAGGATTCTAGGGAACTTCTATTCTAAGCCATGGGCCTATGTTCAAGCCGTTAAGGTTGTGTGCTGATTTGTACACAAGAGCAGCGTATCTTATTGCGTCCAATATTTGCATCCATCAGAATATTTAAAGAGATAAGTATTCTTTGTTTACTGAGTTATATCATTTAGTTGGATCTTGTAATTAGTAAAGAGAGATAGAGGTTTCTCTTGAATTGTGTTCACTCCCATAAGATCCTTTGAATATTTCATTTATTGCAAGTTATTTCATGCTAGTTGTGAATATTTTTGAGTGTGACTCTGAAATAAAAAGAGAATTGCAATTTCGATGATGATTAGTTGGTCACATCGATATCATTCTCTAATGCATGAACTGTGATAGAGCCTTGAACTCTTGGAGAGAGTTGCTTCTGCATGCTAACTGCATAATACATTCAAGAAATCTATAGTTGTGCAAATTATCTTTTGTTGTTTTGAGTTTAGCACTCTTGAGAGGAGTAAAAGATGGAAGGAAGAGTTATATCAGAATTCAATAAAGATAAGTTTCTTTATCCCTTCATTATGATTTTTTCATATATTTCTCTTATAGGTTGATTTATTTATTCATGTTTTATTATTGTTCATAAATTCTTATGTATTCACGGTATAACTTGAAATAGTAAACCTTGTATGATTCTAGCCTTGATATTTCTTTGGATAGTTATAAACTGTTAGTAATCTCTCTCTAAAATGCTTTTAGGACAGTTCTAGGAGAAAGAAGGTGTTGAGAGATTGCTTAGTGATGAAAAGATTGAGGCATCTTGTGAGGAAGTCATGCCGACCAAAGCAATGATCAAGCATGAAGTCACAACTTGCAGCCATGGGACTAAGTTGGTGGCTAGAGGGAGTTCATTTCCATAAGTCTTCTTTGCAATCTCTAAAGCAGGGATCAAGAGGGAGTTTTGTAATTCACTGAGAAGAAGTGAAGATTACTGTATTGCAAGGCTAGGTGCTAAATCCTTAGAGGATCCCTTCAGCTGCTGAGATCATAATTGCTCAAGACTGTCATTTGGATTTGACATTGGTAGCTCCACAAACCTATTCAGAATAGTGTGATTTGGGATGAGATCGAAGAGGAAAATCCTAAACTCTTTATAGTACCAGAGTTGTGTGCTAGAAAACATTTATCTAAGGCAAGTGTTGCAGGAAATATTACGCGAAGAGGTTAGAAGGTTGATGCAAGTACTTGAAGATTCAGAGGGAGCCTATTGAACCTGAAGAAGATGTTTACAGAGGTTGTACCTAGTTCAGATCTGGTGGATCCTCTATGTACAGATAATTGATTGGATCATTGATGTATCTAGTCAATACTAGACTAGATATTTTCTATGCAGTGAGTGCACTTAGTTCATGTGTGAACCAAGGAAAATACATCTAGTTGCAGTGAAACATATCCTAAGATACTTGTGTGGCACAATTGGATATGGGTTGAGATATTCTTCAGGTGTGGATTTGAAGCTACATGGTTAAACAAATTCTGTTTTAGTAGGTTGTGTTGTTGATCAAAAGAGAACCTTTGGATGTTATTTTAGTTTGGGGTCTGCGATGATGTCCTGATGTAGTAGAAAGCATTGTTCAGTGGCATTGAGTACCGTAGAGGTCATGTACATTACATGTGTGGCAGTTTGAGAAGCAGTGTGGGTTTCAAGGCTCCTTGTAGGATTGGTTGGACAATTGTTGGAGCTGACTGTCATCCATTGTGTTAATTAAGCTATGTGGAGCCTTCTATCAATACAATATTTCATGACAAAACTAAAAATGTTATTAAGGAAAGCATTTCAGTTAAGGTATATCAACACTGATGAGCAGATGACAGACATTCTCACCAAGCCTCTCTCTAGGATAAAGTTTGTGTACTTTTGAGATAAGCTTGGTATGGTGGAGAATACAACCTTAACTGAGAAGGATTCTTAGTATCAATGATCCTCATTAATGAGTTCTTCTCTGTGATAGAAATTTGAGGTGAAATCCCTTGATTAATGAGTTCTTCTCTATGAGAGATTTTCGAGGTGAAATCCCTTGATTAATGAGTTCTTCTCTGCAAGAGAAGTTTGAGGTGAAATCCCTTGATTCCACCCTCTAGGAGAGCCATGGTGGATGTCATGTGTGTGACTCCATGATAGCATCACGTCAGAGAGTCCGTGATGATTTTCTTGTACTTGTGTTTTCACCCTCTCGGAGAGAAATGGTGAAAGTCATGTTGAGGTGACATCACTCAAGTGATGAACACTTGTACATACCATACATGGTTGTAGCCATTATGGTTGATATCATGTTGAGGTGATATCTGATATCATGATGAGGTGATATCCTTCCTTTCCACATGTGGTTGTAGCCATTATGGTAGACATCACGATGAGGTGATATGTCTTATGCAGTTGGAACTATTTCTCCCTAGCTGAGAGGGAGTGTTGATGTTTAGCAGCTTCGGGCTCAATTCTTCTAGCCTCGAGTGAAGATATAAATTATTTATTTGTGTCAATGGCAACATTATATGGGTCAGCCTTCCTTGTATCATTCTTCCTTGGCCAACCTTCATCATAATTTATTATTATTATTTCTATTTATTTCTCCTTGATGGCCAACCTAGTTTATTGTAAAGGTGCGACCTCTCTAGGAATGTATATATAGGTCACTTTCCATCATTCAAGCATTAAGCAAGTCCGATTATTTCCTACAAGCAAGTGGGAATTATATCAAGAGCAGCTCCTTCTATCAAGTGCAGATTTATTCTAGGGCAGATCGTGAATCCATTGAAGAGCAGATTTGTGTTGAAGGAAGTGCAGACTGTTCTTTGTTATTACAACCATTGCTGGTGAAGAATATTGGCCTTGTGTGTGGCCTCATTGTAAAGAGACTTGTTTCCATTACTTATATATATAAGATATATATTTGTTGCTGGGTTTTTCTCCCTCAAGTGGAGGGTTTTCCCAGGGTATATGTTGTGTTATTGTGTCTGATTTTGAATTAAATTTTCATGCATTAAATCTGATCATAAAAACTAACAATATTGTTCCTCTCTACAACACCATTCTATTATGATGTGTACCTTTTAACAAGTTTTTATTAATTCCATGATAACTACAAAATATAGAAACTCATTTGACTTGTATTATCCACCTCTTTAACTTCAGAAAATTATTGTATTAATTGCTCTATTTTTTAACTATTTATTTAAATCCTTGAATATTTTAAAGGCTTTAAAATTCTAATTGAGAAAATCAATTTATTTCTTCTAATTAAAAGCATCAATAAAAGTTAGAAAATATTATCTCATGCAATGATGGGTTTTGTATTGGTCCATGTAAACTAGTGTGAAAAAATCTCTAATGGTTCCCTTTCTTTATAATAAATTCCTATCAAAAAACATTTCATTTATTGTTTCACTAAAATATAATGCTCCCACTAACTAGTTAGCTCCTTAATTATTGATAATGCTCTCACCATATATTATTTTGCAATAAAATCAAACCTCCAAACTAATGTTGACCAAACCTTAAATGAATACTCATGTTTGGTCAAAATAAGTTACCTTAAAATTTTCTTTGGGCTCTCCTTAGGCTTCCTTTTGACTTTCACTTTTGAATAAAAGTGGGAACATTCAATCCTGAAGGCCATCTTATTTTTTGCAATTAAATGTCCACTTAGAATTTCTCCTACTTTAGCACACACATTATCTTTAAAAGATAAATTTTCACCCTTTTGTACAAGTTTTCCAACACACACGTGATATGCCTTAACTTGAGCACCAAATAAACATATACAATATGCTTTCTTTCATCATGTTTTGTAAAAATATTAATAAAACCTTTACCCATAATTAACACTTTATTATCATCACCTAGTTTGACCTCTAACTTGACATAACTATCTAAAATTATAAATAGATGTCTATTTTGTATTACGATTACTAAATTCATCATCTATAAACTAAATATCACTATAGCTCTCTTGAACACCATGAAATGTAATTAATAAGGAACTTTAATTAGTTTTGGATACATTTAAATAATTTATATTTTTTTACCCTCATATACTTTGCTTTTTGGCACTCATATGCATAATGACCAAATTTATTATATTAATACTTTGAACACTAAATATTAAACTTATCGTACTTTTGAGATTTTTCTCAAAAATAATTGCTACACTCTCTAGAGTTGTGAGAATAAAAATTGTAATTCACCCTTACAGCTTGATCTAGACCATTATTTTCATTTTTTTTATTATTATTTCTATCATTGCCTCTATATCTCAAAAAAATTACACTCATATGCAAAATGACCAAATTTATTGTATTAATAGTTCACTAAATATTAAAAGTATCATACTTTTGAAATTGTTGTCAAAATTGATTGATAGAGCTTCTAAAGCCATGAGTACATAAATTATGATTCACCCTTGCACCTTGATCTAGACTACTTTCATTTCTTTGATTATTATTTCTACCCTTTCTTCTATATCTTGGTCATCCTCTTCTTCTTTGTTGAATGGAACCTATGATTTAAATGTATTCTCTAAAGAGGAATTATTATTCTTGTGCATTATGGATTTGTATGATAACATAGATCCCATAAAATCATCTACAGATACCTGTGTTAGATCTTTGGAATTTTCAATTGTAACTGTTGATCATCAAAGCTTGCACCTCTCCAATAGCCTTATAGTAAATTTAGTGAGTGGGGGATTGATTTGTGCCTCACTGAATTACCTCTAGTATTTTTATAGAAAGCCAACTCTTCTTTGGGTTTTGGATAAAAGGGTAGAAGAAAATATAAACATAAAAAATAAAAATGGTGATGGACCAAAGCTTTTACAACATTTCAAACCCAATCATTCCTATGAGTGATATAATTAGACACAAAATGCCACAACCCAAGTCATTGTTGGAAAGAGAATGAACACCAATGGCTAACAACAAGCACAATGTAGAATTTCAAATCTTTTCATAGGTAGTGTTCATTCAAGTCTGATCAAACATAAAGATTTCTAATGGTAACAAAAGAACATTTAGAATTTTCATAAACTCTCTCTCCTAATACACACAATATAACGAAAAAACAACCCTTTAGGAAAATAGAGAATTCCACTAACATAATCCATTTTTCACAAGTTATTATTCTACCATACAGACATACATCATGGAAATCAACCACTTAAACTATTCAAATTCAGCTAGACACAATGTTTCATTCAAAATGAAAGCATAAAGAAGAAAATTTTGATAAAGGCCATACATGCATAGTCCTAAATATTTCTTGTAAAATTTGATGTGCAATTTTCAATTTTTTGAAAGTTTATCCCCGACGTTCGTCGAAATGTCAGCTATCATTTTTGTTGAATTTTTGACAAACATGAAAAATAGAAAAAAATCAAATTGTGGCCGACATAAAGAAAAGTGAGTTCATGCCTGATTTATTACCACGATGTTTTTCTCTACTTGAGACAGTTTGTGGAGAACTAAGGACGATTTTCTTGGGAAAAATCAGAAAAAAATCAAGAAGATATCACCAGGTTGAGGGTATTCATTGTCTTTTTGCAGAATTCAATTATGAAGTCAGATTTGTAGTTCCAGGTTTGAAAATCATATTTTAAAGCAACCTCTCATCATATTTCATTTTTAGAGGTTTAGGGTTTTGAGAATTTCATGTCCATATTTTGTTGTGTGGAATTACCATAAGACCACAACCAAGGAACATATTCTTGTGACTGTAATTATGTGATCCATAACTCTATTGGTCATGTGGCGTAGTTGTGCTATAACAAATACAAGATGGATTCATGTGTGACCCAATTTTAATGTGGCTATGTTGTGATAGAAATGGAGGCACTCATATAATACAATTAATTCAGGTTGTATAATGTAGGTGTCAATCATCATTGGGTGCATTCAGGTTGTCTCAAGTTTAACAGGTTAGGATGTAATTATAGCATGATCGAAGAGTGATTACCTCTTGCTGCAATAAAGAGCCTATAACTCTGGTTGATATACAGAGTGGTTGTGTTATATCAATTATGTAGTGCATTTGAGCACAACCCATGTTTAATGGGCTATTCTAGAGAGTGATCAATATTTTCTAAACCTTATGAATGCTACTTGACATATATTTGCATAATCTCAAATCCATTCAGAGGATTTTGAAGTATCAATGTATCCTATATAGGGTCTAGAATGATTTATTTTAATTAAATAAATAAATAAATTATGTATTTTCTTGTAATTAGATAATGTGGAGATCTCCTAAATCTTCCCTAGCACACTATCCTCTTTGGAACTGTATTCATTACTCCAGCTACTAAGGTTTTGCATGTGACATGTTTAATATCTTCATGACCGTGGCTTTTAAATAGATCTTAGTATTTGCTTTAATCCTTTTCATGGTAACCCTTAAGTTCGATAATCCACCTTTAATCTCTTCTAAGAATCGTGTCTTAAGCTAGACTGCATAGTATGCATATAAAGCAAGCCCTTCATACCTGACATTGTTCCAAACCACCACTCACTGTCTTGCTTAAAATGTTGCCTCCATAAGCACAATAACATGTTTTAAAATCATGGTTTCCAGTGATTGACCATTAAGATCACCACTTTCATCATGAAGATACAATGAGATTTTTGTCTTCAAACTCAAGGCATTATGCAAGATAACATTGTGAATTGTTTGTTGTGTATGATTTGATTTTCTTGCACATTTACTACTTTGTTAACTTCCTTTAAGACTGGGTATTGCACCCTTAGCTGCAATCTCAAACAACTCACTTATTATCACTTGAAGATTCATTTCATGAGCATCCTTGTATAAAATCAAACTATGCCCTATAGACTTCCTACTTACTACAAGGGACTCATTGTTTCATGGTATTGTATTTCTTAAGATCCTTCAACCTTATTGACACTACTTCACAGTCCACAAGGTATTATTCACTATTCTCCCATCTTTGATGAGTCTCAAAACACTGCTCAAACATACAATCCACTACCTCCATTATACATTAATGGCTAAGAAGAAACATTGAACCTATGATTAACACTATTACTTCATTTGGACAGTCATTCCCTGATTGCATTTGCCTTGTCTAACACTACCAAAAGCATTTGAAAAACCCTTAAGGTCAGCAAGGGGGTAAGAAAACTCACTGTTAAAATATCCACTTCACTATGCAAGGTTTGAGCTTTATTATCTTGTCACTGTTCAGCCTCTTTTTGACTGTCACGTCTCAAGTGACTGTCATTCTTCTTATTGTAGATTGCATTTACAAATTTCACTAAGCTACATAGTGTGCTTGTTATTGGATACAATCTTTAGATTGCAATATTTTGTTATTACCTACAATGTCTCAATATTTTTGGTATTGCAACCTCACTAATCTGATATAGTTATTGTTTATGTTTCTACGGAGGCCTAGGGTTTGTACCCTAATCATGCTCTTACCAATGCTTCTGTTGCTTTTTATTAGGGCTCTCTCAATGTTGAGGGTCCTAGGGATAAGCTCGTCATAAGAAGTGACACATTGCATCTTTAACTAAAAGGATAAATCTGTATTGACATTAGAAATGATGATTCTAACTTGTTGCTCCTTAGGAATGGGTCACTTGCTCTTACTAGCTCACTACCTCCATCGTTGTAGGAAGTTTGCAATCAAGTTCAATATTATGGTTTTAAGAGTCTTAACAGTTGGAAATCATAGTAAAATTAGAATTTAAAAGGTTTTGGAATTAACATTTTAAAGTGTTTTTTGGAGTCATTAACTTCAGACTATCTTCTCTTTTGCAGGGTTGGTTGCATGCCAAATTTTTTTGGTGTAAAATATCATAATTATTAGATTATGTTACCTATCTATGAATAAAAATTATTGGAGTGTGAGTTTGATATTTTTTGAAGATCTAAATAGTCAATCTTGGTAAAGAAAAATCATGTCAAATAATATTAGTTCAGAACAAAATGAAGAGACACTTGATAGATTGTGGGCTAGATTGAAAAGAAAGGGTGATAGGAAAGGTTATTATCCTTGCAATAATTGCAAGGGCTTAAAGACAAGACAAATTTTAATCACAACAGCTGAGAAACATTGTAGGTAGCATGGTCATATTGAAGGGGGGCATTATTATCATCCATTGGTAAGTTGTTCATTATATGTGTTTATATTGATTGAATTTTTAAATGTTTATATCATTTTAACATTTTATATATATATATATATAATCAATTGATCACATGATCATGGTTTATTTGTGTCTATCATTATTATAAAGGTGGGGTGCCCTAGGGCAGATGATATGGATTATCACGGCTCAGAGAATGTGGTTTTGCAAGCGGATGAACATGGAGTTGTGAATGTCGAAAATGAAGTTAATAATAATATGGAAGAAGATGATCATGCGCTAGAAAACATAGTTGAAGATGATGGTACGAATACATTGATCCATGACACATTTAGTGGCAGAGCTAATCACGATGATCAAGATGACTTTGATGATGTTCATGATTTACCTATACTTGAGAAGGCATACGAGCCCCTTTATGAAGGCTCCCAAACAACTCTTCTCTCTGTTGTATTTTTGTTGTTGAACTTGAAGGTTATGAATGGTTTATCAAACATAGCAATCTCACGGATGTTAAGGTATGTAATATATGTCATCTTTTTTCATCTATTTTAATTGTTGTTAGTTCATCACTAGTAAATAAAGGATGAAATATGTACCATTAATATTCTTTATATGAACAAATTATTTTTTGTTGTAGATTGATTGGTGAATTTTTGTTACCACCATCAAATATTTTACCTTGCTCATACCAAGATTTATGTGCCATTATGAAAGATATCAGAATGGAGTATCAAGCAATAGATGCATGTCCCAATGATCATATTATATAGATCATAAACAATAGGAATTTGCAACAGAATTCCTAGAATGTCATATCATTAGATATCGAACATATCAACTAACAAAAAAGGTGCCTCACAAGGTTCTTCATTATATTCCCATTATTCCATGTATGCAATGATTATTTAGGTGTAAAATATTAGCACAATTTATGGATTACCATGCACGGAATAGAAGTGGAGATGACATTCTTCGAATGCCTTTGGATGGTTCTACATTTACGGACATGGAGGAAAAATGGCCACACTTTAAATAAGAACCTCATAATCTCAGTATTTCATTGGGAGCGGACGGTGTCAATCCATTTGGAGAGCTAAGATCTATTTACTTAGTGTGGCTTGTTTTTGTTATCAACAATAACATTCCTCCATGGATGTCAATAAAGAGGGAGCACATAATGTTGTCAATTATTGTTCCAAGTATTTGTTTACATCAATTTTATTTAATGTAGTAGCATCTCAGTTGTCTTATTTTTTGCATAGTGACTTATATTTTTTTCATTCAATAGTCATGTACATTAATTTATATATATTGCAATAAAATGGTTATAATAATTATGTAATGTTTATGTTCATTGAACTAGGTAAGTACCAAGTTAAAGATATGAATGTATATATCGAGCCTCTTATCGACGAGTTACTAAAGTTATGGAATGGCGTCACTATGTATGACGTCTCTAGACCAATAGGACAAATACAATTTCAATTCCATGTAATGCTTGTATGGACAATTCATGATGCCCCAAGGCTAACACATTTTTGTGGTATGTTATAACATTCTACTGTACTTTAACAATATTTAATTTGATGAAGTAGATATCATGCATGTTTTTAAAATAATCTATTCATTATATATAATTAAAAAAATTGACATATTTAATCCAATTATATATGATCTTACAGGTCTTCAAACAAAGGAAAAATTTGCATGTCCAATTTGTGGTCCAAAGATGAAATCTCGTCGTTCAACAAGTTTAGAAAAGCAGGTGTTTGATGAGTATAGGAACTTCCTCCATAGAAATCATAAGTATCAAACTACTAAAAAACATCTTTTCAATGGGAAAGAGGAGACTACATCAAAACAACAAAGAATGACACCTTGCCTATGGAAGTTGGAATATAATAGAATTAATCGTCAAGGTTATACATCAGATCAAATTGTTTATTTATCATATATGATATGTTTTGAATTTATATTTGTATATTGTGTTGTGTTTACTCATGTTGTAATTGACAATGATTGTTGTTAATTTGTTTATCTTATATGCTTCATGAAGGTCATCAAGGAATTAATGGTCGGCTTTCATAGGAACTGAAAAGTTATCCTAGACAATTTAGTAGGTTGCCCTACTATGAGCAACTAAAAATTGTGCATTTGTTTGATACAATGCATATAAAAAAGAATATAACATAAACATTATAGAAATTATTGGATGGAAGGAATGACCAAGAAAAAAATGTCAAAATTTGTAGTGACATTTAGGAAGCCAATCATGCAATGAAAAATGTCATTTAATTAAATAGCGATGGAGACCAAATTAATATAAGTGCCCTTCCTTAGTTATTAACAGAGTAGCAAAGGAATTCTATAAAAGAAGTCATGAAAAATTTGATTTCCCACAGGATTTGTTGCGAACATAAAAAATATAATAACAAAGAAAGGTGAATTTGGGTTAGGGATGAAAACGCATGATTGTCATACCTTCATTAAGGTAATTATTCTAGTATATTATATACACTTGTATAATGCATGTACTTTTCAGTGTATTATGTTTACTACTTTTGGAAAAATAATGAAAAGATCATTTTATAATTGTTGCAGTACGTTCTACCTCTCTCTCCCAGACAACTTTGACAACAATGTCAAGCAAGTTATATATGATCTTGGAGAATACATGAGGTAAGTAGCGATATTTGTTCAATTCGTTGTATACATCTTATAATTGCCATTTTTTTTACTTATGTAATATACTGTATATTTTTGTTAAATCTTGTTAATATATTTGCACCTTGAATCACTTGTAAATGGCTGTCATCTAAAGAAATCCATAAAGAAGATATAAATTATTGGAAGAGAAAAATTCCTCGTCTAATGTGTGAAATGCAAAAGTATCTACCTTCAACATTTTTCAATGCACAAGAACACTACCTCATACACCAAGTTGAGGAGATTGAATTGTGTGGACCTGTACACACAAGGTCAATGTGGATGGTTGAGAGGCACTTGAAATTTTTGAAAGCTTTGGTTAGACAAAGAGCACATCCTAAGGGTTCTATGGTGGAGGGATATATGGTATACCAGACCATGGTGTACATTAGTAAATATCTTCCTAAGTTTGTAGCAAAGATCTATGTAGATCACATTTGGGATCCCAACTCCATTAACAAATTTGAAGGGGAGTACCTGATGGGGAAAGGTAGATTGAGGAAAGTGAGAGGTAATTATAAGATGGTCATAGAGATTAATTGGAATACATTTTCCATATGGTTTTTATGTATATTGTATATATTTAATTTTTAATCTTCAATATATATCAATTATAAGTTAAGGTCGTATATTGTGGTATTTAACTAATTATACATCGTTTGTGAATTTTATTTTTTTATATAGTTGGTCAAGAGTGGGATGCACTACATCTGTACATTTCCAAAAATATTGATTGGATGATGGTATGGATTGAACGATGTCAACAATCTAGTCACACATTAACATGGGAAGGTGTGGCTTCATTGATTAAAGAAGCTCATCATAATGGAGATTTGAATGTTACACAAAGGGAAATTGATTCAGCATATGGTTTAAGAGATAAAAAGGTACGTATAAATATATTAATCACCCATATTATTTAATTATTTTCAAGTATATTGATGTATATATATGCTGAGATTGTTTTCTTTGCATACATTCGGCCAAGAATAAATATGTTTATCAACTGACGATATTGCAATAATTTTTACATGTTTGACATATTGCAGGTGAAACACCACAAGGCTATGTGGTGGAATGGTCATAAATTTTGAATCAAAATGTTGGATGACATGAAGAAAACTTGTGATTCTGGTATAACTGCAATCTTTTAGGTGACTAATGTTTCATCTAGAAGCGACATACATCCAAAAGTCTTAGAAAATCGATACTATGGGATTTTGGATGATATACTTGAGTGTGACTTAAGTCCTTCAGATTAATTTTGTTCATCGTCCTATGGTACAGGCTACGATTGAATGAAAATGATCCTGACAGAACTGTTATTGAACATGATAATGGATTTACCATGGTTAATACAAGGTTGATCGAGCGAGCTAGAAATGAGCCCTATGTTTTTCCAAGCCAATGTGAGCAGGTATTTTACTAAGAGGTTCCAAGTAAACTGGGTTGGTCATTTGTTGTTAGACATGATCCAAGAGGAAGGCCAGTAAAGTATAATGTGGTGGAAGAAGATACTGAAGAACTAGAAGATGATGTAGATGATGATTAGGATCAATAGTTAGTTGATGATGTCCCTGACGAAGATGTCGAAGAGGAAGAACTAGATCATGATGATGTAGGAGTTAATATTCATGAAGATGATATCCTTGTGGATGATTATCAAAACTGATATAGATGATGATGATGATGATGATGATATGACCAATCCCTATAATGTCAAATTTGGATCGGATGATACAGACAAAGAGCTGGATGAAGAAGAAGATCAATGATATTGAAACGTATAAGTTATGCAATTATATTATTTATTTGATATTAATTTCTTGATAGAATTATATTTTTAATTATGTGGTTACATAACTAATTCATGATGTTTTTAATTTTTATGCCATTACATAATTAATTTAATGATGTACTTTTTAATATTTGAAAGGTCAAAAAATTAAAACATTTCAATAGTGATGTTAACAACCTTGAAATTAGTGTATTTTATGTTTCATGTGATAATAAAAGATTAAAAATTCAGTTCTAGAGGTGGATGTTCAGTGGTTGAAGTGTATGTTGGTTCTTTTTACAATGTAACCAGGTTTGTCTTCTAATCTACCTATCGAATTGCCAATTCCAATCAAAGGTAGCTCAAAGGACCTGGACCAACTGATGAGGACTTTAAAAGCCTCCTACACTTCGGGTTATGCAAGACCTGGGAGGGTGATCCCTTAATGTGTTTACAACCGCTGCACCATTATTATAAACAACATGAATAATAGCAGATGATCTCACTTAATAGCTCAACACAATAAGATAAGATCAACTAGAATTGGTTGTTCATAGACAATATCAACTATCTGGAGCATGAGATAACTAAACACAATCCATTGTATAAGATAGTCAATGATTTGCAATTTGTAGCAAGCTCTAGGCAAAGGAAAACAAATATTGAACTACACTAATAATTACAACTTAGATTAGTGCCATATATCCATTGCAAGAGTCAAATTCAAAAGAATCTAGAGGTTTATAACAAATTTAATACATCACAAATAAGATCCCTGACAATATTGCATTGCAATTTCATCAGTATGCATTCTAACTGAGGACTACTTATCAAATCCTTATACAACACATATCTTCCTATAATCCCATTCAAGCATTTTGATTAATTCCTTGAATTAAAGCTAAAATAGAATCATACACACCACAATAGTGAGATGGATAAAACAACCCTTACTTATTTCATTCAAAGTTCAGATATGCATGTACAATGGAGAGAAATGACCTCGAATTTTCATTTCAACTCAAATGCTAGTACTTTTATACAACATTAAATCTCTATGAACTCAAAACCTGTTATAGAATGACTCAAAACCTAAATTGCATTTCTCTAAAACCATCGGACTTTACAATTCACTCTACAACTTCACTTAGAATTGACAAAAAATATCTAACTTGTTAACCTGTACTTCTGGCCTTGAAATCCTTCTTATAGAAAATGAAGGAGAAAACAAGCACCGAGCCAGAAAGTACACCTGTCACCAGTCAATTGGAGCACCTAGTGATATTCCAAAATTTGTTACAATAGCCACCACCTTGAAAAATATTCTTTTTCATCATATCAGTTGACTAATGTTGATGTAAAAAACCACAAGAAAACCGCACCGAGAAATTCGTCAACAAAAAATTGGAACCGTTGCAACCACAACATCTAATATGCCACCTGTTAGTAGTTCACTCTTTTTACTCCCCCTCAATCAAATATTTAGTTACCCAATTTTGGTACTCATCATCAGTCAGCCAGTCAAAATTAATTACCTCATCCACCTTGGTATTATAAGGTGTGTATTTTACCCCTACCTGATTCACATCCCTTTCAAAAGATTCTAAAAATGAGCTGGTACTAATGATTTTTTCCATACAGCTCACCAACAAATCATAGTCCGAGTCAGCACAAATTGAATTGATTTGATCATTGATGGCCTCACTTGCTTGAGCCTACCATTGTTGAAATGACTTGATTTTCCCCTGCTCATCAATTATATCAGGTAACAATGTGTTACCCCAATCATTGAAATTCTTCACCAGCTCCCTAATCTTCCTACTCAAGTCATCTGGTAAGGTTTGAAAACCTTGCAATGATTTTACTAACAAATGAGTAGGCTTTAATGATTAGGGCCTATTATTTATATCAAACCCTGAGGCCTTATACATGATATCCAGATAACTATCCCTAGGGATCCAATTTTCAATTATTGGTATCGCTACTTCATGATCCCTATCAATATTCTTTATTGTTGCTAACAACAAAGAATATAAAGAATGTATAGATAGCAAATTGCTATCAACCTTTTCATTTAAATGCCTCAAAAAATTAGTAACAATTTCCTTTTGCTTTAAGAGAGATCCCTCTTCACTTTTCTTTAATGATTCCTGCAATTCATCAATTTTTTGCAAGAGTTGCTTCTTTGTAGGATCGACAGAGCACTCTGTTTCTTATTCAAGTTCCTCTAAAGAAAGGGTGAGGACAGGATTCTGACTGGGTGATCGTGGTGTGGAAACAATTGGAGAAGCAGGAGGCACTAACCTTGCTGTGGAAGGTAATGTACCAGTTCCTGGAGCACTTGATGTCTCCCAAATCTACTTACACCTAAACCTCTCCACTTCAGTTTGCAACTCAACATTTTTTTGCTGCATCTTGCTATACTCCTCAATCAAGAGGTTATATTTTTCCATTAAGCTCTTCCTTTCAGCTTCCTCCCTTTCAGTAGTCTTTTGGGCTAATTTGGCCACATTCACAGTCAAATTAGTGGCCTCAGTGGTTGAGGTCTCTGAAGATCTCTTTATTATCAATCCTCCCTTGAAATTTGGATTAATATCATAAACATATGGTTTTCTCCCTTGTGGGGCCAATGCCCAAATTTCTAGAGTTTCATATTCCTCACTAAAAGTAGAGTTTTGCAATGCTTCCTTGACCTCTTCTTCAGAGTCTTGAAAGGGATTCTTAGACTTCATAATAGCATTAAAGGCTATTGCATCTGCAATGTCCCATTCAGGAAGAATTAATAGACCAGCCTGACTCACCAATTTTATTCCTTCTTTAGGAATGATGTTCTTGAATTCTTCCATTAATTCATCTTTTACCTCCTCCTCATTCTCCTAGTCTAACATGTCAGGCCTTAGTTCTCTTTTATGGCTACATTTATCTTGATACTCTTCAAACTTCATCCTCCATACCAATTGCAAGAATATAGGAGTTTTTACAAATGTATTGTCATCTAGAAACTCCTTGCATGCCTCCATTCTTGCATCTTGTACACTTTTATTTTTTATATCTAAATCGGATAAAACTAATTCAGCTGGCCTAGGAGGGGAAGGCATACCAACTTCCATGTCTTGATCAATAACAATAATCTCATCCATCAGATCCTCCTATGGTTGATCAATTCTTTTCCTCTTAGGGCTTGGCTTAGATGGTGGTGATGAGGGATTGTCTTCTGGTGATGATTCTAAATCAATAATTTTGATTGCCCCAAGCACTTTGAATTTCTGACTTGGTTGTGGAGGCACTTTCATAATCTGTTTTCCTTTTCTATCCACTTCTTCTTCATCACTGCTACTATCCTTTTTCCTCCTGTAAATGGGCCACCTTTTCATAGGCTGGTATGTTGGCCTTGTTTCAATTGGTCTGGCACATTTCTCCTGTACACCCAAACTCAATTCTAAATTTACCTTTTTTTTCATCAATGTGCCCATAATTTCCTTGAAGTTTCCCATTAGAAAATCAATTTTCTTATGGTGGGGACTGAACTCCAACAGTGGATCATACTTCGGATCCATTTTGTGTACAATATCTAGTAGCTTACCATAAGATATCCATTTCTCCTTATTCAACTCTTGTCTATTCAAATAAAATTCATTTCTCATCAAGTCTTCAGGGAAATTGAACTCATGCACAAATTTTTTAGCTTTTATTTTTTGTCTGAAAAGAGCAAAGAAACCCTCAAGATCATGCTGCCGATTTGGTCCACACCTCAAATGGTAATCACTTAAGAAATTATCAAAATGCATCCAACCTCCCTTTAAAAATACAAAATCAGACACCACTGTATAATCTAGGAAAAATGTTCCCTTACCCCTTCTAGTGAGGTTGTCCTCATGAATACAACCTATCTACCACATAACTTCTGTAAATCCCACTCTTGGTGGCACATTGTATAGTAGTATATGAGGGGCTCCCCAAAAACCATATACTCTCAAGACAGTGATGATTGGGTATGGGATAATGTCACCCCAGTTATGGTAAACCTTCAATTCTAGCTTTTTCTCCTTTGGCCTGAGGAAATCATGTAATTCCTCAGGGATCCTAGGTATATTCACCATTAATCTAGCCCTTAATCTGGAAGCAAAACAATTATCAAATTTCAAATAACTAGTGCTTTCCTAATTACAAGATAAATATGCAACCCATATTTGTATTGGCAATCTTTCTCCATCAACTGATTGCCTTAATTTCACCCTCTCAGAGAAAGAGTCGGCATTCTTAAACAAAAATATATGCATTAGGATAGAATACCAAAATAATTGAGTGCTGGTATCATTTTTTTGTAGCTTTGATAGCCCTTCATGCATCCTCTCAACCAAGAAAGAAGTGAAGTCATAGGTCACAGAGAAGTTAGGGTGTTGTATTTGTACCCCCATGAACATATAAGCAGTGGGCATTACCGTACCAGGACTGAAACCCAAAATATCACATAAAGAATAGAAAGTGGCCAGGAAATGGTTTGCAAAAAGAATTAATTTGAAAGTTTCCTTGTCACTGGGGCTGTTATGAAATTTTGAATGTCCTGCCCTAGCTAGATGAGGTGAAAGCAACCTTGCTCTAAAAAGAGATTTCAGCTTTGCATACTCCTACTTCATTTTCTGAAGGTTGATAGGAACCAAGTCTTCACTCAGTTCACTCAAGTCAAAAATATGTTGGACCTCTTCTCTGTTAATGCTCAATAGAACCATTCCATCATTGTCCTTAATTATCCGTGTAACAGGGTCATATCTTGCAGCCACTATCCTAAGTAGGTCTACATCAGGGAATACATTTGGTACCACCAGCTTCCCCATATCATACATCCATCCATTTGAAAATGGGTGAGGCAAATTCCTCTGTCTGTACCACAATCTTAACAATTCCAAGCCAGTGAGGGGAACCCTAACATCGGCAATACTGGAGCAATTATACACTAACCCTTCCCCCAGGATTTTCCCTCACATTAGGACCAATCCCTTCCTCCTATCATTCGTTGAAAAGGGAAATTGATCTAAGAAATCATCATATAGGTTTCATTTCAAATATTCAATCTGGACAGAATTTTGCTTGGGTGGAGGCATCTCAAAAAAACTAGGGCTTCTTTACAACATTATAATTCAGATAGCTGGGACTAACCAGAGATAGAAAATTACAAGACAAAACACTGCAATTTCTCACAACTAGAATTAAACTATACCCCTAACACACTCATCAACAAGCTCACAACACATCCAGCTAATCCTTTCCCAAATTCAAATGCAAAATGACTGGGAGGCACAGAAAATAAACTCATGACTTTGTTCGTAGAACTCCCAAATTCTGGCTGCAGAAACTCACAATTCTACCTTTAGCTCTGTAACTTCTCCGCAAAATAGTTGAATGCTTTGTGATACAGCCCAAATAGGAAAATTGGTTTTATTGTCAATCAAATTATTCTAGCAAGTGTCTCATTCACCATTAAATCTCAATTTCGTGCTGCACGAACGGATCCAACCATATTTGATGCAGATTTAAATTTGAGTCATCGATTCTTCAGCTTGATCAAATCATCGTTTGCCACCTTCAAAAAAAGTTGACACAACTGCCAACATGGTGATAAGGGGCCCACCTTACCATAGACTATGAAGGAATTCCATGTCGTAGTTGCCCGCGATATCACAATCTTGAAACTTCTAATCGCGTGATGGCGGGTAACCGTTGATCCTGAACATTAATGATCTCGTTCCTTTAACACAGTCGCCAGCCATGTCATTAACCTTTGAGCAGCTTTTCCAATGAGATTATAACATATCCGTCAATTTAGAACATGTGTGTCTCGAGAACACTTTAGTAATCCACCCCTTAATACATTTAAAGTCGGCTAGTGTTTCCTTTACTCTTTAGGCTTCATCAGATGAGACATATGGCACCCACCCATGATTTCACAATCAACCCAAGCACCATCGTGGGATGGTGGGGAATGAATCAAATCAAATGGCAGTTGGTCAGCAATAGTGCAAATTTGATCCACCCAATAGGACACGTGGTACCCGCCTGTGATTTCGTGATCCTTCAATTCTCGATCACGGGATGGTGGGCACCATTGATATCTACAGGAAATAGATCAACGAAAACACTAAATCAACCTTTGCAAAATAAAACATTCATTAAAAGGAGAAGTGGGCATTACTAGGAAAATGACAAACAACAACATAAGTTGTTTTTTAAAAGATGAAACATGGGGCCCACCGAGACTTGGGAAATAAAACCCTGCGGAGGAAATAAAGTATTAAAATCAAAGTTGGGTTTTAATTTTAATCTAATGATGTAAGCCTAAGCCATTAACCCCAGTGGTCATGTCACCGATAGCTTATTCAAATCCTTTCATTAAATACTAACCATGCAATGTGTAGGTTTTTCAGATTCGAAGATATGGGAGAAGATCTTGATTGTACCCCGCCAACTCACAGACCTAAGCTGTCGCCCTGTTATTTGGTGCGAGGTCAACAAAAGGCAGATGTGTGTCCTATATGGAATGTGGGGCCCAATCTCCACTATTGAGCTCATAACTTGTGCTTTTAGATCGACAACCAAGATCAAAAGCTAATGTAAATCTCTATTGTTCCCTGCTAGCTTGCAGGAGGAAGATGAAGGTTGGTTAAAAGCTACCAGGTCAATGAGATTGCGATGCGTAGCTCTAGCCGTTCAATTTGAAAAGTGCATAGGACCTGCCGACATGGATTAATGTTATTGGTCACGAGGAAGGTGAATGATGCTTTGTTGGATGTCAAATCGAGTTAGCCTGAGATAAACCATTTGATCTGCCAACTCTTCAGGAGATCAGCGGGCAGTATTCAAAGTTGGAAAACAACACATGGTGGCCATTTTATCATGCAACTGGTGAAGCATTAATGAATTATTCCTTGCATGTGTAGTCACGTCGATCACAATCTATGTGAAGATGTTCTTGGAAATTATGAAGGGTGATCTGCGGATTCTCATGTAACTCTAGTTAAATGGTGATAGTACATACACCGCCAAATTTCCATGTTTGCACATGCATTTTTACTAAGCATTGATGAAGATTTCCATTACCTCGTAGAATAAATACAAGAGGAATTAACTACTAATAGTGTCATTCTTCTAGTAGTTAGAGCACTTTTTGGGCTGAGTCTAATCAAGTTTGAGTGCTTGTCTTATAAGAGAAAATGAGTAAGTCAGTAAGGAGGTCTGTTCATTTGAGCTCACAAAATCTTGGTCCTCCTATTTAGGAAGGTGCTTTGGTTGAAAATCCTAGGCTTGTGCCCACTAGATGCAATAAAAGGTTGCAATTCCAGGACCTTGTTGCTCAATTGGTAGATGACAAAGGAAAGCAGTCGGTGTGCTCTATTACTAGTGTCAGTAGGAAAATAAGGTATGGGCATGGCTCCTCTAGATGCCAACACTCACCCATTGACCTTACGAGCAACACTTCTAATGATGTAACTGAGACTGACTATGACTACTGTTGGTATCTAGCTTGCTTCAATCACAGTCTGCCCTCTGATGAGGAAGTGATATTTGTGGTGACATTCGTTGTTAAAACCCCAAGTGGACGAACTAGAACCATATTGGGAAAGGACAAGAAAGAAGAGGAGGCTGAGGTTCTACCATATTGGGCAACAACTAGAAGCAGTCGTGTATACTGGGGTCTGTATACCAGGGTCTGAGTGTTGGTAAGGGCAAGGTGGCGGGTAAATAAGAAGTTGCTCTGGTGCCTTTGTGGAAATTTGGTTGCCTAGTTTTTTTGCGTGGATAGCGACAAATGGGATTTTGATGACAATTTGTGTTCCCTTTTCTTTTAGCTTTCCCCAGTTCATGCACTATGTTTTGCAAATTCAACGTGTGGGAAGTTTTGAAATGAAAGTCAAATGCAATGGAGATTTTGTTCAAATGAAAATTTATGGTGAAATTACATTTGAGCCTGAAGCTTGTTGCTCCCTTGTCATATAAAAGGGAATTCAAGGCTCCTTTGTAGGGAGATAACTGATGAAATATCTAGCTAGGTTTTGAGTTGAATATATGGGTAGAAAGATATATGTCCTCTGATGAGGAAGTGATATCTATGGTGCCATTGGTTGTGAAAACCCCAAGCGAACGGAATAGAATAGATAGCATGTTTTGAGTTTTGGATGAATATATGCAACTTATCCTAAATTGTATGCAGATATGACTTATAAGCATGAATAAACGTATAATTCTAATATATTTTCTCTCCTTATGTGGATTTGAGTGAATTTTGAATGAAATTTTAATGATGTTGTCATTCTTCTTTTGAGAATTTGTTCAATTATGTGTCTATGTTTTTGGTTTGATTCAAGAAAATCAACTAAATGCTTAAATGGAGTCATAAGTTTACAATTATTTACAAAGGATTTGATAAGTAGAAATATATCAGAGAATTGAGCTCCATAATGCAAGGTATTATATGAGTAGTCCATTCTATTGAATTCTTGGGTCATTTCTGCTAACAATAAATGGGTAACTAAATATTTAACTGACGAAGAATAAAAGAATAATATGTAAATGGGTCACTCACTCACTCCCTCTATCTCTCTCCCCTTAACCCTACACCATTAAACCTTAAACTCTAAACCCTTAATATTAGGTGTGTATTAAAACATTATAAAAGTATAAATTTTTGGACTTCTATTATGAATTGAATGACAAATGACAATGAATGGGAAAATCTAAGGCACTTTAATATTTTCAACTAAAAATTTAGAGTTCAATTAGGATTAGTGTTCACTTAGGGTTAGGTTTAGGGTTCAATTAATGTTCAATTTGGGTTAGGATTGAGGATGAGGTTGGGGTTTAATTAAGGTTATGAATTCAATAAGAGTTCAAATAGGGTCAAGGATAAGGTTAGGGTTGGGGTTAAGGTTCAATTAGGATAATAATTAGTGTTAGGGTTAGGATTAGAGTTCAACTGTAGTTCAAAGTTAGGGTTATGGTACAATTAGGACTACTGTTCAATAAATGTTCAATTAGGGTTAATACTTAATTAAGGTTAGTTTTAAAGTTCAATTAGGGTTTGGGTTAGGTTTGGGATTATGAATCAAGTAGGTTTGGGTTAGGGTTTGATTAGAGTTAGGTTTAGGGTTTAGTTAGAGTTAGGGTTAGGGTTAGGGGTAGAATTCAATTATGCTTAGTGGTCAATTACAATTAGATTTAGTGTTCAATTAGGGTAAGGGTTAGAGTCCAAATAGGGTTAGGGTTTAACTAGGGTTAGGATTAGAATAGAATAAAGTTTTGTGTTTAATTATGATATCTAGAATTTAGTATAATTTTTTAAAATGAAATGATTTGGACACAACGAAGAAAAATAGAAAAGTTGATTTAATATAGATCTTATTTGTTAATTTATTCTAAAATTCTAATTAATAATTGTTTACTTAATATAAAATGAATATTTTATTTTATTTTATTGTATTGTATTAGATAATTAATAAAATGAAATAGATAATAAATATTTTATGGATTTTAAAAATTAGAAGGGTTAGGATTATAATTCTATAACTAAAAGTAATTCTAATCTTGTCTTTCATGTTGTGTTGCAAATGATACTAGCATATATATATTATTTATTAATATATACAAAATACGCCAAGAGATATCTTTGTCAAGGCACCTATTTTATAATAGTACAATAGACACATCAAAAGAGTATCTCTCAGCATATTTTATATATATTACTAAGAAATAATGTATATGCTAGTAAGTATTTAATAAATAAAATAAAATAAATATATCATTTTTTTACCATACTACTCGTTGCTAAGGAGATCCATGTGGTGCCTGCCCGTGATATTGCAATCAATAAAGAACTCGCAACTTTTGATCACGCAATGGTGGGAAAACGTGGATCTCAACCATTGGCAATCATGTTCATTCAACACAGTCACTAGCCTTGTTATTAACCATCGAGCACCTTTCTACTGATATTATAACATCTCAGTTGATTTAAAATGTGTGCATCTTATAATTGCTTTAGTAACCCGCGACATAATGTATTAATGACGCATCAAAGTATTTAGCATTCCTTCAGCTTCACCAGATGAGACACGTGGCGCTTTCCTGTGATATCGTGATCAACTGGTGGGTTCATCGTGAGATGGCGGGGAATGACTGAGATCACACAACAATTGATCTACGGCCATGTGAACTTTTCCCTCTACAAAATAAAAACATTTATTAGGGGAGAGGGCCCAATAGTCATGCGGGGTGCAAAATAAAAAAATTTATTAGGGGGGAGGGCACACTCAATTGTGATGATAATACCCACTCTTACCACATATTTATACTATATATTGTAAATAAACAGTCCAAATGTAAATAAGGAAAAAACCAAATGTTGATAAAAAAAATGGACCCGTAGTTGAACACATGAGAACCTCTAAATGTTATATGAAAAAAACATAAATACATTCATTAAGAAGTGAAATAAGTATTTTTTTTGTTTCAAATAAAATATCATAACTCTCTACTATAAGTATATCATTTAAAAAATAAAATGCTCATTTAATAAAATAAGACACTCATTGAAACAAGTATTGTTATCATAGTGAAAAAATATTGTTCTTATGTGTACAACAATTGGGGTAGCAATGTACAAGCATTGGATAATTTTATATTAATAGTTTGTCCTATCACAAATATAAAAGGTGAGCACAATAAATAACATGTATTTTCCCATTAAATGTGAAGGATATTCAAAAAGTTTTAGTGTTCAACTATTGGTCCATTTTTGTTGAATATAAGTTGTATTTTAAATCATTATGTGTTGTTTTTATAACAACAAATAGATTTTTTGTGTTCAAATATTAGTCCATATGTGTTGAATATAAAAGGTAGAGATATCAAAGATTTATGGTTATCAGTAAGTATTTGGTCCACTTAAGTTGTATATTAATTTTAATTTAAATACAAATATCATATTCTACAAGCAACAAATGATATTTTTTTGGTTCAACTATTGGGGGTTCCATGAATAAGTTTTGGTCGAAGCTTTAAAAAGACAAATTTTATACACTTCTCAAAATATTTTCCGATGTGGCGAGTTGCATGATGAGTTACACCTCCAAACCTTAGTTATAGATAAATAAGAGACCAGTCTACATTTAAAAAAAAAAAGAAGGTTCTACAATATTCCAGTCAATTGCTACATGCTGAGAAAGTTAGCATGTATGACTACTGCGCCCTCTCCCCTAAAGGAATAAGGGGACATCACTAGGTCGATGACAAAAATTGACATAAGTTTTTTTAACAAGGGAACACGAGACCAACAAAAGACTTAGGAAAAATAAAGTCAGGCGAAGGAAATAAAATAATAAAACAAAAGGGGGCCCTACCTAGACTAAGCGATGGGGCTTAAGTCGTTATAAAGCCTTCCCAAAAAGTAACGGCCAAATAGATCCCATCCAAGGTGTAAGATGAACACTAGGGTTTTACATGAAGATGAAGGTAAAACACCAACCTTAGGCTTTTCCCAAACACCATAGATGACCAGAGACACAAGGCAGGATAAAATAGAACACAAAGAACAAAACTTTGAAGTTCCATCACTACCCATAACCCTAAACCCTAAACCATTAACCCTTAACCCTTAAACCCAAAACCCTTAAACCCCAAACCATTAAATCGGCCTCTACCCTCTCTCTCTCTAAAGTCTCTCCCTCCTACCCCCTCTCCCTCTCTCAGGTCTCTCTCACAAGTCTCTCCCTCCTACCCCTTCTCCCTCTCTTAGGTCTTTCTCTCACTCACTCACTCCCTCTATCTCTATTCCCTCCACCCTTAACCTTAAATCCTTAAACCATCTACCCTCTACCCTTAATCCTCCCTCCCTCTATCTCTCTCCCACTCCCTCCCTCTCTCTCTCTCTCAAGTATCTTCAATATCCTACCCCCTCTCCCTCTCTTAGGTCTCTCTCTCTCTCACTCACTCCCTCTATCTCTTTTCCCTTAACCCTAAACCCTTAACCCTAAACCCTAAACCCTAAACCCTTATCCCTAAACCCTTAAACCCTCCACCCTCTACCCTTAACCCTCCCTTCCTTTATCTATCTCTCTCTCAAGTCTCTCCCACCTAACACCACTCCCTCTCTAAGGTCTCTCTCTCAAGTCTCGCCCTCCTACCCCTTCTCCCTCTCTTATGTGTTTCTCTCACTCACTCCCTCTATCTCTCTCCCCTCCACCCTTAAACTCTAAACCCTTAAACCCTCTACCCTCTACGTTTAACCCTCTACCCCATATCTCTCTCCCACTCCCTCCCTCTTTCCCTCTCTCTCTCTAGTCTCACCCTCCTACCCCCTATGCCTCTCTAAGGTCTCTCTCACTCACTCACTCTCTCTATCTCTCTCCCCTCTACCCTTAACTCTAAACCTTAAACCTATAACCCTTCAACTTTAAACCGTTAAACCCTTAACCCTTAAACTCTAAACGTTAATATTAGGTGTGTATTAGAACATTATAAAGTATAAATTTTTGGAGTTCTATTATGAATTGAATGATAAATGACGATGAATTTGAAGATCTAAGGCACTTTAATATTTTCAACTAAAAAGTTAGAGTTCAATTAGGATTAGTGTTCACTTAGGGTTAGGTTTAGGGTTCAATTAATGTTCAATTTGGGTTAGGATCGAGGATGAGGTTGGGGTTTAATTAAGGTTATGAATTCAATAAGAGTTCAAATAGGGTCAAGGATAAGGTTAGGGTTGGGGTTAAGGTTCAATTAGGATAAGAATTAGTGTTAGGGTTAGGATTAGAGTTCAACTGTAGTTCAAAGTTAGGGTTATGGTACAATTAGGACTATTGTTCAATAAATGTTCAATTAGGGTTGATACTTAATTAAGGTTAGTTTTAAAGTTCAATTAGGGTTTGGGTTAGGGTTGGGATTATGAATCAAGTAGGTTTGGGTTAGGGTTTGATTAGAGTTAGGTTTAGGGTTTAGTTAGAGTTAGGGTTAGGGTTAGGGGTAGAATTCAATTATGCTTAGTGGTTAATTACAATTATATTTAGTGTTCAATTAGGGTAAGGGTTAGAGTACAAATAGGGTTAGGGTTTAACTAGGGTTAGGATTAGAATAGAATAAAGTTTTTTGTTTAATTATGATATCTAG
>VDFB02000003.1:320068630-320189309 GCA_007258455.2 Sequoia sempervirens | reverse complement strand
GGTCAAAATATTAGAAGAAAATTCTATAAACACATGGAATTTTTTCTTGCTGAAGGGGGGTCATGTTCTTATGATGATGAGAGCATAGGCAACGTCAAGGTGCCCTTGAGGTACAAACATCTACGAAAACAATGGGTACCCAAGGAATTTCCTCTAATAAAAACTTATTTTTGTGTCAATGAGAGGATATATCACATAGCACCATTGTCATTACATGGTTTGGGCCTATTTTGCATGGACGGTATAAAGGTCTATTATGAGAAAGTTACTAAATTGATGGAGTATGTTTGACCCTATTATAGTTACAAAGATTGGATGCAACTAGTTCGATATACACGAAGTATGCGTAGGTATGCACTGTCAGCAAATTATATACAACTAAAAGATAAGGATCAAAATAAAAGAGTGGCTATGTACATTGATGGAAGGCCAAAAGCATCAGGGAATATTGCAGGGTTTATAAATAGTACACGACCTGGTTCAACAAATAAGCAACCCAATTGCAAATTTGAGGCGCACGAGGGAAACCGTGTATTCGTATGTGCGATAAAATCAATAAATATAGGGGAAGAGTTGCTAATCGATTACAATTTGAATTGCTTAGTTACAAACACATTTACTATGGGGGTGGTATGTACTATGTACCATTTTACCCAACCTCCAATTAATGACTCCAATATACCATTTTATTCTTATGTTTTTTTTTGTAAGTCTATTGGTTTCATTTTAGTAATGTTTTTTTATATTTAATTTTTGTCACAAGTGGACATTGATCGTACGGAGAAGGCTCTGGCCTAGAGCACAAATCATGATGTATCTTCAGGCGCTTCTACCCGACAGTTTTACCTCATTATAATTGTACAAATTAGATACGAGCAAAATGTTTTATTATTATGTTTTTTTCATAAGTTTTTTGGGTTAATTTTGATAATGTTTTTAATATTCTTGTTGCAGTCGACTGATCAGGGAAATGCACCAGCAGTAGAGGAGAGCATCCATAGTGAGGTTCAGTCAATATTTTGTGATCATGGCATCGCTTATTCAACAAACCCTCTCGATACGATAAAGAAAATCCAAAAAAAATGCAATGAAGAAATGGTTAAGTTGATGTTCCTAGTGCCTCAAACAGATGAGATAAGAGAGAGGGTTAAAATATTGACTCAAAGATTACAAAACTTGCAAGTAAGCTGTCACGAGGTCTTTAATTATAACATAAGTTCATTCATGGTTTTATATTTTGTACTCTTTTATGTCATGAACTAAAATGTGTGTTGTTTTTATAGGGTTATTTGTCTCATCATGATGCTCCTGGCCATGATTAGGGTACTGCAAGTGCTGCCCGAGGAGTAAGGCTTGGTACAAGTGTCCATCCTGATCTTCCTATGCATACATAACATCATCTGACCCCATCATCCATGCCTATATTGTTGTCTGAAATGTCAGCAACACATACCATGCAGGCATCTGTTAATGCACCCTCTAGCAGTGAACACATACTAGAACATGTGTCAGGACATGTACCTGGGGATGCAGAGGCCACTAGTAATAGTGATGTTTTATCAGCACTTCCTAGATCTTCCCGTATTACTAGTATGAGAACATTTCCGGTCACACTTGTGGTGACCGAGGATTTCGTTCCCATAAAGATAGAGAAGGTCCCAGGTACTTTAAAATTTTTTAATTATTATTATAAATAATCCAATTGAAATTTACTTATTGATCGCTTTTATTAGACTATTGATCCCATGATCATTTTGTAGGAAATGATGTTTTTTATAAACATCTAAGTGATATTACATTGGAGCTCTTTCGTCCCACCATACGTACACGATGGAATGCCCAAAATCAAGATTTAAAAGATGAGCTCATTAACCGTTTAGTTGTGTTGTTCGGTGATAAAACATTCAACCGAACCAAGGTCCTTAAGAAAGCTGGTACCTATCTAAAGTATGTGAGGGACCAATATAGGTCACATTTAGAGAAGAATAAAAATTATGAGCATCCCCCATGATTCTCGAGAGGGAGTGGAAGGACTTAGGTCCTATGGAAGGAGAAGGCTGAAAAGAAAAAAGGAAAGACACCACCGGCCAAGGAAGGTATGTGATACTATCAACAATGTAATTATATAATCGACTCTTTCTTTTACATAATCTAATGTATTTCAAACTTTTCATAGGCTACCCTACATATCGAAGGAAACAAAGGCAAGACTAGAAAAGCATGGAAACACAACTTGGCTTTGTGGTTATATGAAATTAGCCACATGAATTGTAAGTATCAATAAATGAAATATTGCATCGAAATTATAATAAATTAAATTTTATTTTGGTTTTATCACACCATAGAAGAAAAATTCACGATCTTATGAAAAAATGTAGGGCTCTGAATTCAATAGAGTTCCCATAGAAGAGGACCTGAAGATTGCCTTCTAGCAAGGCTATGGAGTCGTGGTTGAACACCTAAGAGTCTTGACTGGGCAAACACAATCTTCCATTACATATGACATGTATGTAAATAAACTCAATAAATTTTATTTAAAATTGAATACTTGTGCAATCTATTCCATATTAATTTCCACCATAAAGTAATTACATGCCTATTTGTTTTAGACATTCAAGAAATGATAATACTACACATGACATTGGAATCCAGCCTCGTGAGGGTGGAGCACAACTTGCAGATGAAGGTCATAGTGTGCATCCTGGTACTTTAGATCATGTAGAGCTTGATCAACATGTTGAGCATGATCCGGCTAGTGAAGATTAGGAATATGATGTGGCCCCATCAGGTAAAGAGGACCACTCTAAAGTTTTTTTAAACATATTTAATTTTAATTGGTGTATTAATTAATGTAACCTTTCATGTTTCAACTTTAGAACATGTAGAGCGTGATCAATGTGTTGAGAATGATCAACCTAGAGAAGATCAGGAACATGATGTGGCCCCATTAGGTAAAGAGGACCACCCTCATGTTCTCTTCAACATATTTAATTTCAATTGGTGTATTAATTAATGTAACCTTTTGTGTTTCAACTACAGATCAGGATTTAGAGGGTGTTTAGCATGTTGAGCATGAGTCTATAGCAAATGTTCAGGAACATGATGTGCACCCATCGAGTAAAGAGAACAACTCTAATGTTCTTTTAATTAATGAAATACTTGTAACAATAATAATAAAACATATCAGTTTAACATTTCTTTCTTATTGCAGTAGACCCCCCCTTGCAGCAGCGTCCACATCATGAGAAGACAACTAGGCGTACATTAAAATCATGACTAGAGGGTAGAACAACTAAAGGGGGGACATATATTGATTTATAAAATGATACTCCACTTCAGCTTTATGTAGCTTTAAAAAAGAAAAAATGAAAAAAAGTGATTGTAATCATATCATGACAACCATATTTTTGATAATATGTAAAAATTGAAAGAATGAATATTATATGTTAATGAATGAATGTGAATATGTTAATTAATGAATCTTATATGTTAATGAATGAATGTTATATGTTATTAATGCATGAATGAATGTTATATGTTATTAATGGATGAATGAATGATTAATGTTATATGATTGGGTATGGGGAATTAAGAGTGATGTGAGAGGGGGGGAGGGGCCAAATGAGCTTCCACCGTCACGTGGTTGGCCCTGTTAAGTAGAGAATATTAAACTATTCTAAAAAAAAAGAGAAGCTCAATAAGGTAATGTACTTTTCAATATAAGAAATGCATTGTTTGAAGCGTCAAACCAATATACAGTCTATATGTATGATCAGTTGTCAGTCTCCGTGATGGTACATTTCAACGATTTTTTTTTTTTTAAAAAAATTAATTGTTTCGTTGCAATTTCGATGAAACCCGCTGACGAATCACAGAAAAGGTTTAACGAAGATGCTATAGCTGCAACGAAGGTTTTGTCGTAATTCCTTGCCTGTTGCGTCACCATTTCAATGAAATTTTGGTGTTGTTTAGATGCTACTACTTGCCCATTTCGTCACAATTTCAATGCACTTTTGGTGTTGTTTTGACACTACTCCTTGCCCATTTCAACGAAATGACGATGATATTTCGATGAAAGTCCGAGTCATTTTATGATGCCGATGACTGGTGAATCTGCACTGTTATTTTGACGTTTAATTCATTGTCGGCCTTTTGATGAAAAAACAACGAAAAAAATATTTTCGTCATTTCGTCGCTTGTCTAACAAATATTTTTCAAATGACCGATGAACATCCATCAAAAAATGGTGTCAAATTTAGTAGTGTTTCCTCTATCGCTGCTTCTCATTTATAGTTGCAAAAAGAGGAAATGACTGCCACAACACAAATGTAATTGTTGTTAGGTGTTAGCATTTGATAAAACATGATCTAATTTTATATCTTTAGTTAGGTCACAACAATATTTGCTCATCAATTCTCAACTGCCGCATTAATGCTCTTTAAATATTTAGCAAAGATAGTTGCTTGTAAATGATCAAATCCTAGAAAATAGACTATAAAAAGATCCAAATGACAGTCATGTCATCCAATGACACTGACTCAAAGCTTCCATCCTGAAAACAAAGAAAATAAAAATGCTAGCAAGCTTTGATAAAATCCCAAAAGATATCGCTTCATAAGTAGCATAATTTCCCCACAGCGAAGAGATGACATGTTGAATAGGTGGAAACTCTCAAGCTCATGAATAAATATCTTTAAGAAAATCTTCGATGAGTTGACACATGTTCTGAATCTCTCCCAAAAGGAAGACGGGAAATGAAAGTCATGCAGCCACCACATGTTGTATTACACACCTTTCCAATAACTTTACTCAAGCATGGGAACATTTGAAGCTGAAAACAACAAACAAAATGATCAAGGAAAAAACACTTCACAATTTTGGTGACTCACAGGGGATCTTCACTTGTAGAGGAATGAAACTAGGCATCTGGTACTTCTTGGAGTTTGAGGAAAGCAGAATGTTGTGCCTCTAAATCTGCATCAGTTGGTCGGATGAGAGTATGAATGTGCCTGTATGGTTGGTCTAGCTTGAAAAATTCTTTGAAAGAAACAAATCCCCATTTGGAAGAAACCGCTCCAAGGTGATAGTAGAGTCGAGAAAGGAAAAATATCATGCTCAATATCATCATCCATGGGCATTGCACTTGAAATTAGGAGTTCTATAGAAGTTTGGACCTTGCATCAAATCACGTTCGTGACTTGCTCAACTATTAGCACATCTCCATCCAGTGAAAGAAGAGGGGGGGGGCCGAATTCAACTAGGATGTTATAGTCCTTGATTTCATTGACCCACTTGTTCAACAATGTCTGACACTCCTTGCACTTTGCTGCAACCTTGTGGCAATTGATAATCTTGTTTTCTTTGATGGAGGCGGCCCTCCGATTAGGAATTCTTGCACTTTTTAGGGCCTTATTAGCGGCTACGCACTTGGAAATAAAGCTTTTTGATTCCGCCAGTTGGGGTGAGCATGTTTGCATAAAGTGATAGGCCATCAAGCCAACCTTAGCATTCAATTCCCAAACATCTCTTAAGAATTGTAAAGCAGGCTTGAGAATGGCAACAACAACTGTGATCCTCTCCCAATGTATACATATCAACTTCTTCATTATTGGGAGGGTTTTAGATCATTGTGCAACAAATAGCTCCTAGTTTAACTAAGCATCTTTTGCTCTTACATCTTCCTCCATTTGAATTCTTTCTCTAAGGGAATTTTCTTCAGTTTTGAGCTCAGCCTCTTGATTTCCAATTTTGACTCTTCTACTTCCATGCAGGCCTTTTGAAAATCATTGAAAGTTTGAGATTTGACACCATCCAACTCTCTTATCATATTTTCTTGATTGTGTTGGTGCTCTGCATTCATTTAGTGCTCAGTACGCAATTCACCTTTCAATTTTTCAATTTCAGCATGAAGTTGAACTTGTTCACTTTGAGCTTCTGCAAGCAACATAAATGTTTCCCCTTGTTGACCTTGTATTTTTCTTACATGGGCCATCTCGACATCTCTAGTTCAGATCTCATTCTGTAGCCTACTCATTTTTTCCTTCACATTTATCAACTTTTCCTCATGCTTCTTCAATTTTTTTCTCATCCTCTCATAGTCCACATATACCACCTTTTGAGTGGCCTTAGCTAGGACCATTGTTTCATGTGAGTGAGTTTCATTCAAATCCAGGACCATGGCTCTGATGTGGTAGTCCTCCATCTGCATTTGTCCCTCGAGCTTGGATATGAGCGTGTTCATGGTAGTGATTAGTATGAGAGTTCCACTCTTCATTGAAGAGAGCTTGAATCTTCTTGGTGGTAGGAAATGTAGCATTTTCTAAAAATAGTTTTTTTTCTTTTTGGCATGTTGGGCCTACTTGGTCGCATTGAAATGCTCTTGGAAACTTTAAGGGACATCGATGCTTTGTGCTGCAATAGAAGCACCAGTAGGGTGTCCAAAAAGGGTGACAGAAGGAGAATTTATGAATGTATGAGTATGCAGGTATGTAAAAGAGAGTGCAATTAGTTGGTAGTAAGTATTACCCAACAACCTATTTTGGATTTGGAAAGCTTCATTTATATCAAAAATATCAACCACCCCCAAGATAAAAACTCTTAACACAAATCGAAATGATCATAATTTCTCCTATAATTTTTGCCACCATGCTTATTTTAATACAAATGCATGACAACTTTTATTTGTACTAGAGCTCTTAGTAAAACACAATTCTTCATTGAATGAAAGTTTTATTATAACTAAGACTCATATTGTAACTTAGTTACTCATCCCAATAAATATGGGAGAATAATTCATAGGAATTTATAATTCCACTTTTTCTAAAGTGTAGTTACATGTTTATAATTGATTTTTTGTTGATTCCAATTTGTTATTCGACATGTTTGATATATTCAAAACATGAAGTATTATGAAATTCCTATACCGTTGGAATCATTCCACCCCTCAAAGACTATTGGAAGCTTTGGCATATATATTAAATAAAAGATAGCTAAAATATTTCATAGCTATCCTCGTTTGCTACTTTAAAACTAAAATAAATTAGAACTAGGAAATTCAAAGCCATAGTTCTAGAGTTGAACTTCAAAGCTGAAACTTTAGAGCTACAACTCCATTTCTAATTCAAAATTTAACCTTGGGTTTGAACTTCTATCAATATCGAAAAAATCAAAATTCTCTTAAAATATAGAATTCATATATTTTATCTAGGTACAATGTTGGAGCATACCAACATTCTAACATTAGTGACATCCAAAAATTACCAAATATATATTTCCTATATTCTATTTTATGTAGGTTATAAATCTTAAAGATACACATAAATCCATTTTCAAACATAAAATAAGAAAAAATAAATTACTTTTAGATTCTAGATGGGACAATTGACACTAACTAGCCATATCTTAATGTAGGTTCATTTTATACCATTTTTTACTATTTTTCTACATATTTATATAGTCATTTCTAGTTTCTCAAACATGCATAATTTCAATTAGTATAGTATTTCATGTGTCTACTACATTTATTAGTCCCAACTCTTATTGGTTATCATTTAAGCCTATGTTAGTTGGAGACATTCTTAGGTAGTCTTAATTTGTACTCATAATTACACATAAATCATACACAAGTTTTAATTTTTAACTATTTCACCTATCATATGACTTCCCATAGTGTCTCTCACTTTTGAGTTTATGATAGAGGAGATATTTTCCTTAGTGATGAGAAAGTAAACTCTTGTGATGTTTTGATTATTCTAAGGATTATGAATAATCTTCTACCATTATCTAATTGAATGATTCTACACTATAATTAACATAACTTTTTTCTTATTAAAATGCTAAAATTAAATATTAATTTAGAAAATATTCGACAAATAAATCAAAAATTTTATGTTTCATTCACACTTGGTTATTGAAGATACACTCGGATTTCTTTTAGATCTGAATCTAAATATTCTCTATTTTTAAATATTTTAAGGTGTTGGATAAAATGGCTCAGATAATGAGATAACCATAGAGATCAGGTGTAGAAATGAAAGTAATTGACAGTAATATCCTATTAACTGGAAAAATATATAGCTATCTTTTTCCTTTCTCCAAAGAGTTACAACACATAATAGAAAACCTAAAAGAGAAGTTAACTATAGATAAACACACGATATTTTAAGTATAGATCTGCATGTTTTCTAAACTAATAGCAAGCAACCACTTACACTTATTAAATTATTCCATTCATGCTCTGATTAAGTAAAAACTAAGACACAACTAAGTCATTTACATCTCCATGTACTCAATTATTTGAGCCAGTTTAGCGGATTTCATAGAATATATCAAAATTCAATGTCGAATGAGGGAAATTTGTGAAGAAAGCCCTGGATGTGGTAGCATAGGAATGTCAAGGGTTCCTTCAAACATCTAAATGCCTCTTTTCATGGACGACCTCAGAGATGGATCATCTTGAATGCACCACAATGCCACCAATACTATTCATTCCAACTGTCTTGGATTTATACCACTTTTGTGTTGCTACTCCACCAAATTTACAAGCTCTCCATCTCTCAATCAATTGTATGCCTAGTCACACAAGATGTTCTCATTTTTTGGAATTTCTACATTGGGTATTTTCCTACAACAAATGATTTCCAATAACATAACTCAAAAACTATACACATCTACTTTAACAATAATTGTCATACCCCTTTGCCACTCAGGTGCCATATAGCCTATGGATACATGGGCTACTATAAATGTGAATGTCTATTCTGCTCCAACCAATTTGGCTATGCCAAAGGGGCTAGCTTAACCAGAATGTGATCCATGTAGGGCCAGAGTATTTGTGAGGGAAAGTGAATGCCAACAAGCACTATTTGTATGTCAAGTTTTGATCTATTAGCCCTACTCCATATGCATCACAAACGATAGGACAAGATCAAACATTATATTGAAGGCGAAATGCACAGACTAATTTTTAATGGATTCAGCTGGAGAGATTCAAAATTGAATTCAAACTTAACTGTAGCAGTGAATGTCACGTGAAAAGTCAGAGAAGAGACAATAGAGCGGCACAAAAAATAGAAGAGGAAACAGAATGTTGAGATAGCCCACATTAGCCATCTAAGTGGTCAATGCTTAGAATGTACTAGTTAAGCCAACCCCAGTCTCATAGACTATTTTAATATGATGGCCCTAACTTTCTTAAGTTATATACTAAATTTTAAATATATTTGTTGTGCTAATTTGCTTTCTTACATTGTTCAAGCTTTATAATAATGGAAAATCTTAATGCAAATGTTTCTCGGGCTCAAATTAAGTCTTTGTCTAGTGCTGCTTGGCATATCCTAATTATGAGGTGAGTATTAGTGGTAGAAAAAAATAAATCAGGAGGAGAATCCTTGTGAATTGAATGATATTGGGCATGTAGCACAGATGCTAATCAATCCTAATAGAGTGAGGGTTGATCAAGACACAATTGGCTGGGAAGTGCTGGTAATAATGTCATAAAAATCACTAACCCTAACCCAAACACATCTAACGATCATGGTAGGAGAGTTAGGGGTAGAAAAGGTGGTAGGAATATAACGCATTGAACACAATATATTTCTTCAAGAAAAATGCCAACCAAGATTTTTAATCAATCTTTCAGGTCATATTATTTAGCTCATACTTTGGATGATTCCATTTTTTTTTTGGGTTAATTTTTTATGGCTCAAAGGTTAATTTGAAATTTTTTTGGGTGATGTTAAAAGACTTTTGGAGTTCAATAATAACGAATTTCTGAAATGTCTTTATTTAACAAACAATATATTTCACTACAAAGAACACTTCTAATGTTTGAATGTTATTTCTTGCAGACTTAAGAATCATAAATGTCAAGTAAATTCTAGTGAGTTTATAAGGTTTATTTTTTATTTTTTAAAATTTATTTGAATGTGGAGGATTTTTTTAATAAAAAAGTGAGTAATAGAAAGAGTTTCATTATTTTGAGTGTCATATATTATCAATTGTTTTAAAGATTTAAAATTTTAAAAAATTATTCTAATATTTGAATCATGTTATTTGTGATCTATTGTTAAGTCAAGATCAAGTAGTATGTTAATAAAATAGATTTTAAGAAAATTTTAATCATAAAACCTTTCAACAAATAAATTATAGAGATCTAAATGTTTAAATATAATTTTTTTTAAATTATGCTTTAAAACTTTCAAATTTTATTATATATTAAAAATCATATTTTATTATATTAAAATATACTGTAAAAACAAATATATCATATTTAAATAAAAATAAATTAATATAAATATCTATTTCATCAAAAAACAATTGTATAATTATTAATAAATTCACTTTTATTTTAATGTTAGGTTGACATTTTATTGTTGAGGCTGCATCAAGGTCAGTGTTCTAAATTTTTTGCTTCATATTCACAATGCTACTTTCTATAAAGATGATGTCTCAACACAAAATCCTAACCATAACAATCTTCTACACCTTGGAAATTTTGTCAAAAAAAAAAATTGGACAAGTGTTGGTAGATGATGAAGTAGAATTGAACATTTGCACCTTAAATTTGGTCACGACATTGGGTTTCTCTGAGGCTTGTGTAGACACATCAAAGTCAATTATCCTAAAGGCTTATGACGATGAAGAAGACTCATCTAAAAGTGTCATTTCATTACCTATGAAAGTTGATACAACATTCAAAGTGTTGGATCTAGATCTCCCCTATGATATCGTCCTTGGACGACTATGGATTCATGCTATGAAGGTCATCCACTCCACATACCACCAATGCTTGAAATTTCCCCATAATTGTAAGGAAGCTAAGGTAGTGAAACAACTTCCTATACTTAATCTTGAGAGGAGGATAATGAAATATTTTTTACAAATCTTTAATAGTTACAAAAATTTAAATAGAAATAAACATAAATATCATGCATACCACAACATAGTGATTTACTTGGGAAAAACCCTTTGGGAGAAAAACCCCACACTCCAAAATCCACCCAAAATATTATTAAAAAATCACAAAGATTACAATATAATTGTAGAGCAAGTTTCTCTAAGGAATATCACCAACCAGAGATCTAGAGGCAACACGGTTGGTATTAGACTCTCAGGATACATCACACTACACACTCGTAATACAATGCCCTCATAAAATAGGGTTGACTTTTAGGACAATTCAAGCCAATAAAATATTGACTATCAGATCTAAGACCTAACGATGAATGGTCTATATTTACAACAATAGAATATACATAAAATGTGGATTTCGAGGGTGCTACCCCTGAACCCCTACTGAGGTGCATGAGCCCCAGACCCCATAAAGGGGTAGCCCCTTATACCTCCTTCTATTGACATATCAATAGTACCTTATGTATTTGCAAGATTAAGACAAATTTCCCCCAAAAATCTCCCACTTGTCAAACACCTTGCAAGAGCAATGGGACTATGTATAAACATCATCTCTTAATTGCTAGTGGTCAACAGACCCATAATCGCTAAACACCATCTGAACCTCTATGTGCTCAGAGGCTTAGTTAAAGAATTAAAAGAATTCATCAAAGTATCTACCTTAACAAATTTCACCCTACCATCTTCGACCATGTCTCTAACAAAATGATATTGTACATCAATGTGCTTGATCCTGGCATGAAATGTTGGGTTCTTGGCTAGACATATCATACTCTAACTGTCACAATAAATTGTTATTGAACCTTATTTTATTCTAACATCTGAACATAGTCTCTTAAGCCAAATGGATTCTTTACAAGAATGAGTAGTTTCCATATATTAAGCTTCAGTGGTGGATAAAGCAACCAGAACCTATCACTTACTAATCCAACTAATTGCACCAATAAATAAACACATAAGCATTGGTGGATTGCCTCCTATCAATATCCCCTGCCTAGTCTAAATCCACATAACCGTAAATATCAAGGGAAATATCATCTTCAGTCATATTACTATGATAACACAAGGAATAATATGGGTATGTGTAGGATCATCATAGAAAAAATAGGGCCTTAAGTGGCGAAAAAATTCAGAAAAATTAGAGCTAGGTAACTTCACATAAAAAATTCAATAAGTTATCTATATTATTTCAAAAATATGTAAGAATAGAATCTGTAGCAAATTGAATGTAGTTTCTAAACTACTAGGTTTAATTTTATTTTTTTAAAATCTATTTGGTAAAAATTTGAAATTTCAATGTAGTAGTACTTAAATTTCAGGGAAAAAATAAGAAGTAGGTGTCTGTCTAACCACCAGAACCACAGTAAAATGATAATATATTTTTATAAGACTTTAGATATAAGTAGAGGACTCATGTTCGAATGTGATGCATATTTTTTGTAATTTTCTTCCAAGTAAATAATTAATTATGGATTTTTATTACAACTTTTAAAAATATAAAAAATTGTATGTCTGACCACATTAACTTGGTCAAAAATTCATGAAATTCAGTTTTTTTAATTCCTATAGTATGAAAAGCATAGAATGTGATGCATGTTTCAAATTCAAAAAATGTGATACCATTTGAAATCTATAGATTTTTTTCAATCAGCTTATCAATAAAGAATTTAGTCGTAATTCAAATGGAAAGTAAATAATAATTATTTATTAAATTCAAAGTTTAAAGCATTATTTATATTGGTGGAAAGCTGAGAATATCCGTTAAAAATCCTTTTCTTTTCATCAATTTTGGGTAAAAAAAGTCGTCAGCCACATAACCTACACATACCCATCATATCGCCACTTTTTGGCCCATCATGGTCCTGTACATACCCATATCTAAAGACTCTTTTAATTGCATCCCAATGAACTCTACCAGGATTAGACATATATCTGGAAATAACTCCCACTACTTGGGTAATGTCTCATGGTCTAGTACAAATGATAGCATACATCAAACATGCAATTGCACTCTGGTAAGGCACTCTGCTCATGTCTTGCATCTTTGATGGGGATTTAGACAATCTAAAATAGATAACTTTGTTCTAGCTAAAAGAAGAATGCATAATGGTCTACAATCCTACATATCAAACCTCTATAAATTTTACTTGACAATTTTACTTTGGCCAAGCCATAGCTTTCTATTCACTCTATTTCTATTAATTTCCATCTCAAGAATGTGTTTAGCTACACCAAGATCTTTTATTTCAAATTTAACAAGTTAATATTTTAGTTCTAAAATCATGCATTCTCTCTACTAATAAATAACATATCAACAACATATAATGCAATCAACAAGAAACGATCACCATGAATTTTATAGTAAACACAATGATCTAATTTAGAACACTCAAATCCAAAACTCAAGACATATGTATCAAATTTTTGGTACCACATCCTAGGAATATTTTTTAGGCCATACAAATATTTCTTCAATTTGCAAACCAATTTAATTTTACCTTTCAACCATGTAGTGCCTTGTTTGTGTCATATAAATATCCTCCTCCAAGTCACCATGAAGGAAAGCAATTTTCACATCCATTTGTTCAACCTCTAAATCATAAGAAGCAACAATAGAAAGCAAAAATCTAATGGATGCCATTTTTTTAATAGGAGAAAATATCTCACCATAATCAACACCCTCAACTTGAGAGTAACCATTTGCAACCAACCTTGATTTTTTTTCTTAATACAAGTTCCATCTGAACAAATATTTTTCCTACCATTTGCAACCAATAGGTTTTCGTCCTTTAGGAAAGGGTACAAGATCCCATGTTTCCTTCTTTTTCAAAACTTCCATTTCTTTCTCCATAGAAATCTTCCAGGATTTTGTATCATTCATACCTAATGCCTCTTCTACCGATCTAGGTTCACCCATGTTAGAATTCAAAGAACAATACATCTCCAATCATTAGGTGAATGCCTTTCAAGTGGTTGTCTATGCCTTGTAGACCTACAAACAAGCTGAGTTGGAGGTTCTTCCTCCTCTTCTAAATATTTAGATCTAGATGAGCTCTCCTCAACTTCTTGTCTATCCATGGGCCTCGATTCAACTTTCTTAGGTGTAGAAGGGAATTGAATCACATCTTCTTTTCTACTTTGTTCTGGCTACAATGTAATAAAAGAAGGATTAGTTTCTCTAAAAATAACACTTCTACTATGTATTACCTTTTATGCAATAGGATCCCAAAGCTTGTATCCTTTCACACCCTAAGTATATCCGATGAAGATACATTTCATAGCCTTGTTCTCCATCTTTGTTTTCTTCTCCTTTGGCACAAGTGCATATGCCTCACAACCAAAAAATCTAAGATGTATAAAGGAATTTTGTCAACAAGAGCTAATGTAGGAGATCTGTTAATCAGGTAACAAGCAATGGTAATAACTTCATCCTAAAACCTTTGTTCTAGACCAACACCCCTCAACATACTCCTAGCCTTCTCCATCAGTATTCTATTGATTCTTTTTGCAACTCCATTATGTTGTGTATTTGATATGGAGTTGTCGTTTATCTATGAATACCACAATCTTTAAAAAATCTATTAAAACCATTAGAGAAAGATTCACCACCATTATCAGTCTTCAAACATTTTGTTTTACTTCTAGTTTGTAACTCCACCATTGCTTTAAATTCTTTAAATTCACTGAAAACTTTAGATTTACTCTTTAGAAAATATACCCTTGTCCTTCCACTATAATCATCAATAATGAAACATAATATGTGGATTTACCAATTGGAGGAACATCTACAATACCAAATACATTAGAATGAATAAGATCTAATACACCACAATATTTATGAGAACTCAAGTAAAATTAGACATGATTTTATTTTCCATAAATGCAATGCTCACAAAAATCAAATTCAAGATTACATCAGATTAATCTTCAACAAGGTTTTTATTTTTCAAGGTCGTTAGACCATTTTCTCCAATGTGGTAAAGTCTCTAGTGCCATAACATAGTTTTATTTAAAGATAAATTTTATTCAGAAGAAAGAGCGCCCTTGGATACCCAAAATCCGTGACCATATGTTGAAGGTGAAACCCTCACTTCTTCCATAGACTTGCATTTCATGGAAGTACTATTGCACTCAATAGTGAGTGCATCAAGCTTATACAATGTGGCATATCTAAAACCTCTAGCAATCACCATAAAACCTCTAACCATCTTGTATAAAAATATTCTACCTATACACCTGCATCTATTAGTTTACTCACAAATAATAATTTTTTTGCTAAACTATGGATATGTAACACACCATTAATCCTTTTTATTCTTCCATTGAAGGAAGCCTGATTCTAACTTTACCATAGAAAATAATGTTCAAATAAGAATCATCATCCAAGTACACCTTACCTCCATCAAATTCTTCATATTTAGAAAACCAATCACTATTAAGGTCATATGGAAAGATGCACCTAAGTCAATTAACCATGCATCATTACCTGCACGAGTTGACAAGGTTGTAATGAATGCATCACCATCCTCCTTCTCAGAATTAGGATTATAATCAAATTTATTATTTTTCTTCTTCTTTTCATGTTTGCATTCCTTACGAACATGTCCAGGCTTACGATAGTTCGAACAAATAACTCTAGACAATCCAGGAGGTTTGCATCTCCCTTTGGACTTAGATTTATCACACTTCTCATTCTTCTTTCCTTTTTCCTAACGTCTTCCATTAACACTTAAGGATTCCTTGGTATTGAGAAGCCTCAGTAGGATCTAAAGGCCTTGAAACATTCTCATCAACATCCCATAGATCTCGATCTATCAACAGATCCTCCATCTTTAGCTTCCACATTTCAAAATTATTTTTAGAAAATTTATCCAACTTTATTCTCCCTGATGAACTTTCCATCTAAAAATTCATGCAACAAAATCATATAAAGTGTCTTCTACATAAGCTCCCACTCAAATCTAGATTAGTTTAAAAAACTGAATAACCCACAAGTAAAACCAAAGGTGATTAGCCTCTAATACCACTTGTAAGGAATCTAAGGTAGTGAAACAACTACCTAAACTAATTTGGAGAGGATAATTATGATTTTTTTTTATAGATATTTAACAATTATAGGGGGTATTTGCAAGATCATGATGGGCCAAAAAGTGGCAATATGATGGGTATGTGTAGTGTATTTGGTTGATGACTTTATTTTATGAAAAATTGATCAACAGAAAAGGGTTTTTAAAGGAGATTCTTAGCTTTCCATAAATATAAATTATTCTTTACTTTGAATTTAATAAATAATTATTATTCATTTTCTATTTGAATTACGACTAAAGTCTTGATTGATAGGTTGATTGAAAAACATCTATAGCTTTCAAATGGTATCACAATTTTTGAATCCAAAACATGTGTCACATTCTATTATTTTCATACTATAAGATTAAAAAAAAATTGAATTTCATGAAGTTTGGACCAAGTTAAGGTGGTCAGACATACCACTTTTTATATTTTTTAAAAGTTGTAATAAAAAATTCATAATTAATTATTTACTTGGAAAAAAATTATAAAAAAATATGCATCACATTAGGACATGAGTCCTCTACTTATATCTAGAATCTTATAAAAAAATATTATCATTTTATTGTTAGGGGTGGTCAGATAGACACCTACTTCATTTTTCCCAAATTTAAGTACTATGATTGAAATTTCAAATTTTCACCAAATAGATTTTTTCTTTCTTAAAATAAAACTAGTAGTTTAGAAAATACATTCGATTTGCTACAGATTCTATTATTACATATTTTTGAAATAATATAGATAACTTATTCAAATTTTTACGTCAACTTTCCTAACTCTAATTTTTCTAAATTTTTTGCCAATTAAGGGCCTGTTTTTTCCATGATGATCCTACACGTACACTAGAGACTTAAATAAAAATAGACATAAATATCATGCATACCATAACAAAATGATTTGTGTGGGAAAAACCATTTCAGGAGAAAAACCCGACACTCCAAAAATTTTCTAATATATTATTTAGAATCACAAAGATTACAATATACTTGCTGAGAAAACTTCTCATAGGAGTATTGCCAACCAAATATCCATAGGCAACACAACCACTGCCAAACCCTCACAACACATCAGACTACATAGCTATAATACAACACCCTCATAAAATAGGGTTGTCTTCTAGGGAAAGTCAAGCAGAGAAAATATCAACCATCAGATCTAAGGCCTAATGATGAATGGTCTAGATTTACAATAATAAAATATACATAAAATGTGTCCTTTGGGGGTGCCATTCTTGAACCCTCATCAAGGTGTCCAACCCTTAGACCCTTGTAGGGGTACCCCCTACACCCCCTACACTAATGTATTAATAGTACCTTATGTATTTTCAAGGTTGAGACACATTTTCCCAACAATAATGACACTGAAACCATAATATCTGGTGATCCTAATCATTTTCAATATTGTAGCAACTTAAGAACATCCAAACAACAAGTTCCCATGAATTGAGAAAGTTCTTCATACTCTTCATATTATTACATTGATCCTTCCACTTTGACTAAAGTATCCATGTCCACTATCCCATCACACGAATGCAAAATCTAGATCCAAGAAAATTGGTGTAGAGAATACCACATGAAAACTTCTTATTATATTAGAAAGCTGCCAACATCTCCAAAATACTACGATAAACCTTCTGCTATAAAAAAAGAGCCTAAAGTCATTATCCAAGCATCCCCCACCACAAATTTCACAAGATGGGGTGAATTGAGCAAAGAAGCTATTGATGAAGAAGATATTTCCACATGGATATACAAAGAGGAAGAAGATATTGAACCTAAATGTATCCCAACTGAGCAATATGGTAAAGGGTTTGATATCATGAGATGCAAGGGCTATGATGGACATAGTGGACTTCGTTTACACAAGAATGGAATGACAGAACCCTTAATGCCTCCCAAGCTACCAAGGAATAGAGAGTCAGGGTACAAACTACCAAAAGTGATTGCTCCCAATACTAAGGTGCTTTCGATTGAGGCTTGTGCTTCAAAAGATATTGAGACATCTAAGGACTACCATGCTGAAACTGACACTAATGAATGGGAATGAAAATCTTGCACATCTAGTGACTATGACCTAATTGAGACCTTCCAAGAGCTTGACTTAACCAATTCCTTGACTTAAGGAAAAGCTTGGATCGGTTCCTTTTGGGATCTCGATGACAATTTTTTTTTCACCATATTGGTATATTTATTGAACCTTAATTACACTAATGATGGAATACCTTTAGTATACCCACAATTGATAAATTAGGACCAACAAGGACCACCCAACTTGGATGTATTCAAAAGCAATGAAGCAATAGCCAATTTTATGGGACTTTGTGAAGGTATATCTAATGGTGATCATAAAGAAGTTTTTACAATAGATCCTAATAATTCAACCTACTTTGGGGAGTTTGGTCCACCCTCTAGTTGCAAAAATGAAAATCATAAATAAAAAAGGACAGGTCTTTAGGTGAAAACTAAAAGGTGCCTCTAGACCTAGAAAATTGTAAAAAAATGACATATCCAAGGGTGAAAACCTTTGTAAGGCACCCAAGGATGGAGGGTTGTACCTACTCCCTATAATCCTAGAGAAATCACCCTTACTAGTAGAGAATTCCATGGAAGTCAACACTAGTATTGATGAAAATCCTATAATTTCATGTCTTCTTTACAAAGAGACAAATTAACTTCACTTGGTATTAAGCTAACATGCCCAGATTGGCTCTTGAGTTGGTGTTACATCTCTTACAATTGTTTATTGATGCTAAACTAGTAAAAAAAATCTAAATAAAATGCATCCCCAAATTTCACTATTGGTAAAAGTAGAGCTAAAGAAGCTATTAGACGTTGGTTTCATTTGACCCATTGGCCATGGGAATGAATTTCCAATCTAGTACCCATGAAAAAAATAATAGGTGGATTCAAAATTTGTACCCATTTAAGAGATTTAAATAAGGCATTCCCTAGGATGACTTCCCATTGCCTAACATTAAAATCATAGTGTATTTGACAATAGTATGAGATACTATCGCTCATCGATGGTTTCTTAGGATATAATTAGATTAGGACCTCTCTTGAGGATCAACACAATATAGCTTTTACTTGTCCATGGGGAATGTATTATTGAAATGCTATGCCATTTGGATTGAAAACTTTTGGAGCCACATATTAGTAGCTATGACTACCATATTCAATGACCTCATGCACATGCTTATGGAGGATTATATAGATGACCTACTAGAAAAATCACTATCAAGGGGTGACCATTTGCGAGTGCTAGATAATATTTTCAAAAGGATAGAAGAATACAAATTGCTATTTAACCCAAAAAGTGCATTTTTGGGGTAACAACAGGGAAGCTCCTATGATACATTGTCTCCTAAAGAGGCATTAAAGTAGATCTTGTGAAAGTAAAGGCTATCATGGACATGCCACCTCCAACAATCATAAGTTAGTTATGAACACTATCTAGGGTAGATTATAATCCATTACGAGGTTCATTGCTCAACTAGCAAATACTTATGTCAACCATTCCAACATATTCTACAGAAGGGAGTACCCTTCATGTGGACTGACCGATCTCAAGAAGCATTTCAATAGATAAATGATAATCTATTAACACTTCATGTTCTCATGCTTCTTATTGATGGTAAACACCTCATACTTTACATATTACTAACCACATCAACACCAGGGGAATCATTAGCAAAAAATGATCATGACAAAAGGGAAAGAGAATTTTACTACATTAGTCACACACTTGTTGGATATGAGCTGAATTATAGTCCCATTGAATGTGCATGCCTTGTGTTTTTCAACTCAATAAATTATGCATTACATGTTAAATCACCAAACAAAGATCATGGAAAAGATCAGTCCATTGAAGTATATTATTCATAAAGCAGCCTTAATGGGTTGATTATCCAAACAAATCATGATATTAAGTGAATACAAAATTCAGTTCATTGATTGGAAGGCAATACAAAGACAAGTCATAGCCGACCAACTTGCAGATACACCCACAATAGAAGATCATTTGTTGGTATCCAAATTTCTTGATGAGTCCATATTCACACTAGATACTCCAATCACATGGAATATTTATTTTGATGGATTTCACATGAATGATGGTTCAAGAGCAGGGATACTATTCGTTACACCCCAAGGAGACACTACACCAAAGTCATTCAGAATAGCCTTTTCTTGCACCAATAACATAGTAGAGTATGAGGCACTTCTCACAAGACTTTATATGGCCATTAAATGGAAAATCAAGAGCCTTCAAGTTTATGAAGACTCATAGTTGGTTATTCAAAAATTCAATGATGATTACGAGACAAAGGATTAGAAAATTACTCCCTACAAATGAATGGTTGACAACTTTAAGTAGTACTTTGATGAAATCATCTTTTGGCAGGTATCGAGAATTCAAAATAAGGTACCTAATGCAACAACCACAATAGGATCTTTCTTGGATATCCCAAACAATATACCATGTAGTATGAGTTCTTGGTAGAATAGATGTATATCCCTACCTTTGATATCCCCATATATGAGATGGTGTGTGAAATTGTTTGTCCCAATTCCCCTTGGTACAAACATGTCTATGATTACCTACATGAACAAGTTATCCCTCCTAACTTGTCTACCAATCAGCACAAAAATTTTATCCATAAGACTTCTAAATATGTCATGATTGGTGACACCATCTATCGTCGAAGCCTAGAAAATACCCTCCTTAGATGTCTTGATTCTAATGAAGCACAAAAAACCTTACACAAAGTACATGAGGGTATATGTGGAGCCCACTCGAGTGGTCCTACTTTAGCTAAGAATATCATGCATGTTTGATGCTACTGACCCACTATGGAATGAGATGCACTTACCACTTTATTAAGAAGTGTTGATATTTCCAAATACATGGAGATATTATATGCGCACCATCCCAAGAACTCCAACCAATCATGTCACCATGGCCTTTCTCTCAATGGGGACTTGACCTCATAGGTAAGATTCATCTGAAATCATCCAATTACAATAAATTCATTATTACAATGATCGAGTATTTGACAAAATAGATCGAGGCTATCCCAATCACATATATTACTAGCAATCAGATATCTAAATTCATCCTCAATCATATCATATGCTAGTATGGTGTTCCACAATCCATTATTACTCATGACGGTCATCCCTTCAAGAACTACGATATCCACCAATTATGCAAAAAATTCTACATCTAACACCACTTCGCCACTTTATTATCCCCAAGGTAACGTCCAATTTGAGGCATCTAATAAGACCATCATTAAAATTCTAAAGAATACCATCAATGATGATGGTCATGATTGGCACCTCCAGAAAAACCCACCTTATGGGCCTACCAAAATAACATTCACACTCCCATAGGAGCGACGCCATATTCCCTAGCCTTTGGCTCTAAAGCCATCATTCTTATCAAGGTCAAGTTACCTTTCCTAAGGGTATCCATGTAAGGGATTATTGATGATGAAGAGTATCGCATATCTAGATTGCATGAGCTAGAGTTGTTAGATGAGTGAAGACAAAACGTATTTCTACACCTACAAGCTTGCTAGAATCATCTTCATCATAGCTATAATAAGCAAGTTCTAGTTAGACATTTTTTGCATTGGTGATTTGGTCGTAATGGATAACCCTAAGAGTCAAGTAGAAAGAGAGAAGCATAGAATGTTTGAACCTAATTGGTTGGGTTTGTGCATCATAACAACAATATATGGATCTGGTGCTTATAAGCTTTCTACTCTCGAGGGTGAACTATTATTAGAGCCTGTAGACATGAAAAATTAGCATCATGGATTTGATTAGGTCATATTCATCCATTCATCAAATAAATCAAGTTTATTTATCAATCTCCTAAAGTCACCAACTTATATTAAATAAATCAAATTTGATCCTGACATCACCCTCCTTGATTAAATAAATCAAGCATTTATTTAATTAAATCTGAAATCACTTTGCATCCCTTTTGATTTAAATAAATCAAAATATTTAAGTCAAATGGGTCAAAATCAACTAAACATCATCTAAGCTAATCTAATCCTAATTAACCTAATCTAATCACCCATCACATCCTCTAGCTTTTCACACTTGCACCAATAAATCATTTTAACTCATTTATAAATTCACCATTTTCTTTCAACATGGCATCTTTGAGGAATATTCCCTCAAATTTGAATTCAATAACAAGTGGACATGTACATCCAACAAAGAAATTAATAAGCTCTTACATGTCCCTTACACAAGTCAAACTCAGCATTTAACTCTCAAATTCAAATTTGAAATCTCCCTCTCTTTCGCACATTGACCAAAATGTGCTCATCCTCCAACCTATCACAAGTTGACAAGTGACCTCTTTTCATTGGCTTGTTTTTAGTCCCACATCCTCCATGTTTGGAATTCTTATATCATTCTATTCTATAAATAGAAATCATCTCCATTGATCAAATCCTCCACAATTTGATCCACAATCCATGCAAGGTTGCTCTCTTCAATTGAGAGCCAATTTTGCCCATCGTCATAATCTTCATAGAAATTTTATCATTGAGCTTAGCAAAGGATTGGGAAAGGGCTATTTTCCACAATAACACCAATCCACTATGGGATAGGATTCATTTCATGTTTTATATGCCTTAGTTTGTCTTGTAATTTGTTTGCATTTTAAATCATGATTTATTATCTCATAGGAGCACTATGGTATTTGCATAGTTTGAACTAACATGCTAATGTGTTTTGAAGTTTGTGTTGTTTTGCAGATTTGTGGTGCTCACATATGGCACTAGAAGGAGGGAATTATTTATCACAGCCATGAGAGAAGGCATTGAATGACCTATATAATGAATGAATCAAGTTTTTGAAGAGTTTTTGTTATATGGTTTTATGATTTTAACGCAATAATAGATGATTATATTATCGAATGCATTAATCTGATTTCATTTGAATAGTTTTAATCTATTGATCTATGTTATGCCATATAGATAATAGATAAAACAACATTAAATAATCTATGTGTTAAGTGCATATTAATGTTGTATATTTGTCATTTTTGTCATAAGCTCAATCAAATGTATAGAATTCATAAAGATTGTTGGTATTCAACTACAACAAATATATATATAGGCAAATCATTTTATAGTATGGTGGGGTTAGTCTTCATGCACTATTTCAATCACCTTTAGAGCCAAGTCATATTGGTCTTACCTAGCAAAGAAGCAGATTGAATATTGAATGATCAATACTTTGGAAGCTTACAACCTTTCTAACGTGCTTTATCTATGCTTCATATTTGTGCTTTGAATGTGTTCGCCTCTTTTCTAGCATGCCTTAACTACACTTATGCATTTTGACTGGATTTTGAAATAGAAGATCCTATCATTAGAAATCGGGCCCTGCACCATTTAAAGAGGAAACTTGTGCAAGAATAGTCTGCTTTCTTTGGTAAGCACGTGCTATCTAGCTACCACTACAGATTCACCACCTAGCATAGCTCTCAAGATCCAGTAAGTCTCCTTTATGCTAGATGACATCATTTGTCCATGGCTCCTGTACTAATGGTCTTCCTAACATGTTTGATTTTGGATTGATCTCGCAAATGGCTGCTCATCATAAATATTTTTAAGCTATTTTATAAACATATACGATCATTTCATTCACTGCATAAGAATGTGAAGTTATTGTGATAGTGTGAAATGTATTTTTTCCTTTGCAAACCTCCTGTAAGGTACATTTCCCGTAGGCAGGGAGGATGCTAGAATAGTTGGGAAGCTCGGCCTTACACTTGAGAGATTTTGTCAAACTGTTCACGTGACTTGTTTATGCTTCCGCATTTTACATGTACATGACATTTGTTGAGACTACAAGTCTTTGAATCATTCTGTCAAAGAATTTTGCAGACCCTTTCTATGCTTCCTACATGGGTGAAGATGTCTATTTCTTCCACGCTAGGCTAGATTTGGTCACCTCAAATTTCATGACTCTAAGCACTCATTAACAAGATCTTGTGCTCTGTGATAGCAGCGTATGCTTCTAGCCGCAGGGACACCAAAAGTCTTCAAATATCTCAGGCATGGATTTATCCCATAGACCTTGGAATCCATTTCCATCTTCCCACCTCGAACTTTATGAAAGATCTACTGTATTTAACTAAACGTTGCTTAAGGAGTGTTGTGGAGGTTCAGGTTTGGCAGTTCTATAGGAGCGCCTTATTTTTCTGGCTCGCGAGCTTCTTAAATCTACACATTGGTACACTGTATGGTCTACTCCTCTCATGTGGCCCTATAATCATTGCATTTTTTGATTGATTGCCAAAGTATTTGTGATGTCCACATGGATTCTATGAGCTAAGAAATTGTTATTGAACTTGTTAATGCATTCAGTCTTAACAAGACCAAGGATTTGCACCTTGCCAACCATCAGAGGTATTTTTAAATATGCATGTTCAAAACAAAGAGGCTACTATGTAGATTCTCATGGGTTTAATTTTTCATCCATTAATCACACCAACAAAACACAGAACTCCTAAAATTATGTGAAATATCTAGTACCATTGCATTGGACAGAAGATTTCCCATGCAAGTTCCTTTGGAGACACTGAAGATGGAAGAGTTGCGGCCCTGCAATCATTGCATTTTGTATGCAAACTTTATTTTCTTGAAATGTTGATGTCTGATGCTCTTTAATGTACATGGAATGACCTTGGATCCAAGTAGGCATATGTTAAATGGTTCTCATGACTGTTCCATGGTTCCACTTTTGCATATATTGCATGTGTCAAACTTTAAAGATCTCCACATTATGATAGTGGATGCATTCAGTGAATCTTACTGTTTGAGATATGTCTAGATCTCCTTCAAGTAACACAACAATTATCTCATGAATGCTGGCTTGAAAGTCAAGTATTTTACAATTGTGATTCGACATAATACATTGATGGCTCAGTGCAGTGAATAAAGGCTAGAGGTGACAAAATATTGTCATTGAATTTTACTAAACGTGAAGTCTAGTGCAACCATCAATGAAATCAAATCTCTAACATCTATTAATAGTAAATGCTCCCTATGGGTATCTTTATTGTACCAATATGAGCTGACTTGTTTTCTTTTTTCATTTACCTTTTGAATGCTAGGTTTGAACCTGCGCCTACAATAGATGAGAGTACACATCCATGTTGGATGAAACCTTTAAGTTGATCTTGATGAGACTGAACCATCAATAGCCATCAATATTGTGTCTCAATCAATGCATAGAGGTTGATTATCTTAAAGAATGATTTTACTCTGTTATGATCAGTAGGCATCTTTAAAATAGTCTACCTCTTAAGCGATGATTCATTGTCTCTACCTTTGGCTATGAGATTTTCTTTTACAAGTTCTTAAATGTTGCAAATATGCGTACCTTTACCTTTTTGCTAATCTTGTAGGTATCTAGAAGAATTCAATTACCTTGTTGCTTATTTGAAGGGCACACTTGAAGATTGGGAAGTTGCAAGTATGGATTTGTTTGGGAATTGGAGCAAACCTTGGGCCTGAGCATGCCTTTGACAAATGGATGCCATGAAATTACTCTTCATCCCCTGCACAACAGTAGCTACTTATTAATTAATTAATTAAGAATGATATACTTAATTAATTAGAATGATATACTTAATCATATAGCTACTTTAAAAGAGATGACTAGTAATTAGTATGAGCATGTTTTTTTCTAAAATTTTGATATTTTTAAGTGCTCTTAACATTATTGGTTTTTTAACAAATAGTTTTGCATAATAGGGGCAATGAATTAAAATTTAGATCTTGCTTTGTTTGTAGGAAAATAAAAAGGAAAGCAAAGAAGGAAAACAAAGGTACAAGGAAAACGAAGGCAAAGGAAAGAAAAGCGAGGAGCATTTTGAGCTTGCATGGGATTTTGAAGGAACTTGGCGATAAATTTAAGCATCAAACTTGAAACCCAAAAGCATTTTTTAATGCTTGGAGATCCTATCACATGCCTTAATTTTCCGTTTTAGGCTAACTCACCTTTGATTTTTGGCTTTAAAACAAACATTACCTAGGCTTTCAATTTTCATTGCAAAGGTTTAAAATTAACATTAGAGATACAACTTATTAGAGTTTGTTTTGGATAACAATTGAACGAATTATCTCTCACTCATCTTTTGGTGCTTAAAAAGAATTCACATTTTTCTTTGTGGATTTAAAAAGAACAAGTGCAACTTTGTTTTTCGTGAAGGCTTACTTAAACTAAAGGCATTGAAAAAGGACATATGTGCTTCTCTCACTTTATAGCGATCTTGAGAATCAAAAGGTCTTTTTCATGACTTTAGGGTGAGATAAAGCAATCACCTCCACACTTCATTTTGGGAACTAAAATTGAAAAAAATCATGTGTGAGTGTGAGTAAGCTTATTGCATGTGTTCTCCCTTTGTTTCTAAACAAGGGTCGATCGAACTATGAATAAGTTTATTTGCTTTTGTCTATCTTAGAGGGCCTGCCTTGGGGAAAAATTACTCACCCAAGGGAATGACTCAACCAGTAACACTCTAAAGCCAAGAGTATTTCCAATTGAGATATAAATGTGGGTATTGGAGTAAACGCCAATATCATGCGGTTGATTCCGACAAGATGGATCTGAAAGGGGACTCTTGCCGTATGGTTCAATCTCCATGAATGGAAAGTCTAAAATAAAACCGTTGTTTGTAGTGGCCTATTAACCCATTCACCAATTTTATCGAAGTGGTGCATTGGAACTTAGATTCCAAGAAGTTACTTGCCCATCTTGGTTAAAATATAGAGGTTAAGACTTCATTCTTAACATATCTTTATATGTTCTCCTTGGTTGCATGTAAAATCATCTCTTCTCCTATGAAGGGCATGAGACAAGCCCACCAAGAAAAACGTACCAATTGAGCTAGGGGGTTATATTGCTTGTGAGTCAATTTGAAAACATAGTGCTTTGATCAAAAACATTGGAAAACCATAATTCAACATGAGCATCAAATCTCAAACCCTTTAGGAGAGGCAAATATCCTTGAACAAATTCACATTTTATTGCTTTCCCTTGGGATTCATATCCTTAGAGGCTTCTAAACATTTGGATTTCATCTCAATTTTCTCCTACTAAGGTCAACAATAGGTAACTCTTGCCTCAAATTTCCTTGGTTTCCACATAATACACTTTGTGGGATAAGGTGGAAGTTGAGACATTAGACATCTAGATTCAAAATATAATCAAGAGTGTGTTTGTGGTAAAAAGAATCGATTAAGCAAAGATTAAATCAATTGGACCCCACATATGTGCTTGGAATCTTTTGGTCATATGGTTTTCATGCAAACATTGATCTTTTGATTTTGAGTTACTCTTAGAGAAAAGGCATGTTCTTCACTATCTTGGCCTAGTAAAAAGTCCTTCCTAGATTCATTTAGGATCAAAATGAAACACTTCATTCATTCAAACATTTATCATCCCATCCTGCAAACAACTTTAGAGCTTTGGAAACATCATTCTAGACTTGGGTAAATCATCAAAATCAAAATCACCTTGTTTAAATAGGAGTATGGGAATGCATCCTTTCTCATACCTCTAGTTAAATTAGCACACCTTTGAACAAGTTCATCATAAGAACACATTCAACATCTTAGGGTTTACAAGTTCATTATCCAATCAAACCAATCAAAATCAAGCCCTAAGTCTAGCATTGATCTAAGGTTCCTAAACATTCAACACTCATATCATGCACCCCTTTCATCCTTCATCTCATCATTGGTCCTAAGAACCTTAGAGGTCACTTTTGCAACAAGGTCAAAACAAAAGAGGAACATGGAATACAAACTTGATCCATACATCATAATTAATCCAAACCAACTAAACTTTCAAAGCCTTACAATGCCAATTGATTATCAACACTCACATCTATACAATTCGTACATGGGATTGTTCTCTCCTACAAACTTCAATGGTACAAATGTGAGTATGCCCAATCAAGAGTTTGGAACACCTTTTCTGATGGTAGATCTAAATCCAAACCTACAAGTCTATCAACCGAACAATCAATGCATGAGCCTTCAAACGAACAAAATCATGCCATCAAATCTCTACATGCTAAATGAGAATGTACCAAGTACAACTTTACCAAACATGAATGTTTTGAGTCTAAATTTGGTAAACTTTGGGATAAATATGTTTGAAAATCATGCAAATGTTGTTCAGAGTCCAAACAAGATGTTAACAAGTCAAGGTAACACCATGCAAAATCAAAGTTACCTAAATCAAGGCAATGTGGTTCCCAAAAAAGTTCAACTTCAACCCATAATGCCAAACTTAAACAACATCCCAAATCATAACATTATCCAAGATCAGTTTGTCCATGATCCCATTCAAACACCACAAGGGCATATTCCAAATCTGCTTCAACAAAAGCCAAATCAAGGGAATCAAATTCAAAATCAAGATCAAATTTCACTAGAGCAACTTGCTTCACATGCCAAACTAATTGAATTATTGAGCCAGGAGATATCTTCACTCCAAAATCAATACACCCATCCATTGATAAATCCATGTCATCAAAGAAGTGAGTTATGTCCACAATAGCGTCAAGAACGATATTTCCAATGTCAAGAAGATGGACATCAAGATCAATTTCCACATCTCAAAGATCAATCACCACATCTCCAAAATCAATCACCACAAGGTCAATTTAAAATGAAAATCTCACAAAGAAACAAGTGAAAATACACACCACTTGGGAGACCAATCGAATCAGTCCTACAACAATTGGTACAAGAAAATCTCATCAAAATCCCCATTTATGTGAACTATCAAGAACCAAACATAAAACCGCCAGGGTATAACAAGAAGCACCTTTGTGATTATCATAGAATAAGGGGACACAAAAAATCAAATTGTGCTCAACTCAAAAAACTCATCCAAGACTTGATTGATCAGAAGATAATCACTATTGGGGACGATGATAGCATTGGAAATCTCTCCACCACAATTGTTGAGAAATAGAAGCAAGATCAATCCATCACTAAGCACCCTCAAGTTGTGACTACTTCATTCGAATATCAAATCAACATACATCAAAAGACACTTTTCAATCATGATCAAAATCCACCAACAATACCCAACAATGATCCAATTCAAGAAATGTCAACGTCACTTGACCCTATGGTTGAAGACATTGGAAATCCCTCCACCACAATTGTTGAAAACAAAGATCAAGATCTATCCATCAATAAAAAAGTTTTTTGCCTCATCCAACGAGGCATCAACCAATGATCATGTTGAAAATTCCTCTACATTGCCTCATGAGTTAGAGGGAATATCTCAAAAATTTATTCCAAAGTATGATCAATGTCTTTCACCAAAGTCTACCAATGGTCCTTTCCAAGACATATTGACATCCTTCAACCTCATGATTGCTAATATTGAAGGAATCTTCAACTCGACACCTGATCCAAGTCCACTCAAAGATCAAGAAGATATTCAGACACTTCCCATGCCTAATGAAGATATCCAAGAACCATTTGTAAGCAATCAATCCTTTGAAACTAACCCATGTCAAGAACTTGATCCAAAGCATGATGAAAGCAACTCCAGAATCATTCAAAATCAATAATTTGTATTTGCAAGATACTACAATGATCTAATGGACACTCTCCTATCTATACATAATGCATATATTCCTCCATCTACCCATGAGACACTTTCTATGGATAGACATGTAGATGATCTTCATTCAGAACAAGATCCCTTTACTCCTGACATTATTACACAAAAAGAGCAGGTTATTAATTCCTACAATAAAATAGAGTTGTCAACAACAGTATCAAATATATCACAAATTTATACTAAGGACATCATGAATAAAGATATTAAACATTATCCACTCAAGGAAGCAATTTAGATAGAACAGTGTAATCCAGAGTTAGCAGAGCGAAAAATTGAAATAATTTCATCTACAATGGTCATTTGTCAGAGCATGTTTACTAAACAAGACATCTTAGAATAGGAAGAATCAAGGCATGAAGGTACTACTTCCACAATATTACGGGAAACTATGTCTCAAGCAAGTGTCAATATAGGGAGCACAAAGAATCCTTGTGATGAAATTGATGCCAATACTACAACCAGCCATGTCATAAATCTTCATCCACCAATCACCCCATCCATTAATTGGGACCAACATCAGAAGAAGGATGTGAATCAAAGCACAAAAAATGTTATCAAAGAAAAAGAAGCTAAGAAGCATAAGGGACAAATCAAATACAAGTGGATACCAAAGAATACAAAGAAAGATTATCCCTATCGAACTTCATTAGTCAAAGAAACTATGGGGAAAAATAAGAAAGGGAAAAGTATCCTTCAAAGATGTCCACAAAAGAAAAAGTAGGATTTTCAAGTGACGTACAAAGTGTATCAAGCAGTTGGTTCTAATTCCATGCACACTTTCGTATCCACCCATCATTTCTCATCTTCCCAAGTTTGGAGAGTCAAAGATTCCAAGCTATCAACCAATCCATCTCCTATCCCTAAACACACTCCATCCATGCCTCCATGCATGATATCTAGTTCTCACATTGACCATGCAATGGAAATGACCCTTCATCATAAGGGTTCTGAAGGCACTCTATCACGATGTATGCAGAGAGACAGAGTTAACCCCAATATCAATAAAGCAAATCAAGAATCCCAAAAGTTGCATTCAAGTGCACGTATCTTAGCAAAGCAACTTCTTCAAGCAGGACATCGATAGCACATTATGAAAGAGGCATCTACATCAGCAACACCTTGCAATTCAACATGAGCTTAAAATATTTTAGAAAAAAAAGAAACAAAAAATATGAAAATCTAAAAAATATATATATATATATTGAAAAAGGATTGAAAAATACTAAAGAGAAAAAAATTGTCCTCTAGTGAAAGCCGCTATGGTGGCGCTTTGGGCAATACCATGATGAAAACCTGGCAAACAAGCATCATGTGTGGAATCAAGCATCTACGTGCGCTACTTCAGGAGAAAGCATCTCATCCAATCTGTAATAAAATCTAGCATCTCATCCCATCCATAATAAATCCATTCATCCATGAACCATTTATCCAATCCATGTGCATATGTTTGCATCCATCATCTAAGTTATCTTGATCTTGATGAAAGTTTGGGGCACACTTTACACTTGCTTATGGTAAACATCTTGACATGGGTCATTTTCATTGATCTTATCCTATCCAACATTATCTGAGCCATGAAGCACCTTCCAAATGAGGTTTCTTTATCCGAACACCTTATCTTATCACAAGATAATCCTTGGCATCCTTTGCATGCTTACCATATCCATTTGTCCATACACCTATCCAAGCATCCACCCATGACATTCCATACATTTCTAGACACTGGGGGTAGGTATTTACATCTTGCTTTGAGAATAAATCTTCATCTATATCCTTCACCCTATGTGGTGATCTGAACATAATTGGTAAACATGAAACCAAATTGGTCAAACCACTTGTGAGAAAAATTCCAAATCACTAGCCCATGGCATATTTTGACAAGAAGATGTTCCTTATTAGTCTTCATCTTTCATTGAACATCAATCCAAATAATCACTATCAGTCACATCAAATCATCCAAACATCTTTTTTTCGAAAACAAGCTTCAAACAATCTTGATCAATTGAATTCAATCAATCCATAATCTTGGGATATCCTTCCTAATCACTATCTTTGCATTGTTGTGCATCCTCAACAATGTTATCATCATCAATCTTGATCAATCAATTCTTTTGATTGTTGTGCATCCTCAACAATGTTATCATCATCAATCATGATCAATCAATTCTTGCATCATTGTGCATCCTCAACAATGTTATCATCATCATCAATCCATCGATCTGATCAATCAACCTTAGCTTGGTTTTTAGAAAAATCCTCAAATAGAGCACTAATATCATCACACACATCCTTATCCAAATTGTTAAAATCATGCAAAAATCCAAAAGCATCAAAACATCAAAAATCCAAAAACATCCAAAATCATATCAAAAAAATAAAAAACACTCAAAAAGTCAGAAAACATCAAAAACATGGTATCCGAACTACATCGTCTCTGAGCTTAAACATAGGCAAGGCTAATCTCTGATCAGCCCCTGAGACATCAAAATCCAAAAACATTAAAAAACCAAAATCCAAAAACATTCAAAAAATCAAAATCAAAACATTTGAAAAATCCAAAAAATATCAAAAACAGCCTCAAAACATTCCAAAAACGTCAAAAACATCCAAATATTTGAAAAAATCCATCTGTCTCATCTCACTTTAACTTGAAATAATCAATCATCCATAATAAATTGATCATCACCTTCATCCTTTGGCAACACAAACATAAACAACCACAACAATTAGCAAAAGAAAAGCTTCAATCATAAAATAAAAAGCAAACAACAAACCATTAAATGCACAATCAAATTCTTGATCATTTTGAAACATTTCAGTCAACCTTATATCGATGGCCTATCAATCAACTTATCAAACCATCATCATCCTATACAATGCATGTCCTAGGATATATCGTTCCCACAATGGGCATCATTTTGGATATCACTTGGATTCTTATCCTATCAAAACACATCCCTTTGGCTGAAGGTATGAAGAACATTGGCTTGTTTGCGTACTTTATCTTTTCTTTTATCTTATTGCACTCATTCCAAGGACCTATCGATGATATCTGAATGAAGGATTTAGAGAGATAGGAATGGGGCAACAATCGTTATCCTTTTGTTTGTTGTGCTTGTTGGACATTCTTGTAAAATAACTTGGTGAATACTTGCTTTGTTAGGTATGTCCTAGCAAGGTTTTTGTATGTCAAGTGTGAACAAGAATACTCCTATCTATCTGTCGAGTCAAAGTCCATCGCACTAGGTGCAATGTCATCCTGATTCTTTATACCTTGATGCATCGTACCTATGTGTGTTATCAAAAATAAGGTAAGTAGCCCTTTTGAAATCCCAATCCTTGATAAGCAAATCAATATCATCTATCATCATCATCATCTCTAATAAAGTCTTCTTAGATCATAGACTTGTTGGATCCTCTTGTCATCCCCTGATTTCTTCTTTTCCGCACTAACATCATGTCATGAGTAGTTTATCATCATCACTAGTGCATCCATCCTACATCCACAAATCATCAACATTCAGCATATCATCTAACATGCATGTTCATCATCATAATATAGATCTGTTAGTCTAAGCATCTATATAAATCATACATAAAAATTGTATAATCATAGCACATCACATCATCAATCTCATCCATCTCACATCATATCATCATTTAAGTTTTTAAGGATAATATAGATTTGTTATTCTAAGCATCTTTAAATCATCTCATTTGCATCATCATCGTAACCATCCATACATCCATCTTGAACCTCTTTATCATGAGATCAACCTTCAAATCGAATCTTTTCACTTGATCTCTTGAGGGAGCAATGTACCAGTGTACTTTCTATTGGGGCATCCGAAAAATCAAAAAAAATTTAAAATTTGGTCGCGGTAAGATTATTCTCTGAACCAATGCAGCAAGTACATCGCTTCAAAGAGGGGGAAAATGTAGACATGCAAAATTAGCATCATGCATTTGATTAAGTCATATTCATCCATTCATCAAATAAATTAAGTTTATTTATCAATCTCCTAAAGTCACCAACTTATATTAAATAAATCAAATTTGATCCTGACATCACCCTCGTTGATTAAATAAATCAAGCATTTATTTAATTAAATCTGAAATCACTTTCCATCCCTTTTGATTTAAATAAATCAAAATATTTAAGTCAAATGGGTCAAAATCAACTAAACATCATCTAAGCTAATATAATCATGATTAACCTAATCTAATCACCCATCACATCCTCTAGCTTTTCACACTTGCACCAATAAATCATTTTAACTCATTTATAAATTCACCATTTTCTTTCAACATGGCATCTTTGAAGAATATTCCCTCAAATTTGAATTCAAAAACAAGTGGACATGTACATCCAACAAAGAAGTTAATAAGCTCTTACATGTCCCTTGCACAAGTCAAACTCAACATTTAACTCTCAAATTCAAATTTGAAATCACCCTCTCTTTGGCACATTGACCAAAATGTGCTCATCCTCCAACCTATCACAAGTTGACAAGTGGCCTCTTTTCATTGGCTTGTTTTTAGTCCCACATCCTCCATGTTTGGCATTCTTATATCATTCTATTCTATAAATAGAAATCATCTCCATTGATCAAATCCTCCACAATTTGATCCACAATCCATGCAAGGTTACTCTCTTCAATTGAGAGCCAATTTTTCCCATCTTCATAGTATCTTCATATCAATTTCATCATTGAACTTAGCAAAGGATTGGGAAAGGGCTATTTTCCACAATAGCACCAATCCACTATGGGATATGATTCATTTCATGTTTTATATGCCTTAGTTTGTCTTGTAATTTGTTTGCATTTTAAAGCATGATTTATTATCTCATAGGAGCACTATGGTATTTGCATAGTTTGAACTAACATGCTAATTTGTTTTGAAGTTTGAGCTATTTTGCAGATTTGTGGTGCTCACAAAGCCTATCAATAGCTTGCATTTTTGTAAATTCTACACCTAGATTTCAGAGAGCCACGCCAAAAATTAAAAATACAAAAAAATAAAAAAAATTGTCACCCTAATGAAAACTTGGCAAACAGGTGTGTTGTGTGACCACAAAAAAATTGAAACATTGAGAAAATAGTAAAGAGAAATAATTCTTCCAATACTAAAAACCACTTCAGTAGCACTTTGGATAAGTACCATGGTGAAAACATGGAAAATGGGTGCCATGTGTAGTTAGTCTTTGCTCCATCATCTACTATCATTCTATTTAGTTGTTTACCTTCATCCATAATAAAGTCGCCTCCATGCTTCCTCATAACATTCATAATAATTCTTTGTTGTCCTTCTCATGACATGTGAATGGTTGAAATTATGTGTCTATCACCTACCACAACCATCCTTATATAAATCCTAATAATCAGTCCTATACCTAACTAGGGGAAATTACTTGACTTACATCTTCATCGGATCCTAGACTTAGTATTGGAGGTCGTCATCATGAAAATCCAAAAACATCTAGATAATATTTTTAGAAAGATAAAAACATTGAAATATCTCCAAAAATCTAAAAAAATAAAACAAGTTAAAAATCCAAAAAAAATAAAACATGTCAAACATCCAAATAACGTTAAAAAATCCTAAAAACTATGGATTTTATGTAGGCAAGACCATCATTAATGAGCCCTTGAGGCACTAAGCTACTCCTTTAAGGTTTGTCAAGTCGAGTCAATCATGATTGAATCCATAATAAATTATCCATGTGGTCAAGGTCAGTCAAACTAGGATGTCTCTACACATGTCACATAGGCAAGGCCATCACTGATGAGCCCTCAAGGCATTAGGTCAGTCCCTTAGGGTTTTTTAGTACCATCATAGTCCATATCATAATAAATCATCCTTTGCTAAAATCGACATTTTGATCAGACACAAATAGTTATTTGTCTCAACCAAATCATGAATCAATAGGCTAACTACCCAACTAGTCTTCAATCCAAATTGATCTATTACCTAATTTTCAAATCAACACTTACCAGTCAATCAATAGTCTTATACAAGAGGTGGCATTGTCAAAACTAGACTTGGCATCTTATTCAACTTGCCTCATTTCTTGAAACTAGAACCGGTGGACTATCATTTGTCTTATATAGGATGTGTCCTTCCTAAACTAGACATCATCATTTATCAACTTTATCATTTTCCTTATACAGGTGGTTGCATGGTCAAAACTAGACATGATGTATTATATGACATGCTTCCATTCTTGAAACTAGGCATTGTCAATCAATAAATCAATGAATCCTTTCAATGTTATCAACAAACAATCATTGGTAAACGATCTAAATGGTTGTTGGATCTATTGGTCCAATTTTTCTTATCTTTTTATTGGTTTATCATTGGACTAGCCACATCAAGGATGTCATAAGCAAGATTTAGAGGAGTGACGATGTCTCATGACCTAATTTTAAAAAAAAAAAATTGTGGTTTGTCCTGACAAAAAGACTGGTGTAATTTTACTCCTAGTATATGCCAAGGCACTCCCTATCTGTCAACTATCTATTTTTGAAAGGATAAAACTACACACCTTGGTATATACCATACAATGGTTTTTAATGTCCATTTTCCATAATTTAATGTCCAATTATGGTAAACATGCAATCCTAATATCTATCAAGAAAATTTTCAAGTCCTCTTCATTTCAACTAACTTCGTGCTAACATTCATTTCCTCCATGCTCACATTTCTTCTATTCCCATCTTGATGGAGTCTTGTGATACACAAAAATATCTTGCATACATAATCATGTTAGAATCATCGTATGCATCATCATAAGAATATTAGGCCATCCATATTACATTATAAAATGTAAGGAATCATCCACATGAGCATCACATTTCATAACCATATGATACCATCTTGCATGCATAAACTGCTAGCATACATCTCATTTCATATATCCTTCATAATCCTTGCATACCATAAGAAAGAGATCAAAAAGAGATCATACATATCATTGTATTAAATAAATACATAAATGTCCATAATCTATATCACAACACATCATAATCATAATGCATCTATAGCATTGTAAAGAATAAAATAAATGTAAGTTAAGCACATCCACCCATACATCATAACATAGAAAATCACATATAAGAATGAACCATACAATAAACATCCATATTGCATCATAACATATATAATCATTTCATAATCATATAAATTCATAATGTCATAAGCATCATAATCCATCACATGGACATGTATGTAACATAGGAAAATAAATCATGTAAGCCATCACCAAAATCATGCATCTCACATATATAAAAAATGGTATCATAGAACAATATCATTATGTATCTCAAAATGGAGCTTGCAAGCTCAAAATAAAAAAAATTAGTGTCTAGTACATGTATAAAATAAGGCTATCCTGACCTTCCCATATCTCTTGAAGGAGATGGTCTTGATGAGGGACGTCTATCCTATTGTGGTTGTGATCCTAAAGCCCTATGTCCTGATCCAAATGGTTGACCATATGGAGAGGGCCTAGGTTGAGAGACTCCTCCATTGCTCTAAGTCTAGTGAGAGTGTGACCTACTATGGCTCTAGGTCTATGTTTAGCTCGGTGCCCTCTTTTCCAATGGAACTTGACACTTATATTAATACCTATAGTACGAGCCTCCCATCTTGCTTGGAGGAGTTGATGACCTAGTTCAACCATGGGTCTATTGATAGATAAAAAAAAATATAGTTAAAATATAAGTTGTGGAGTTGTGGATCATAAAATGAAGGATAGCCTCTCCATTTTTAGAAGCGTTTGATGAGAGAAGAAGAAAATGGGATGAATGTGGGATAAAAACCCAACAAATAGAAAGAATCCACTTGCCAGTGCCATGTAAATGGGCCAAGGATGTGCAAGCTTTGATGGATGTGCCCATAAATGCATATATTTGAAATTTGAAAATGTTGAAATGACAAGGTGGAGTGAGAGTCAAATGGAGTAATGGCCACTTGGCTCAATGCAAAATGACTTGTAAGGTGACATAAATTCCTTGTTGGAAGGACTCATCCCACTTGGAGGGAGATTTGAAATGGAGGAATATTCTATTTTTATGCCTTGTTGATGGAAAATGAAGATTTAATAAATTAATTAAAATCATTTATTTGTGCAAGTCGGAAAAGCTAGAGGATGGGACTTGCATTAGATTTAACCTTAACTATGATTTGATTAACTTAAGTGAGGATTAGGTGATTTGAATTTTTGACTTAGATTTATGGATTAATATAAATCAAAAGGAGATGAAAAGTGGTTTAGACTTAGTTAAATAAATGTTTTGATTTATTTAGCTAAACAGAATGGTGTTAGTGTTTTAATTAAATAAGTTTGATTTATTTGATTAAATGAAGAACTTTAGAAGTTTATTACATAAGATTGATTTATGATTTAATTAAGTAAATTTGATTGATTTGATTAATAGATGAATTAAGATGGATTAATCAAGTAGTTAATAAAGGGGTAATTTAAAGAAGAATTGAAGTTAGTTGATCAGGACATTTTTATGTCTACATTTCACCCCTCTTTGAAGCAATGCACTTGCTGCGTTGGTTCAAAGAATAAACTTACCACGATCAAAATTCAAAAAAATATAATTTTTTCGAATGCCCCAATGGAAAGAATTACACTAATACATTTCCACCTCGAGAGATCGAGCAAAAAGATTTGATTTGAGGATCGATCTCACAATAAATAGGTTCAAGATGGAAATGTGGATGGTTGTGATGATGGTGCAAATGAGATGGTTTTAAGATGCTTAGAATAACCAATCTATATTATCCTAAACAACTTAAATGATGATATGATGTGATGATGACTATAATTGATGTTTTATGCAAATGTATGGTTTTATGAGATGCTTAGACTAACATATCTATATTATGATGATGAACATGCATGTGAGATGATCAGTGTTTCTTATATGATATGATATGATATGTAGTATGTTGATGGTTTGTGGATGTGAGATGGATAAACTAGTGATGATGATTACCTGATCATGACAATGTTAGCGCAAAAACGAGATAGAAGAAAGTAAGAGATTCAAACAAGACAAGAGTCGATGATGATGAGAGATGGATGATTCACTTATCAGGAATTGGGACTTTAAAAGGGCCACTTACCTTATCTTTGATAACACACATAAAAACAATGCATCAAGGTATAAAGATCCAGGATGGCATTGCACTTAGTGTGATAGACTTTGACTCGACAATTAAATAGTACTCCTATTCACACTTGACATACAAAACCTCATTTAAAATTTAGTTTAGATATTTCAAACATCTCAGACAAAAAGATAGAAAGGAAAGCCTTCCTATGTGGTCAACAAGATACCTAAAACATTCTCCCTACTCCCATATAAAGCACGCATGATCGAGGTTATATTACAAGAACATCCAACAAGTGTAGCAGATAAAAATATAATGATAATTGCCCCATTCCTATCTCTCTAAATCCTTTTGTTTGGAAATCATCAAGAGGTTATTGGAATGAGCGCAAAGAGATAAGTCAAAAGATAGATAAAGTAAATAAACAAGCTAATGATCTTCAATACCACTAACAAAAAGGAAATGTGTTTTTAAAAGATAAGAACTGAAACTATTGCCAAAAGATAATTCCCATTGTAGGAAGGATACATCCTAGGACATGTTAGTGGATGGCGGCATGTTGTTTCGTTTCTCCAAAGTGTTCTTTCTGATAGATAATGCCCATTGTAGGAAGGATACATCCTAGCACATGATGTTATCAGATGATTGATATGGGACTGATTGGGTGATAGGTTATCGACACAAACAGTTGACTAACTTGTTTATGTACTAACCTAAAGTTGAGACTTGGCATTTTGAGTTTTCACTTTTGACCTATTAGGCTTGTTTCTGACTATTTCACCAAAGGTTGAGGATGACGATCATTTATTATGGTGTCATTTATTGTAGGTGAAAGCGAGATGAGACGAACAAATTTTTTCAAATATTTGGATGTTTTTTATATTTTTGAAATGTTTTGAGGCTGTTTTTGGTATTTTTGAGATTTTTCAAATGTTTTAATTTTCAAATTTTCAAATTTTTTTGGATTTTCTAATATTTTTCCCAAGAGACTAACCTAAAGACCTACTCTAAGGGCCTCAGGGGCTGATTAAATATTAGCCTTTCCTATGTTATACACAGAGAGACCACATAGTTCGACTGACATAGACTCAATTATTGATCAGATACGAACAAATGCATTGTCAGTTTGTTATGACGGACTCCTAAAGGACTGACCTAAGCGTCTCGGGGGATGATCGAAGATCAACCTTGCCTATGTTCAAGGCTTAGAGACCCATAGTTCGACAAGACGACTCTGTTTTTGAATTTTTGACCTATTATTTGGGATTTTGATATGTTTTGAATGTTTTTAGATTTTCTAGGTTTTTATGAATTTTTTGAATTTTCTAATTTTCTGATGTTTTGGGATTTTCTGATTTACAGATATTTTTGGATTTTCTAATTTTTTGATGTTTTTTATTTTTTGATTTAAGGGATTCAAGAATATACACGAAATCGATCCAATGAGAAAATGCCCCTAGCATGATGCAATAGACTTCTCCTATGAAGGTAGGACAAACTAACCTTGAGAATGGGTTGAGTAGTACTAGGAGGGATCATGACACGAACATAGGTCCAAGCTATGATACAGATGTCAAATGGATGGGTGATGGATGGAGATATGGAATGCGGTGAGTGATGGAAGTGTAATGGATGGATGATGCAGAACAAGCCATGAAGATCCTAGTGGATGCAAAGTGCTTATTTACAAAAGGCGCCTATTTGCTAGGTTTTCACCAAGGTACTTGTCAAAAGTGCCACCGAAGTGGTTTTCACTAGAGGACAATTTTTTCTCTCTACTGTTTTTAATCCTTTTTCTTCTTTTTTTGAATTCTTTGCTTTTTAATTTTATTTTTTTTAATTGTCACCCAAATGCCTGTTTGCCAGGTTTTCATTAAGGTAACTTTTTTTTAGGACATTTTCTAATTTTTTTGGATTTTTTGGTTATATACCTTGCAAGATTTAGGAATTTTTTTTTTTTGAGATGGGATTTTCTCATGGGCTCTTATAGAGGCTCGCCTCCTTGTGTTGATAGTTGATATTCCCTTGACTTATAGCTCACTGTGATAACAAATGGTCCAAAATAGTTGGGTTCAAATTTTCCTTTGCTATTTGGATTTGGGACGTTCTTTTGATTGTCTTTTAGCACCAGTTCTCCAACTTGGAAGGTCTTGCTTCTGATTTTATTGTTATAGCTCCTCTTGAGTCTATTCTAATAGAATTGCAAATGATTTAAAGCATCCATACACTACTCATCCAATAGCTTCAGCTCATTCAGTCTTGATACTCAGTATTCTTCATCCGTGATGAGGTTTTGCAGTGATATTCTTAGTGATGGGAGCTCGATCTCAATGGGTAATACTACCTCTAATCCATAGACCAAGGAGAAGGGAGTGGCACCCATGGGTGTGTGAATTCTGGTTCGATAGGCTTAGAGGGCAGGATTTAGCTATAGATGCTAGTCATGACCTGCGTGATTGACTATTTTCTTGAGGATCTTTAGAATGGTTTTATTGGTGGCTTTTGCTTGGCCATTGCCTTGGGGATAGTATGGGGTTGAGAAGCGATGTTGGATTTTGAAATTTTCACATAGATCACAAACATCCTGATTCTTGAAGGGTGTCCCATTATCTGAGATAATAGCTTGGGGAACACCGTATAAATATATTAAGTAGTTCAAGATGAACTTTGATATCTATTTTACAGTGATGTATGTCATGGGAATGGCTTCCACCCATTTGGTAAAGTACTCAGTGGCAGTTATGATGAACTTCTGGCCATTAGATGAAGTTGGAGTGATTTTTTGAGGGAGATCAAGTACCCACTGCAAAAGGGCCATGGTGTGATGATGGGATGAAGTTCTTAAGTTGGAGCGTGGATGAGGTCCCCATGCTGTTGACACTGTAGGAACCTTTTGACATATGCATGTGCTTCTCTTTCCATTGTAGGCCAATAATATCCCATCCTCAAAAATTACTCTATCAGTGTCATTCCACTTGAGTGTGAACCATAAGTACCATTATGCACCTCAGTTAAGGCAATCAATGCCTCCTCAGTATTTAGGCAGCGTAATAATGTTCCTTCTATGCTCCTATGGTAAAGGGTGTTTCCTAGGATGAAAGGATGGGATGCTTTCTTGAAAAAGGTTCTTTTTGGGCTTGAGGGTAAGTCAGTAGGTAATATCCCTATTCGCAAGTAGGTATAAATGTCATGGTACTAGGGATCACCAGGACCAACGATTTCACACACAAATTTTGACTCTGGTACCTTGAATGCAGATATTTGAAGGTACTCTACCAAGAATTCATGTCTCAGGATGTTGCGAATGATGTCCAGTAGGGATCCAACCATTGCCATGGTGTCTGCTACTCTATTGTTTGCTCTAGGAATCTACTCAAATGTGATATCAATGAATGATTCTTTGACGCTCTCTACCAAATTTTTGTATGGAGTCAGCTTATCATTCTTTGTTTGGTACTCATCATTCACTTGATTTATTATTAGCTAAGAGTCTCCATATACTTTGAGGATCATGATGTGCCACTACATTGCTATTCTCAGACCTATGGTTAAAGCTTCGTATTCTGCAATGTTGTTAGTGCAGGGAAATGCCAGTTTGTAGGATCTAGGTATACAATCCCCCCATGGGGTGATGAAGAAAAAAATAGCTCCTGATCCATGTTGTCTATATGAGCCATCAAAGTAGAGTTTCCAATGGTCAGCTATGCTGAGATTAAAGATGGATTCGTATGGAAACTTTGATATGAGTGAATTCTCTGAATACATTGGTGCTTTTGAAAGCTAATATCTGATGACTTGGCTTTTGATTTATTTCCACTCCAGATACTCAATGTCATACTCTAATAGTATCATGACCCACTTAGCCATCCTTCCTGTGAGCATTGCTTTTGACAGTAGGTACTTTAGAGGATTGATTTTGGCGATGAATTTAATTTTGTGCGCCAACATGTAATTTATGAATTTCTATGAAGCAAACACTACTGCTAGACATGATTTTTCAATGAATGAGTAGTTTAACTCATGCCTGACCATTGTACGACTGATGTAATAAATGGCCATGTCTATCCCATTTTCATCGTGCTGAGCTAGGAGAGCTCCAATAGTTGTTGTTATTGGATATGTGTAGGATCATGATGGGAAAAAAAGTGGCAATATGATGCGTATGTGGCTTACAAATTTTTTTATACCCAAATTTGATGAAACAAAAAGGATTTTTAAAGGATATTATCAGCTTTCTACCAATATAAATTATGCATTACTTTGAATTTAATAAGTAATTATTATTCATTTTCTATTCAAATTATGACTAAAGTCCTGATTCATAAACTGATTGAAAAATATATATAGCTTTGAAACAGTATCACATTTTTTGAATCCAAAACATGCATCACATTCTATGCTTTGTATACTATAGGATTAAAAGAAGAAAAAATGAATTACATGAATTTTTGACCAAGTTAAGGTGGTTAGACATACGAGTTTTATATTTTTAAAAAGTTGTAATGAAAAATTCATAATTAATTGTTTACTTGGGAAAAAATTATAAAAAAATATGCATCACATTGGGACATGAGTCATTTACTTATATCTAAAATATTATAAAAAATAATTATCATTTTATTGTGGTTAGGGTGGTCAGACAAACACCTACTTATTTTTTCCTTGAAATTTAAGTACTACTACATTGAAATTTCAAATTTTCACCAAATATATATATATATTTAAACAAACCTAGTATTTTAGAAACTACATTCAATTTTCTATAGATTCTATTCTTACATATTTTTGAAATAATATAGATAACTTATTCAAATTTTTACGTCAAGTTGCCAAACTCTGATTTTTCTAATTGTTTTGCCACTTAAGGGCATGTTTTTTCCATGATGATCTTGCACATACCCTGTTGCTGACACATAGAGGATTAATGGATTTCTTGGGATTAGAAGCATGAGGATCAACACTGTGATCAGATATTCTTTGATTTTGTTGAAGTCTTCCTCACACTTGTTATCCCACTTGTATGCTACTCCCTTGTGGAGTAGGTGAGAGTAAGGAATTTTCTTAGCTTCTAGTTGTACTATGAATCTATGGATAGATTGAAGCCTACCTTGGAGGCCTCTCAACTATTTTAATGTTTTGGGTGCCTCCATCTCTAGGATTGCTTTCACTTTTGCTAAATCTATTTCAATACCCCTCATTGACACTATGTATCCCAGTAGCTTTCCTGATTGTATGCCGAAAATGCACTTCTTTGGGTTGAGTCTAACTTTATATTCCTCCAGCCTATCCTGAGAAACAATCCATTAGAGAAAGAAATTTGTGTCCCACCATCATGTCTACAATCATGTCAATGTTTGGAAATGGGAAATCATCTTTTGGACATGCTTTGTTTAAGTCCCTAAAGTTTGCAGATTCTAATGCCCACATCTGGTTTTGAAACAGGAAGTAGATTTGAAACCCACTCTCGATAGTCGATTGATCATATGAATCATGCATCAAGTAGCTTCTTTAGTTCCATTTTAACTAGAAGGGAGATCTAAGGATGCATTTTTCTCAATTTTTGTCTAACAGGCTTTGCTTCAAGATAGACTACTAGGTGATGGACCACAATTTCTAGATCGAGCCTAGGCACATCTATGTAGCTCCATGCAAAGTTTACTTTCCATTCTCTCAAGAAGGTGGCCAGGAGCTCATGTTCCTTTGATAATAATGACTCTACATAAAATGTGATATGTGGGGTCTCCTCCATTCCCAAGTGAACTGGGTTACATTTTTTGGCTAGGACTGCTAATTATTCTTGATGGAGAGCTCTGAGAGGAAGATTGAATCCCCCATCCTTGGGAACCTCAGAGAGGCTTTCACCATTGGATGTGTGCTTTCTTTTTACTATTTCTAGGTCAAAGAGTGCCACAGTGTGGTTTTCACTCAAGAACATAGAGATTATTCTTAGTTTTTCGCTTTTGCGACTAGGGTATGTGCAGGATCATCATGGAAAAAGCAATCCCTTAAGTGGCAAAAAAATCAAAAAAATCAGAGTTAGGCAACTTGACTTAAAAATTTTAATAAGTTACCTATATTATTTCAAAAATATGTAAGAATAGAATTTGTAGCAAATTGAATGTAGTTTCTAAACTACTATGTTTGTTTAAAAGAAAAACAAAAGAAAAATTAAAATTTCAATGCTATAGTACTTAAATTTCCGTCTAACCACCCTAACCACAATAAAATGATAATATTTATTTATAATATTTTAGATATAATTAGAGGACTCATGTCCCGATGTGATGCCTAGTTTTTTGTAAAGTTTTTCCAAGTAAATAATTAATTATGAATTTTTATTACAACTTTTAAAAAATTAAAAAAACTTGTTTGACCACCTTAACTTGGTCAAAACTTCATGAAATTAATTTTTTCTTTTTTTAATCCTATAGTATGTGAAGCATAGAATGTGGCACATGTTTTGGATTAAAAAAATGTGATACCATTTGAAATCTATATATGTTTTTCAATTAGTTTATCAATCGAGACTTTAGTCATAATTTGAATAGAAAATGAATAATAATTACTTATTAAATTCAAAGTAAAGCATAATTTATATTGGTGGAAAGATGAGAATATCCTTTAAAAACCGTTTTCGTTTCATCAATTTTGGGTAAAAAAAATTCATCAGCCACATACCCATCATATGGCCACTTTTTGGCCCATCATGATCTTGCACATACCCACTAAGGGATTCAATCATTTCCCTATAGTATGTATGTGTATCTAGCTCGATGATGAATCCTGCTTTATGATCCCCTCATGGAATATTATCCTGTAGTCCCATGAATTCTGAGAGGCCTCATCATTTTTGAATGTGTCAAGAATTGGCAGTCCTCGTTGGTCATAATCGATAAGTTGGGAGTAAACTAGGCGGATTTCCTAGTTTTGGTTGTCAGTAGACTCAAATGACATAGTGCTAATCATGACATGGGTGGTGTCCTTGAAGAGCATGGGTAGGTTGGTTATGGTATATTCGTTATCACTTCTACCACAAACGTCAGTTATGTCAAATGTGAAGTTGTCTATGACTCAACTTGTAGATACGGGTAAGCGAAGTTCAACTACTAATTGTTGAGGAGGATTATTGACCTTTCTAATTGGAGGACTTAGGCTATGTGTGGTTATACTTAGAGGGGTACATCCAAGGCCAATATTTCTCATTCGCGTCTATGAAATGATGGGTATTAGAAGCCTGTTGTTGTTTTTCTGCAATTTATATTTTTTGTAATAGCCCTTTGCGAGCATCATTTGCAAACCTTTGGTACTATCATCCATTGGTAGATCGCCTATTGGTATTTTGTGTTGGTATAAGAGATGGGATGGGTCCTCCTCTATGACTTATCGACTGAGGTCTCCCCAAATTTTGAAGTTGGAATATCCTTCAGTGGGTGTTTGAGATGTGTAGGCTTCATTTGATTGTGGTTGTCATCATGATCTAGGAGATTGTGGTAACTCTACTACCACAAAAGCATTTTTAGGAATCGTATAGTTTCTACAACCATTATTCTAGTTGATCAATTTGATATTAGAGATGGTGGGGATGGTGGGAGTGGTGGGTGTCTTTGTTGCAGAAGTGGAAGCGAGAGTGGTTGGATCAATGTATGGTGTTGATGGGCCTTCATCATTTTTAGGCACTTGAGGAAGTTTTTAGTATTTTGCCTCTAGGTTCTTGTAGTAGGAGAATGGTTTACAATCTCCATGGATGGTGACCTCTTGTCCTTAATCTGTGCATTTGACACATTGATGGAAGGTTGATGCTACTGCTTCCATTGCATGGATCCACGGACGTCGCAAGAGAATGTTATAAGGAAAGTCGAGGTCAAGGACTTGACAGGTAGTTTCCATGATAGTTGGCCCCACTTGAATAGGGATTTGGATTGTGCCTTAAGACACTCTTTCTTGATCATCATATGCTTTGATTGTAATAACTTTTCCTTTGTTGATGGACTCTTATTAGATTTTCAGGTTCTTAATGAGCTTGAGGGAACAAATATTCAAGCCTGCACCTCCATCCACCAAGACTCGCTTGACTTTATTTTTATGTACGATGACTTCTAAATGGAGTGCTCGGTTGTGAGATGGTTGAGTGGGAAAGTCCTAGTTAGAGAATGGAAGGATATTCAAAGTGACGATGTTTGTGACCATAGCTTGGAATTGTTCTACATCAAGATTTGCATGGATGGTGGATGAATCCAATGCTTCTTCAAGGATTTTCTTGTGGGCGGATGAAATTTTTAGCACTCCATGATGGAGATTTGTGTTGGGGCTCTTTTCAGCTGATCAAAGACATTGTAACTGTTGGGAAAAAATTTGGGGTTGGGTGCGGGTGCTCGATTTGGCTGAGATGATCCTGCAATGGTAATTTTGTTGGCTCTTGTGGTGACTCCACAATCAACATGGGCTCCTTTGATGGTGATGGTAGCATAGTAGTCATCTAGGGATGCGATAAAATTTTCATACACATGATTCACGCTCTTGAAGGTACCTTTCCCCTTGTCGTTGTTATTGTTCCCTTTATTGTTATTGTTTGGCATCAGATTCATGTATATTATAAGGTTCTGATTTCCTATTGGCTGCTCCACATTTATGAGATTTTGATCAGTGAGGTCTTGGATTACATTTTTCAACCTCATGCAACTGTTAGTGATGTGCGCTTTGATTTTGTCAAAGTTGCAAAGTTGATTTTCATTGTACCATGGCGGTTTCACATCTGGTTCCTAGTAATTCCCATAGGTGGGAGCCTTGATGATGTTTTCATTTATTAGTTTCTTCATGATGACCTCAAGTGGTTCACCAAAGCCGGTGTACTTCTGCTTGGTGGAATTCTTGTTTTGTTGGGGTGGTCCCCTTTGATCATTGACATTGTTCATAATTTGGTTGTTTGGCTATTGTGTTGTTGTGTTAGCTTGATGATTGTTTTGATGGTGATTTTGAGTTTTTTGTTGCGGTGTGGGTGTGTTTTGTTGAAGTGCACTGATGACAAATTTGGCATTGACATTGTTTCTTTCCCATGTGTGAGGTTTGTCATTATAGCTTGAAGATGGGTGGTTGCTTTTCTAATCAAGATATGTTTGTGTTGTTGGTTGTGAAGCAAGGGCTCGTTCAATGTTGAGTTCCTTCTAGATCAACTGATCATATGTGGTGATCCATTAGACTTTGAGATGGAAAGCCAAGGCATTGTCGAGGTTGGAAATGATAGTGCACACTTGTTGTTCTTTGGACATGGCCCATTTGCTCTGATTGGCCTTAGATTACCATCATTGTAGGAATGAAGCAAATGATTCATTCTTCCCTTGATTTAAAGCAGATAGTTCCAATACAATGACATCCATACCGATGTTGAATGCACAGTTTTTGATGAATGTGTTTATGATTTCTTGGAATGTATTGATGCCTACAAGTAAGCGAGAGAACCATTCCATGGCGTGGCAAACCAAACTTCTGGGAAATAGTTGCATCAGATATGTATCATCATATGTGACTTCCATTCAATGAACCTAGAATTCCCTAATGTGATCTTTAGGGTTTCCTGTCCCACGGTATTTGTCAAATTTAGGGATCTCGAATCCATTTGGGAATGGTTTCATTACGAGGCTCCTGTCAAATGGATAAGGACACAGGTTGTTGGGTGTATTCATGGTTCTCCCTAACTGAAGGTCAAGCACTTGTTGTGAGAGTAATTTTATTTGTGTTGTGACATCATTTTTTGAATCAGGGGTGGGATGAAAGTGTTCTAAGGTGGTTCAACTATCGGTGGGATGGATGGATTGGGTTGTATGTTGATGGATGGTGTTTGCATATTATGTTGAGCCAAGTATGTTTGCAATTGTTGATATACCAACAAGGCTTGTTGTTCCTGTTGCTACTATGCTATTAGTGTTTATTGTGAGGCTTCTTGTTGCACTTTCTTTTGCACCAACAATGCTTGTTTTCAAGTGACTAATCGGGTTGCTTCTTGCTCCTCTTGGTATTATTTCAACACTTGCTCATATTCTTATTATTGTTCTACATATTATTGTGCAAGATAATGTGCTTGTTCTTTGTATTTTTGTGCTTGATATTGGGCTTGGGCTTGACCATGTACTTGAGCTTGGGCTTGAGCTTGAACTTGTGCAACTTGAGCTTGTGCTTGTGTAGCTTGTTGTTGTTGTTGCAATAATATTTGGGCTTGAGTATCCTGTTGTGCTTGTAATAAAATTTGGGTAGCTTGAGTAGCTTATGTGGCTTGAGCGACTTGCACAGCTTGCATGGCTTGAGCGGCTTGCATGGCTTGAGCGACTTGTCCAACTTGAGCGACTTCCTTAGAAGCTAGTTGCGCAGCTTGTTCTTTTTTCACTTGCTGGAGTGCCTTTTGATAGGCAGGTTGCTAAGCTATTTATAATACAATACTATATTGGTTTGATGTGTTCGAGTTTGGTGGAAGTCATGGTGGAGATGGATTTGGAATGGTGCTTGTTGTGGTGATGAGAGGCACCGTCATGTTGATGATTGGGGTTTGAGTGGTGGATGGTGTGATCGATGTGGTTGGTCCTTGATACACCATGTTTTGAGATGTTAGGGGAATGGTTGATGATGTGATGGTGGTGGTTTGCGTTATCAGGATGGTTTTCATCTAATGTTGCGATATCGATGGAAAGGTGGAAGTATTTGGAATAATGCTCTGATTGACACTTGGTGGGTTGATCTAATTTTGTTGATTGATGCTTGGTAAAGGGGGAATTTATAAACCAAGAGATGATGTGGATATTGATGGAAATGGTGGAAGTGGTGGAAATGGGATGGGTATAATCTCTTGAGGAAATGGTATAGTGTCGAAAATGCCCCAAGTCCAAATATGTCACCCTCTCCTTGCGAGGTTATGGGGAGAGAGGTTTGGGGTGTTGCACGGAATGATGACGATGGGTCATTTGGATCATGAAAGGTGATAGGGAAATATGGATGTGATGGATTTTGAGGTACAAATTGTCCCAAGATGGTGTTTGCCTCCAAATCTTGATTATTTACAAGGGGGTGTGTTTGTAGTGCATTGAGAAATGTGCTTCCCTTGTTCACAATGGGTTGAGTTGGAGCAATAGATGATGTGATTTATAGGATTTTTTGAGTGACGTTTTGAAATGGGGTAGTAGATGAAATGGGGATGGTAGATGAGATTGGAGGCATGATCCCAAAAGATGGTTCCACAATAGTGCTCACATTGAAATCAGAGGGGAGTTTAGCCCATCACTTTGCTAATTTGAGCATGTATAGTGAGGGATTGATTCTCATCATGACATTGATAATCCTATGATTCTCCAGATTTTGAACTATTTCAATTATTTCCTCATATGACATTCCAAAGGGATTATTAGTAAAATCCTCCACTTGGACACCTTCCTCTTGATGGTTTTGTGAAAATGGAGGAAGGTTAATTATGAGACTACTAGACCCAATGGGATTCATTTTGGGAGTGGTCTAACTCAAGTCACTCGAAGTATATGTTTCTTTGTTGGCTTCCATGTTCCTCTTGTGTTGAGATCTACTATGTACCCTAAAATAAGGATCAATTTTTCAAGAATATGAGCGATAAACCTCTAATTCTTTAGAATGATATATCTTTACGTACAAAAAGAGAAATTTTTAGGATGATTTAAAGATTAAAGGATGATATTGATATGGATGTAAGATGGATGTTTGATGGATGATTGGAAATATTGAGAAAATTTTGAACGGTATGTTAAACTTTAGGACTTGATTTTGATGTTTGCTTTGAGTTTTATTTTCATTTTGGATTTTTATTGTGATGGTGAGCTCATTAACTCTAAGAGGTTGGATATTGTCTTAGAGTAGATTTTGTTCAAAAGTTGTTAATTTATATAGGTGTGAGAAGAAGGATTCATCTAAACATGCCTATTCAAACAAGATGATTTTGACTGGTTTGACTTTGATTTTGGATAATGAAATCCTAAATCCCAAGATGCTAGATGTTTATCAAGGGATGAATTTGTTCACAAGATTTGATAATTTGACTAAATATGTGGAGAAGGATGCATCTACACACATCTAATCAAACAAGATGATTTTTTGATTGGTTTCAAATGATTTTCCCAAAGTTTAACATTGTAGATATGCAAAATTAGAATCATGCATTTAATTAAATTCATATTCATCCATTTCATTAAATAAATCAAGTTCGTTAAATCCATTCATCAAATAAATCATGTCTATTTGATTTATCTCTAAGATGATCCATTTAAATTGAATAAATCTACTTTATTTAATTTAAGCCTATCATTATCCCTCTTTGATTAAATAAATCAAATATTTATTTAATTAAATATAAAAACACCATTCATCTCCTTTTTGATTTAGTTTAATCTTTAAATCTAAAGAAAAAAGGTCAAATCACCCAAATCCCTTGCTAAATTAATCTAATCCTGATTAATTTAATTTAACTCATGTCACATTCTCTAGATTTTCTCACTTGCACAAATAAAGCATTTTAATTCATTTATAAAATCCTCATATTCCTCAACAAGGCATCTTTGGAGAATATTCCCTCAAGTTTTAATTTTAAAAGAAGTTGACTTGACCCTTCCGACATGGCATTAACTCCCCTCTTCCATGTCCCCCACTTGGAATTTAAGTCCCTTTTTCTTTCCTTGGAAGATTTTGAACTGTGATTTGTGAAACAAAATAGAATGTGCTAGATAATGTTAGATTAAAAATGTATTAAGTGTGATTGCAATCATCCAAAGGAGGACCATACAGAAATTGCAAAAGAATCAAATCCAAGATACTAGAAATGCCCAAAATGCGGCATCCTAATTTTCAGAAGAGGTCTTACATACTTCAAGTGTGATTCTAAGCATTCAAAGAAGACCAAAAAAAAAAGTTCAAAACAGCTAAATCTAGCATACTAGAAATGCACATCCCATAATATGTGTACCTCAAGAAACATCTGTGAGATTTCATAAGAAATATTCACATGTAAGATAAATGCACAAACCTAGGATTGGAAAATCTACACTTTTCTATTTTCTAGAATGGCCTAAAAGGAATGTTTGAATTCTTAGAATTGAGTGAGTGCTATGCCTTTAATGCCTCTAAAAATGTACTAGAAATGTAGAAGAATAAGATGAGAAACACACATTTAAAGTAATCGATCACAGATATCAAACACTAGTAATGCATATATAAATCCCTGATAGTGCAAAGAAATGAATAAATTGAATCAAATCTATTTCCTACAACAAAACACGAAAGGTCAAATAATGCCCTCCTTCTTGCACCATCATGTGGATGTGAAAATATGCAAATGGCTAAAACTCTAAACAAGACATTATCCTGATTAGTGTTTTAAAAAAAAAGCAAGCATTCAACATGCCTATGAAATAATACATCATGCATCAAAATGCAAACAAATTACAAAGATTTGTTTAATTAAATAAGTTTGATTTATTTAATTAAATGAAGAACTTTAGAAGTTAATTACATAAGATTGATTTAATTAATTAAAGGGGGGCTTTAGGATTGATTTGTGATTTAATTAAGTAAATTTGATTGATTTGATTAATAGAGGAATTAAGATGGATAAATTAAGTAGTTAATAAAGGGGTGATGTAAAGAAGAATCAAAGTTAGTTAATCAAGACATTTTTCATGTCTACACATAATCATGTTAGAATCATCATATGCATCATCATAAGCATATTAGGTCATCCTTATTACATAAAAAAATACAAAAAACATATATAGCATTCCATCATAAGGAATCAACCATATAAGCATCACATGTCATAACCATATGATACCATCTTGCATCCATAAGCTCTTAGCATACATCTCATTGCATATATCCTTCAAAATCCTTGGATACCATAAGAAAGAAATCAAAATGAGATCATTGTATTTACATAAATACATATCCATAATCTATATCACATCATATCATAATCATAATGCATCTATAACATTGTAAAGAATAAAATAAAGGTAAATTAAGTGCATCCATCCATAGATCATAACATAGAAAATCACATACAAGAATAAACCATACAATATACATGGATAATGTATCATAACATATAGAATCATCTCATAATCATATAAATTGATAACGACATAAGCATCATAATCCATCACATAGACATGTATATAACATAGGAACATAAATCATGTAAGCCATCACCAAAATCATGCATCTCACATATATATTAAAAATGGTGTAATAGTAAAATATCACTATGTATCTCAAAATGGAGCTCGCGGGCTCAAAATAAAAAAATATTAGTGTCTAACACATGTATAAAATAAGGCTATCCCGAGCTTCACATATCTATTGAAGGAGATGGCCCTGATGAGGGACGTCTCTCCTATTGTGGTTGTGATCCTAAAGCCCTATGTCTTGAACCCAATAGTTGACCATATGGAGAAGGCCTAGGTGATCTGATGTTAGAAGTCTACAAATAATATGCCCGTAACTCCTAATCACATAGTTTTCCTGATCCAATAGAATTGTGTGATCATGTATTTTAACCGTTGAAATAACAGAAATCAGCATTCACTTGTTCTTATCCAAAATTAATAAAACTTAAAATAATTACTTAAATATCATAATTAGAAACTCAAGAAACAATTACTGAAGTGAATTATAAGACAATAGAGAAGAAGAGAGATCACGAGCTTGATAATGGAGTTTGCTCAGTTTGAGCTACGCCTTCGGGTCCACTTCTCAACGAGGAATCGCTTTATTAATGATGCCAAGAAATGAAGGCTTTAATACATTACCCAAGCTTTAGTCCTAAAATAAAATCTCTCGCAGTCTACTTTTACACTTGAAGACAGTGGTATACTCTTCCTTTCTAAAGTTTGGTTTCAATTGCCTCTTAACCCAATTACATAGAAAAGTATTACAAAAGAAATCTGTCTTTGTGCTTGAATAATCCCCCTATATGACTAATTATCTTCAAGAGAATTTCTTGTCAAGAAATCACCTCCAAAAATCCCTCTAAATTTTTCACATCACTTGGTTGAAAAATTAAGAACCTACACCCCCTTTTTATACATAAAAATATGCTATATGGGGTGTAACCTCCATATTTAAAAAAATAAATCCCCATGAACAAATAAAAAAATAACCATCTTAAACAAAATAACTCCCTTTTAACAAAATTCCCTCTTTTACAATTCATTTATAACAAAAACAACTTTCAATTTTGTCTTAGCCCTCTATTTTCATGTTCTCAGGGCTTTACAACATACATTTGGTTTTTTTTTTTTTTCGGATTATTCATTTTTAGGGGTATAGTTTATATTTTAAGGTTGAAATTATATTTAGGGGAATTAAATCTTATTTAAAGATTTATGTATACGGAGGGATTTTCCTTTTATCATGAAAAATGGTATGGCAAGAGGATTTTAAGGCATGGGTTAAGGGATCAAATCCAACTAAATCCTCCTTCTTCTTTTTTTAAACTATACATTTTTTTCCTTTAATAATTATGATTTAATCCATATTTATGCCAACTCACTACTCCTGCCATGTCATATGCCACTACCCTACCAATTTTTGAGCTTTGGTGATACCACGTCATCATTTTGACTAAGTTTGGCCAAAGCTTTAACCGGTCATAACATTCATTTCCTCCATGCTCACTGGTGCCGCCCACAAAAGGATATGAAAATCATAGTAAAACTTTTCCTAGGAATTGGACATTCCAGCAAGTGACTAATATCTCTTTATGGATGTTCATTTACTTGTCAAACCAGGGAACGTATACTTTAAATGGCGCAACACAATATATGCACTAAGAACTAGTTTCGGTCACAACTTAACAGAAATAAATACTTGGAAGGAATTCTATCTATGCTACAGAAAGGTAATACAAAGTTATTTTAACTTAACCATGATTTGACTAAAATAAAAACCATAACAGCTACGACTGAAACAAAAAATATGAACTGGCCTTATGCTGCAGGAACAGGCACAGGGATGGATTCCCGATGCTGCAGGAGCAATACAAGACTGAGTTTGTATGAAAACTTCAAAGATGAAGCTAACTGATGATCAATAGAAAAGAACAACTAACTAACTAGCTACAAATACTTACTAAGTGGGCCCCCTTAGCAAGCATCTACTGATTATGCAAGTGCTGAAATCAGAACTTCATCAAACTTTATTCATGAAAACAGAATGGTATACATTGCTTTGTTGATATGGAAACTAACAACAAGCTTTGTCTCTTGTCATACAGATTCTGCTTTTCATTATTATCATACTGACTCTTACATGATATCTGCTATCTCTATATCACTATGCTTCTATCTTACTTCTAACTATCATCTCCTTCTCCCCTCGCACAAGAGGAGAACCTTATTTTAAAATCAGGAGAACAACTAACTAACTAACCCTATCAAAGAAAGACATGGAAGTAAAGTGTATCCCAGAATCAAGGAACAAACTTCATAAATGAATTTATCCATTCAACCCGATCCAGAGAGAATCTAACACTCCACTCTTTCCAAATTGACTATCATTAAAAATATTTCCCAACGGTTTTGGTCAAAGAGTCTTCGCTAGAGCTTCCTCGAAGTCATACAGGAAATAGACTTTACTGCAAGGCCGAGATCAGCTACACTTGACTCGATCATACTTTCTTCAACAACCTGTGAAACACAAGGTAATAGATGCGAAAGAAAAGGCGCATGGCACATACAGAATATTTTTTCATTAATCACATATTTAAATCTATTTCATCATTCAAAAACTATATGCGATATACCAGTCATTTAGGGAGTCAACGGGGTAATAAATGTAGTCAAGACAACACAATAGGCTGCAAGAATATGAAAATATTTTGATACAAGATAACCCAATAAAAGGTTTCAAAAGAGTTTTAAACAACCACGAATAACAAAAGTAAAGGCATTAAAGGTTCATCATAATATCCAAACTATGAACACATTTTGGGCTCATCATCTGCCCCCTACTTAGCCCAATACTGGTCCTCCAACATTAACTTTCCTGGTGGTTTTCTCTGAAATTAGTGGTTGCGGCATGACTCTGAAATGGAGTTCCAAACCTGTAATAAAATCCTCTGAAAGTCTGCCACCTCTCTTACCTAAGAGCTTCTGAAACATCATTAAGATTTGTAGCCTGGTAAGGATAAAGGGGCCACATTAGCACAGGAGGTTTGAATGTCATTGGCAACCATGGTTCAAATCTCTTTTGAAGTCCCAACCGTATATATTTGCTTGATCATTTAAGAGCTGCTGTGAAATTTAGGGGACTGTGAGGTTTGGACCTTCTTAGCCCAATAGTTAATCTTTCCCACCTTTTCTCACTTCTGGTGTATTACAGTCTCCAAAATGAATATGACTGTGCCTGAAATTCATCATATACTTGTTTCCTAAGATCAAATATTTTCTCTCTAGCTGTATTATTATGAATGCTATATGTCAGAGTAAAACAAGTTTTTAGCATTGCATGGGGGTTTGAACTTTGAGAGCGTAATGGAACAGGCTCATTCCTTTTGGCTTCCTCATATGTTTCCCATTGCCTACCATAATTTGCTTCATTTGCTGCCCATGACATAAATGATCTCAAATGCATATCACCAATATACAAAAGAGGATTCCATTCTGTTTCAAATGGAAATAAAAAGCCATATAAATAAAATTCACATAGAGAATTTCTTAACCAATTGGAGGCTACCTGGTATGCGTCGTAGAATTCTTTAGTAGTGTGAAGTATAGGATCTTGATTTCTTCAAATTCTCATTAGTTGGAACCATATGAATTGTTCCTTAAGGCACAGAGCATAAACTCTGGGTGGTGGTCTGCATTCCATAATCTGACTAGTTACTTTTAACATTTCATCCATTTTTTCTTTTAACTCAAAAATTTCTTGTTTCTGACTTTCAATTTCTTTTTTCAGTTTCTTCCTTTCTACCTCCCATAGATTTTGTTGTATGTCAGTCTAGGCTATGTGCCGGAAAGTTAGGGTTTGCAATGTAACTGGTACCCAGTTAGCTTTGACATATTCTAGAAACTCAATCAAGAACGTCTTCTTATAAACAACAATGGCTTTACAAGTTGCAGGGGGGAATGTAGCTTCACTAGGCACATCCAATTGTTCAGTCAGTTCCTACTCTTGCAAAAAGACGGGTTTTAAAAGGTGGATTACCCCACCCCCTACTTAGAGTAACACATGTGTCCTCACATGTACAAAAGAATAGGCAGAGATCAGGTAATAATGACCGGTACAGGCATAGTAGTAAATGAATAGAATAAAATAAATCAAATATGTGATAACAAAAGATATGGCATACCTTTGATAATTGCGTGTATGTGTGAAGAAAGATGACGGTGTCTTCATGAGGTGACAGTTGGGAATGATATCATAATGAAGGGTAATGTGGATGGATAAGGTGGATGGGTGACGTGGGCAGACGAGATGAATGGATGGAATGGATGGATGGATGGATGGATGGATGGAAGATAAAGAAGTGGGATGTGGCGACAAGTGAGAATGGAGAAAAAGGGGTTTCCTTAAAAAGAAAACCTTTATTATGAGCATGCTTTTCAAAATTACGGTGAAGCTGTAGGAGAAAGGCTAAAGCCTTCAGCTATAGGAAGAGTAGCGGGAGGATCCTGAATGAACTGCTGCATGAATTCTTCTTTTGACACTGGTTTATGGTACAACCAGAGTCGGTGGCCATTATCTAGCAATTTGAAATGGACTGGATCAATTGTCGCTAGTTGTACAGCTCCATTATCGAACACATTCTCAAGTTCATAGGGACCAAGCTAGCGTGTTGTGAGCTTACCTTAGTTTTCTTGGTATCTAGAATCATATAACAAAGCCCAATCACCAGCAGAAAATTGCTTGGTTTTGATGTGTTGATCATGCCATTTCTTCCTTTCCTGTTGGACCGCTTCAGTATGCTGCAGGGCAGCTTTTCTCATTTCATCCAAAGCATTTAGCTGCAGGAGACATTCCTTCTATGCTTCAAATATTTCCATATTGAGTTCAAGAGCTGTTCGCAAAGTTTTGTGCTCAAATTCTATGGGCAACATGGCTGTTTTCCCATAAAGCAGCTCAAAAGGTGTAAACCCAGTTGTTGTCTTCCATGTGGTTCTGTAGGCCCAGACTGCTTCAGGAAGTCTACTGCTCCAATCTTTTCTATGGAGCTGCACTATCTTTGTTAGGATCACTTCAATTTCCCTATTTGTAACCTCAGCCTAACCATTGGCTTGAGGGTGATAGGGGCTGGACTTCCTATGTATGATTTTATAGTCATTCATTAGTGCAATGATCAAATTGGATGTGAATTGAGCTCCCTGATTAGTTACAAGCTCTCTGGGAACTCCAAATCTAGTGAAAATTTATTCATACAGAAATTCAACAACCTTGTTATCTCGAGCACGAGTCATAGCTTTTACCTCAACCCATTTTGTTACATAATTCATGCAAACTAGAATGTATGACTTGCCATTTGATGGTGGATCAATTGGTCCCACAAAATCCATTCCCAACTTATCAAAATGGGTGACTATTACCTGTGGATATAGTGGCATTTCACCTAACTTGGTTGGTCTTCCCATACGTTGGCATCTATCACATTTCCTTATACAAGCCACAGCATCCTTTTGTAACGTTGGCCAGTAATACCCTGTTGTAAGAACCTTCATTGATGTTTTCTTTGCTACAAAATGTCCCCCACATGGTTCATCATGGCAAGCATGCAAGATATCATAAGTCTCATCTTCTCTTACACATCTTCGCATCACTTGATCAGGTCTAGTATAAAACAAACAATTTACAATCCATGAAAAGTTGAAACTTTTCTCTATTAATAATTTCTTTTCTTTTGGAGAAAAGTGAGCTGGTATTCTGCTTGCTGCTAGATAATTGGCAATGTCTACATACCATGGAGTATGTGCAGCAATGGAAAATAAGTGTTCATCTAGAAACCTATCATCAATGACCTCGTGTTCAGTAGGTGCAGCTATTTGAAGTCTTGATAAAAAGTTAGCCACAACATTAGTTCTTCCTGGTTTATCAATGATTGTAATGTCAAATTTTTGTAACAACAGGAGCCATCTTACCAATCTACTAGAGATGGCAGGTTTGTTCATCAGATAACTGATTGTTGCATGGTTAGTGTGGATGAATATCTAATAACCTATGACATAATGCCTAAACTTATTCAAAGCATACACTACTGCAAGCAATTCCTTTTATGTAACAATATAGTTTAGCTCAGGACCTTGAAGGTTCTTGCTGATAAAATAGATAACATACTCAATTGAATTTTCTTTTTGACTTAAGATTACCCCTATACCAAAATCAGAGGCATCAGCATGTATGTGAAAAGGAAAATTCCATTTTGGACCTTGAAGAATAGGGGCTTTAGTAAGCAAGTCTTTTAGTTGCAGGAAGGATTTTTCACAGGCCTCTATCCACTCAAATTGAGAATCCTTAGTTAATAGGGCATAAAGTGGACTGGAAATTTTATTGAAATCTTTTATAAACCTTCTATAATATCCTGCATGACCAAGGAAGCTTCTGACATCCTTTTGTTTAGCAGGAGTTTGTAAATTCAGAATAACTTCAATTTTAGCAGGGTCAGCCTGAATTCCATTCTTGAAAATATGATGGCCTAGAGCAATACCTTCTTCCATCATTAGAAAATACTTTTCACTAATTAGAGACAAATTTTTCTCTCTGCACCTTTTCAATACTTTTTTCTAAATTCACCAGTGCTTCCTCAAATGTGACTCCATAGGTAGTGAAATCATCCATATAAATCTCCATACAGTCATGAGATATATCAGCAAAGATACTAATTACTACTCTCTGAAATGTTGTTGGCGCATTGCATAGACCAAAAAGCAAGACCGAGTAAGCAAATTTTCCCCATGGACAGGTAAAAGTGGTCTTATCTTGATCTTCAGGGGCAATTTTTATCTGATTGTACCCACTGTAACCATCCAAAAAGGAAAAATATTTTTTTCCAGACAGTGAGTCTAGTACTTGGTCTACAAACGGTAGTGGAAAGTGATCCTTTTTAGTGGTAGTATTCAACTCTCTGTAATCTACACACACTCTCCATTTTCCACCATTCTTAGGGACAATAACTAATGGAGAAACCCACTAACTGTCAGAGATTGGGTAAATAAAACCAGCATCAAGCAACTTTTGAAGCCCATTTTTAACTATTTCTCTAAGTGCTGGATTTACTCTTCTTTGAGGCTGCCTAACTAGTAGACAATCTTCTTTGATATAAATCTTGTGAGTACAAATTTGAGGATCTATTCCTTGCATGTCCCCATATTCCCATGCAAAAGCTTTATGCTGATCTTGTAGCATTTTTAATAAGACACCCTGTTGGGATTGTGACAGCTTGCTATTGATACTCAAACAGTGACCTAGAGACAATTTTATCTTCTTAGTGAGATTACTCATAGAATCTACAGGTAATGTTTGTACCTCTTGTGGAAGCAAGTTATGAAAAATTGCAAGAAGTTTAGGCAGCGAACTCTCAGAATTTAGTTGTTGCAGGAAACATTGTAGATAGCTACTATTTGGATTAGATGAACTACCCATATCAGAGTTAAACTACAGAATTTGAAAAAGTAAGGCATCCTCATTCTGAAGTTGTGATGTATTCCAAGGTGGTGGTGGTCCATATGTAGGTTGCCATTGGTTATTATAGCCAGAATAAGGATTACCAAAAGTTAAAGGATCTTGAGGCATACCTTGTCTTTGAGCCCATGGTCTCCTTTGTGCAATAAAGAACACTTGATCATCATCACCTTCTACTGGCTTAAAGTTAGTAGGTAATTGCTTAGCTTCTAGATTAGCCACCATCTTCATTTGCAGTCATGTTTCTTCTATCTACAGTATGGACAGAACTCGGCCAAAACTGCCTCGGCTTCCTCATATTTTTTCTGAGCTTGCATAGTGTCCAGTTGTGTAGCCATATTATTAATGATATCCTGCTTGAAATCAGATAGCAAATTTGTTATCTCCATCTAGGAAACTCCACCGGAAGAAGTCTTCCCCACTATAGCATGATGACCTCGACCTTTCTTAACTATTTCTCGAGAGTAGTTAAGACATATTTTCTTTATATCATCCCAATGCAGTTGAGTTATATCACCTCCTCCCATCAGGTCCAGGGCATCTATACAGGCATCATTGATTTCCCTTAGAAAGAGTAGCTTTTGAGAGTCTTCATTGAGAGTATGGTTTGAGTTCCTTTTCAGGAAAAACAAGAATCTTGAGATATAATCTTCCAGACTTTCATCCTCCTTCTGCTGAATTCTGAATATGTCATCACCTTTACTAGCACTCTTACAATATTCCTTATATTTCTCAAGGAATTTTGTTTGCATGGCTGCCCAACTATCAACAACACCTCTTCCCAAACTAATGAACCATCTGAGAGCTCCCTCCTTCAAGGTGGAAGGAAACAACTTTAGTTTGTGAGCATTTGAATTGTAGTCATAACTGCGACAGAGGACATCAAACTCAAACAGAAAAGTTTATGGGTCCTCCGTAACTAGGCCATAGAACTTGGGAAGAAATGAAGAAGGAATATTTTTAAGATTGTCAGTATCTCAGTGGGGAACGATGGGAAACTCAAAAGCAGGAGGTGGATTCAGTGGATTATTTTCCATATTTGCGTGTTGGAATAGCAGAGCAAAGGGATTTTCCTTAGGTTCTTTGTCAGCTGGGTTAAATGGTAGTTCAACAAACAGGTTTTCAGGGAGGAACCTTCCCAGTGCGTCTCTTCTTATTCTATGCATGCAATAGAATAGGTGGTGTTAAAAATAACTTTAAAATACTTATCAACTAACTAAACTACTACTAACAATGACTATAGCAAGTTCTTAGATTGACACCATCCCCAACAACGACGCCAAAAATGGTGCCACCCACAAAAGGATATAAAAATCACAGTAAAACTTTTCTTGGGAATTGGACATTCCAGCAGGTGACTAATATCTCTTTATGGACGTTCATTTACTTGTCAAACTAGGGAACGTATACTTTAAATGGCGTAGCACAATATATGCACTAAGAACTAGTTTCGGTCACAACTTAACAAAAATAAATACTTGTAAGGAATTCTATCTACGCTACAGAAAGGTAATGCAAAGTTCTTTTAACTCAACCATGATTTGACTAAAACAGAAACCGTAACAACTATGAACTGGCCTTATGCTGCAGTAACAGGCATAGGGATGGATTCCCGATGCTGCAGGAGCAATACAAGATTGAGTTTGTATGAAAACTTCAAAGATGAAAGCTAACTGATGATCAACAGAAAAAAACAACTAACTAACTGGCTACAGATACTTACTAAGTGGGCCCCCTTAGCAAGCATCTATTGATTACGCAATTTCTGAACTTAGAAATTCATCAAACTTTATTCATGAAAATAGAATGGTATACATTTCTTTGTTGATATGGAAACTAACAACAAACTCTGTCTCTTGTCATACAGATTTTGCTTTTCATTATTATCATACTGACTCTTACATGATATCTGCTATCTCTCTATCACTATGCTTCTATCTTACTTCAAACTATCATCTCCTTCTCCCCTCCCACAGGATGAGAACCTTATTTTAAAATTAGGAGAACAACTAACTAACTAACCCTATCAAAGAAAGACGTGGAAGTAAAGTGTATCCCAGAATCAAGGAACAAACTTCATAAATGAATTTATTCGTTCAACCCGATCCAGAGAGAATCTAGCACTCCACTCTTTCCAAATTGACTATCACTAAAAATATTTTTGAATGGTTTCAGTCAAAGAGTCTTCGCTAGAGCTTCATCGAAGTCGTGCAGGAAATAGATTTTACTGCAAGGACGAGATCGGCTGTGCTTGACTCAATCATACTTTCTTCAACAACCTGCAAAACACAAGGTAACAGATGCAAAAGAAAAGGTGCATGGCACATACACAATATATGTTCATTAATCACATATTTAAATCTATTTCATCATTCAAAAACTATATGCGATATACCAGTCATTTAGGGAGTCAACAGGGTAATAAATGTAGTCAAGACAACACAATAGGCTGCAAGAATATAAAAATATTTTGCTACAGGATAACCCAATAAAAGGTTTCAAAAGATTTTTAAACAACCACGAATAACAAAAGTAAAGGCATTAAAGGTTCATCATAATATCCAAACTATGAACACATTTTTGGGCTCATCACTCACATTTCTTCTATTCCCATCTTGATGGAGTCTTGTGACACACAAAAATATCTTGCATACATAATCATGTTAGAATCATCATATGCATCTTCATAAGAATATTAGGCCATCCATATTACATTAGAAAATATAAGGAATCATCCACATGAGCATCACATTTTATAACCATATGATACCATCTTGCATGCATAAACTACTAGCATACATCTCGTTTCATATACCCTTCATAATCCTTGCATACCATAAGAAAGAGATCAAAAAGAGATCATACATATCATTGTATTTACATACATAAATCTCACTAATCTATATAACATCACATCATAATCATAATGCATCTATAGCATTGTAAAGAATACAATAAAGGTAAGTTAAGCACATCCAACCATACATCATAACATAGAAAATCACATATAAGAATAAACCATAAAATATGCATCCAAATTGCATCATAACATATATAATCATTTCATAATCATATAAATTCATAATGTCATAAGCATCATAATCCATCACATAGACATGTATGTAACATAGGAACATAAATCATGTAAGCCATCACCAAAATCATGCATCTCACATATATATAAAATGGTGTCATAGAACAATATCATTATGTATATTAAAATGGAGCTTGCCGGCTCAAAATAAAAAAATATTAGTGTCTAGTACATGTATAAAATAAGGCTATCCTGAGTTTCCCATATCTCTTGAAGGAGATGGTCTTCATGAGGGACGTCTATCCTGTTGTGGTTGTGATCCTAAAGCCCTATGTCCTTATCCAAATGGTTGACCATATGGATAAGGCCTAGGTTGAGAGACTCCTCCATTGCTCTAAGTCTAGTGAGAGTGTGACCTACTATGGCTCTAGGTCTATGTTTAGCTCGGTGCCCTCTTTTCCAATGCAACTTGACACTCATATTAATACCTATAGTATTGAGCCTCCTATCTTGCTTGGAAGAGTTGATGACCTAGCTCAACCATGGGTCTACTAATAGATAAAATAAAATGTAGTTAAAATATAAGTTGTCGAGTTGTGCATGATAAAATGAAGGATAGCCTCTCCATTTATAGAAGAGTTTGATGAGAGAAGAAGCAAATGGGATGAATGTGGGATAAAAACCCAAAAAATTGAAAGAATCCACTTGTCACCATGTGAATGGGCCAAGGATGTGCAAGTTTTGATGGATATTCCCATAAATGCATATATTTGAAATTTGAAAATGTTGAAATGACAAGGTGGAGTGAGAGTCAAATGGAGTAATGGCCACTTGGCTCAATGCAAAAGGACTTGTAAGGTGACATAAATTCCTTGTTGGAAGAACTCATCCCACTTGGAGGGAGATTTCAAATGGAGGAATATTCCATTTTTATGCCTTGTTGATGGAAAATGAAGATTTAATAAATTAATTAAAATCATTTATTTGTGCAAGTGGGAAAAGCTAGAGGATGGGACTTGCATTATATTTAACCTTAATTATGATTTGATTAACTTAAGTGAGGATTAGGTGATTTGAATTTTTGACTTAGATTTATGGATTAAAATAAATCAAAAGGAGATGAAAAGTGGTTTAGACTTAGTTAAATAAATGTTTTGATTTATTTAGCTAAACAGAATGGTGTTAGTGTTTTAATTAAATAAGTTTGATTTATTTAATTAAATGAAGAACTTTAGAAGTTTATTAAATAAGTTTGATTTATTTAATTAAATGAAGAACTTTAGAAGTTTATTACATAAGATTGATTTATGATTTAATTAAGTAAATTTTATTGATTTGATTAATAGAGGAATTAAGATGGATTAATCAAGTAGTTAATAAAGGGGTGATTTAAAGAAGAATCGAAGTTAGTTGATCAGGACATTTTTATGTCTACATTTTTCCCCTCTTTGAAGCAATGCACTTGCTGCGTTGGTTCAAAGAATAAACTTACCACGATCAAAATTCAAAACAATTATGATTTTTTCGAATGCCCTAGTAGAAAGAATTACACTAGTACATTGCCACCTCAAGAGATCGAGTGAAAAGATTTGATTTGAGGATCGATCTCATGATAAATAGGTTCAAGATGGAAATGTGGATGTTTGTGATGATCATGCAAATGAGATGGTTTTAAGATGCTTAGAATAACCAATCTATATTATCCTAAACAACTTAAATGATGATATGATGTGATGATGTCTATAATGGATGCTTTATGCAAATTTATGGTTTTATGAGATGCTTAGACTAACATACATATATTATGATGATGAAAATGCATGTGAGATGATCGGTGTTTCTTATATGATATGATATGATATGATATGTAGTATGTTGATGGTTTGTGGATGCGAGATGGATGCACTAGTGATGATGATTACCTGATCATGACAATGTTAGCACAAAAAGGAGATAGAAGAAAGTAAGAGATTCCAACAAGACACGACTCGATGATGATGAGAGATGGATGATTCACTTATCAGGAATTGGGACTTTAAAAGGGACAGTTACCTTATCTTTGATAATGCACATAAACACAATGCATCAAGGTATAAAGAACTAGGATGGCATTGCACTGATTGTGATGGACTTTGACTTGACAATCAGATAGTACTCTTGTTCACACTTGACATACAAAACCTCATTTAAAATGTAGTTTAGATATTTCAAATATCTCAGACCAAAAGATAGAAAGGCAAGCCTTCCTATGTGGTCAACAAGATACTTAAAATATTCTCCCTACTACCATATAAAGCACGCATGATCGAGGTTATATTACAAGAACATCCAACAAGCGTAGCAGATAAAAATATAATGATCATTTCCCCATTCCTATCTCTCTAAATCCTTTTGTTTGGACATCATCGAGAGGTTATTGGAATGAGCGCAAAGAGATAAGTCAAAAGATAAAGAAAGTAAATAAACAGGCTAATGATCTTCAATACCACTAACCAAAAGGAAATGTGTTTTTAAAAGATAAGAACTAAAACTATTGCCAAAAGATAATTCCCATTGTAGGAAGGGTACATCCTAGGACATGTTAGTGGATGGCGGCATGTTGTTTCATTTCTCCAAGGTGTTCTTTCTGATAAATAATTCCCATTGTAGGAAGGATACATCCTAGGACATGATGTTATCAGATGATTGATATGGGACTAATTTGATGATAGGCTATCAACACAAAGAGTTGACTAACTTGTTTATGTACTAACCTAAACTTGAGACTTGGCATTTTGAGTTTTCACTTTTGACCTGTTAGGCTTGTTTTTGACTGTTTCACCAAAGGTTGAGGATGACGATCATTTACTATGGTGTCATTTATTTCAGGTGAAAGCGAGATGAGAGGAACAATTTTTTTCAAATATTTAGATGTTTTTGATATTTTTGAAATGTTTTGAGGCTGTTTTTGGTATTTTTGAGTTTTTTCAAATGTTTGAATTTTCAAATTTTCAATTTTTTTGGGGTTTTCTGATATTTTTCCCAAGAGACTAACCTAAAGACCTACTCTAAGGGCCTCGGAGGCTGATAAAAGATTAGCCTTTCCTACATCATACATAGAGAGACCACGTAGTTCGACTGACATAGACTCAATTATTGATGAGATATGAACATATGGATTGTTAGTTTGTTATGATGAACTCCTAAAGGATTGACCTAAGTGTCTTGGGGGATGATCGAAGATCAACCTTGCCTACGTTCAAGGCTTAGAGACCCGTAGTTTGACAAGATGACTCTATTTTTTACTTCTTGACCTATTATTTGGGATTTTGATATGTTTTGAATTTTTTTAGATTTTCGAGGTTTTTATGAATTTTTTGAATTTTCTAATTTTCTAATGTTTTGGGATTTTCTGATTTACTGATGTTTTTGGATTTTCTAATTTTTTGATTTTTTTGATTTTTTGATTTAACGGCTTCAAGAATATACACAAACTTGATCCAATGACAAAATGCCCCTAGCATGATGCAATAGACTTCTCCTATGAAGGTAGGAAAAACTGACCTTGAGAATGGGTCGAGTAGTACTAGGAGGGATCATGACACGAACATAGATCCAAGCTATGATCCAAATATCAAATGGATGGGTGATGGATGGAGATATGGAATGCAATGAATGATGGAAGCATAATGGATGGATGATGTAGAACAAGCCATGAAGATCCTAGTGGATGGAAAGTGCTTATTTACACAAGGCGCCTATTTTCTAGGTTTTCACCAAGGTACTTGTCAAAAGTGCCACCGAAGTGGTTTTCACTAGAGGACGATTTTTTCTCTCTACTATTTTTAATCATTTTTCTAATTTTTCTGAATTCTTTGCTTTTTAATTTTATTTTATTTTATTGTGACCCAAATGCCTATTTGCCATATTTTCATTAAGGTAACTTATTTTTAAGGACATTTTCTGATTTTTTTGGATTTTTTGGTTCTATACCTTGCAAGATTTAGGCATAAAACTTTAAGAGATGGGAGTTACTCATGGGCTCCTACAAAGGCTCGCCTCCTGGTGTTGATAGCTGATATGCCCATGACTTATAGCTCGTTGTGATAACAAATGGTCCCAAATAGTTGGGTTCAAATTTTCCTTTCCTATTTTGATTTGGGACGTTCTTTTGATTCTCTTTTAGCACCAGTTCTCCGACTTGGAAGGTCTTGCTTCTGATTTTCTTGTTATAACTACTCTTGAGTCTATTCTAATAGAATTCTAAATGATTTAAAGTGTCTATACACTGCTCATCCAGTAGCTTCAGCTCACTCAGTCTTGATACTCAGTATTCTTCATCCGTGATGAGGTTTTGCAGTGATATTCTTAGTGATGGGAGCTCGATCTCAATGGGTAATATTGCCTCTAATCCGTAGACCAGGGAGAAGGGAGTGGCACCAATGGGTGTGAGAATTTTGGTTCAATATATTTAGAGGGTGGGATTTAGCTATAGATGCTAGTCATGACATGCGTGATTGACTATTTTCTTGAGGATCTTTAGAATGATTTTATTGGTGGCTTCTTCTTGGCCATTGCCTTGGGGATAGTATGGGGTTGAGAAGCGATGTTGGATTTTGAAATTTTCACATAGATCACAAACATCCTGATTCTTGAAGGGTGTCCCATTATCTGAGATAATAGCTTGGGAAACACCATATCAGTATATTAAGTAGTTCAAGATGAACTTTGATATCTATTTTCTAGTGATGTATGTCATGGGGATGGCTTCCACCCACTTGGTAAAGTACTCAGTGGTAGTTATGATGAACTTCTAGCCATTAGATGAAGTGGGAGTGATTTTTCTAGTGAGATCAAGTACCCACTGCAAAAAGGGCCATGGTGTGATGATGGGATGAAGTTCTTGAGCTAGAGCGTGGATGAGGTCCCCATGCTGCTGACATTGTAGGCACCTTTTGACATAGTCATATGCTTCTCTTTCCATTGTAGGCCAATAATATCCCATCCTCAACAATTACTCTATTAGGGTCATTCCACTTGAGTGTGAACCACAAGTACCATTATGCACCTCAGCGAAGGCAGGCAATGCCTCCTCAGTATTTAGGCGGCGTAATAATCTTCCTTCTATGCTCCTATGGTAAAGGGTGTTTCCTAGGATGACAAGCTTGGATGCTTTCTTGACAAAGGTTCTTTTTAGGCTTGAGGGTAAGTCAGTAGGTAATATCCCTATTTGCAAGTAGGTATAATTTCATGGTACTAGAGATCACCAGGGCCAACGATTTCACACACAAATTTTGACTCTGGTACCTTGAATGTAGATATGAGAAGCTACTCTAGAAAGAATTCATGTCTCAAGACGTTGTGAATGATGTCAAGTAGGGATCCAATCATTTCCATGGTGTATGGTACTCCATTGTTTGCTCTAGTAATCTGCTCAAATGTGATATCAATGAATGATTCTTTGAGGCTCTCTACCAAATTTTTGTATGGAGTCAGCTTATCATTTTTTGTTTGGTATTCATCATTCACTTTATTTATTATCAGCTAGGGGTCTCCATATACTTTGAGGATCATGATGTGCTACTACATTGCTATTCTCAGACCTATGGTTAAAGCTTCGTATTCTGCAATGTTGTTAGTGTAGGGAAATGCCAATTTGTAGGATCTAGGTATACAATCCCCCCGTGGGGTGATGAAGAAAACAACAGCTCCTGATCCATGCTGTGTGTATGAGCCATCAAAGTAGAGTTTCCAATGGTCGGCTATGCTGGGATTGAGGATGGATTCGTATGGAAACTCTGATATGAGTGAGTTCTCTGAATACATTGGTGTTTCTGAAAGCTGATCTATGATGACTTGGCCTTTGATTTCTTTCCACTTCACATATTCAGTGTCATACTCTGATAGTATCATGACCCACTTAGCCATCCTTCTTGTGGGCATTTCTTTTGATAGTAGGTACTTTAGAGGATCAATTTTGGCGATGAGTTTAATTTTGTGTGCCAACATGTAATGTCTAAATTTTTGTGAAGCAAATACTACTGCTAGACATGCTTTTTCAATTAATGAGTAGTTTAACTCATGCCCGACCATTGTGCGGCTGATGTAATAAATGGCCATGTCTATCCCATTTTCATCGTGCTAAGCTAGGAGAGCTCCAACGGTTGTTGTTGTTGGGTATGTGTAGGATCATGATGGGACAAAAAGTTGCAATATGATGCGTATGTGGCTTAGAAATTTTTTTATACCCAAAATTGATGAAACAAAAAGAATTTTTAAAGGATATTCTTAGCTTTGCACCAATTATAAATTATGCTTTACTTTGAATTTAATAAGTAATTATTATTCATTTTCTATTCAAATTATGACTAAAGTCTTGATTGATAAACTGATTGAAAAATATCTATAGCTTTGAAACGGTATCACATTTTTTGAATCCAAAACATGCATCACATTCTATGCTTCGTATACTATAGGATTAAAAAAATAAAAAATGAGTTACATGAAGTTTTGACCAAGTAAAGGTGGTTAGACATACGAGTTTTTTATATTTTTAAAAAGTTGTAATAAAAAATTCATAATTAATTATTTACTTGGAAAAAAATTATAAAAAAATATGCATCACATTGAGACATGAGTCCTTTACTTATATCTAAAATATTATAAAAAATAATTATCATTTTATTGTGGTTAGGGTGGTCAGAAAAACACCTACTTATTTTTTCCTTGAAATTTAAGTACTACTACATTGAAATTTCAAATTTTCACCAAATATATTTTTTTTTCAATCAAACCTAGTATTTTAGAAACTACATTCAATTTGCTACAGATTCTATTCTTACATATTTTTTAAATAATATAGAGAACTTATTCAAATTTTTATGTCAAGTTGCCAAACTATGATTTTTCTGATTGTTTTGCCACTTAAGGGCATGTTTTTTCCATGATGATCTTGCACATACCCTGTTGCTGACACATAGAGGATTAATGGCTTTCTTGGGATTAGAAGCATGAGGACCAATAGTGTGAGCAAATATTCTTTGATTTTTTTGAAGTCTTCCTCACACTTGTTATCCCACTTGTATGCTATTCCCTTGTGGAGTAGGTAAGAGTAAGGAATTCGCTTAGCTTCTAGTTGTGCTATGAATCTATGGATAGATTGAAGCTTGCCTTGGAGGCCTCTCAACTATTTTAATGTTTTGGGTGCCTCCATCTCTAGGATTGCTTTCACTTTTGCTAGATCTATTTCAATACCCCTCATTGACACTATGTATCCCAGTAGCTTTCCTGATTGTATGCTGAAGATACACTTCTTTGGGTTGAGTCTAACTTTATACTGCTCCAGCCTATCCTAAGAAACCATCCATAAGAGAAAGAAATTTGTGTCCCACTATCATGTCTACAATCATGTCAATGTTTGGAAATGGGAAATCATCTTTTCGACATGCTTTGTTTAAGTCCCTAAAGTCTTTGCAGATTATAATGCCCTCATCTGGTTTTGAAATAGGAACTAGATTTGAAACCCATTCTGGATAGTTGATTGATCATATCAATCCTACATCAAGTAGCTTCTTTAGTTCCATTTTAACTAGAAGGGCGATCTAAGGATGCATTTTTCTCATTTTTTGTCTGAAAGGCTTTGCTTCAAGATAGACTGCTAGGTGATGGACCACAATTTCTAGATCGAGCCTAGGCACATCTATGTAGCTCCATGCAAAGTTTATTTTCCATTCTCTCAAGAAGGTTCCCAAGAGCTCATGTTCCTTTGATAATAATGACTCTACATAAAATGTGATGTGTGGGGTCTCCTCCATTCCTAGGTTAACTGGGTTGCATTTTTTGGCTAGGACTGTTAATTTTTCTTGATGGAGAGCTCTGAGAGGAAGATTGAATCCCTCATCCTTGGGCACCTCAGAGAGGCTTTCACCATTAGATGTGTGCTTTATTTTTACTATTTTTAGGTCAGAGAGTGCCACAGTGTGGTTTTCACTAAAGGACATATAGATTATTCTTAGTTTTTTGCTTTTGCGACTAAGGGATTCAATCATTTCCCCATAGTATGTATGTGTTTCTAGCTCGATGATGAACCATGCTTTATGATCCCCACATGGAATATTATCCATAGTCCCATGAATTCTGAGAGCACCTCATCATTTTTGAATGTGTCAAGAAGTGGCAGTCCTCGTTGGTCATAATCGATAAGTTGGGGGTAAACTAGGTGGATTTCCTTGTTTTGGTTGTTAGTAGACTCAAATGACATAGTTCTAATCATGAGAAGGGTGGCATCCTTGAAGAGTATGGATAGGTTGGTTATGGGATCTTCGTCATCACTTCTACTACAAACGTCAGTTATGTTAAATGTGAAATTTTCTATGACTCGACTTGTAGATACTGGTAAGTGAAGTTCAACTACTGATTGTTGAGGAGGATTATTGACCTTTCTAATTGGAGGAATTTGACCACATATGGTTATACTCATAGGGTTACATCCAAATCCAAGATTTCTATTTCTCATCTCTGGAATGTTTGGGATGTGGAGGCTTCATTTGACTATGGTTGTCATCATGATCTAGGAGATTGTGGTAAATTTGCTACTACAAAAGCATTTTTAGGAATCGTATAGTTTCCGCAACCATTCTTTTGGTTGATGAATTTGATATCAGAGATGGTGGGGATGGTGGGAGTGGTGGGTGTCTTTGTTGCAGAAGTGTAAGCGAGAGTGGTTGGATCAATGTATGGTGTTGATGGGCCTTCATCATTATTAGGCACTCGAGGAATTTTGTAGTATTTTGCCTCTAGGTTCTTGCAGTAGGAGAATTGTTCAGGATCTCCATGCATGGTCACCTCTTGTCCTTCATATGTGAATTTGACACATTGATGGAAGGTTGATGCTATTGCTTGCATTGCATGGATCCACAGATGTCCTAGGAGAATGTTATAAGGCAAGTCGAGGTCAAGGACCTGATAGGTAGTTTCCATGATAGTTGGCCCCACTTGAATAGGGATTTGGATTGTGCCTTAAGAAACTCTTTCTTGATCATCATATGCTTTGATTGTAATACCTTTTCCTTTTTTGATGGACTCTTATAAGATTTTTAGGTTCTTAATGAGCTTGAGGGAACAAATATTCAAGCTTGCACCTCCATCCACCAAAATTCGCTTGACTTTATTTTTATGTATGATGACTTCTAAATGGAGTGCTCAGTTGTGAGATGGTTGAGCGAGAAATCCCTAGTCAGATAATGAAAGGAGATTCAAAGTGATGATGTTTGTGACCATAGCTTGGAATTGTTCTACATCAAGATCTGCATGGATGGTGGATGAAGCCAATTCTTCTTCAAGTATTTTCTTGTGGGCGGATGAAATTTTTAGCACTCCATGATGGAGATTTGTGTTGGGGTTCTTTTCAGCTAATCAAAGACATTGTAACTGTTGGGAACAGATCTGGGGTTGGGTGCGGGTGCTCTATTTGGCTAAGATGATCCTGCAATGGTAATTTTGTTGGCTCTTGTGGTGATGCCACAATCAACATGGGCTCCTTTGATGGTGATGTAGCATAGTAGTCATCCAAGGATGCGACAAAATTTTCATACACATGATTCACGCTCTTGAAGGTACCTTTCCCTTTCTTGTTGTTATTGTTCCCTTTATTGTTATGGTTTGGCATCAAATTCATGTATATTATAAGGTTCTGATTTCCTATTGGCTGCTCCATATTTATGAGTTTTTGATCAATGAGGTCTTGGATTAGATTTTTCAACCTCATGCAACTGTTAGTGGTGTGCCCTTTGATTTTGTCAAAGTTGTAGAGCTGATTTTCATTTACAACCATGGTGGTTTCACATCTGGTTCCTAGTAATTCCCATAGGTGGGAGCCTTGATGAGGTTTTCATTTATTAGTTTCTTCATGATGACCTCGAGTGGTTCCCCAAGGCCAGTGTACTTCCGCTTGGTGGAATTCTTGTTTTGTTGGGGTGGTCCCCTTTGATCATTGACATTTTTGATCATTTGGTTGTTTGGCTGTTGTGTTGTGTTAGCTTGATGATTGTTTTGATGGTGATTTTGAGTTTTTTGTTGTGGTGTGGGTGTGTTTTGTCGAAGTGCACTGATGAAAAAATTGGCATCGACAACACCTTTGTTGGTAATGTTTTTGTTTCTTTCCCATGTACGAGGTTTTTCATTATAGCTTGAAGATGGGAAGTTGCTTTTCTAATCAAGATATGTTTGTGTTGTTGGTTGTGAATCAAGGGCTTGTTCAGTGTTGAGTTCCTTCGAGATCAACTGATCATATGTGGTGATCCCTTAGACTTTGAGATGGAAAGTGAAGGCATTGTTGAGGCTGGAGATGATAGTGCACACTTGTTATTCTTTCGACATGGCCCATTTTCTTCGATTGGCCTTAGATCACAATCGTTATAGAAATGAAGCAAATGATTCATTCTTCCCTTGATTTAAAGTAGATAGTTCAAATAGAATGACATCCATACCGATGTTGAATGCGTAGTTTTTGATGAATGCGTCTATGATTTCTTGGAATGTCTTGATGCCTACAAGTAAGCGGGAGAACCATTCCATGGCGTGGCAAACCAAACTTCTAGAAAATAGTTGTATTAGATACATATCATCATATGTGACTTCCATGCAATGAACCTAGAATTCCCTAATGCGATCTTCAGGGTTTCTTGTCCCACAGTATTTGTCAAATTTGGGGATCCCGAATCCATTTGGGAATGGTTTCATTATGAGGACCCTATCAAATGGATAAGGACACAAATTTTTTTTGGTGTTTTTGTTGTTCGCCTTGATTGGAGGTCAAACACTTTTTGCGAGAGTAATTTTATTTGTGTTGTGACATCATTTTGCAAATCGGGGGGTGGGATGAAAGTGTTCTAAGGTGGTTCAACTATCGGTGGGATGGGTGGATTGGTTGCTATGTTGATGGATGGTGTTTGCATATTCTGTTGAGCCAAGTATGCTTGCAATTGCTGCTATACCAACAAGGCTTGTTGTTCCTATTGCTGCTATGCTATTAGTGTTTGTTGCTATGCTTGTTGGTGCACTTTTTTTGCACCAACAATGCTTGTTGTCAGGTGACTAATCGGGCTGCTTCTTGCTGCTCTTTGTATTATTTTAACACTTGCTCATATGCTTGTTATTGTTCTGGATATTATTGTGCAAGATAATGTGCTTGTTCTTGTGCTTTTTGTGCTTGATATTGGGCTTGAGCTTGGGCCTGTGAATTAACTTGTGCAACTTCAGCTTGTGCTTGTGTAGCTTGTTGTTGTTGTTGTTGTTGCAATAATATTTGGGCTTGAGTATCCTGTTGTGCTTGTAATACAATTAGAGTACCTTGAGCAGCTTGTGTGGCTTGAGTGACTTGTGCGGCTTGCATGGCTTGAGCGGCTTGCACAGCTTGCATGGCTTGAGGGACTTGTGCAACTTGAGCAACTTGCTGAGAAGCTAGTTGCACAACTTGTTATTTTTTCACTTGTTGGAGTGCCTTTTGATAGGTAGCTTGCTGAGCTATTTATAATGAAATACTATACTAGTCTGATGTGTTCGAATTTGGTGGAAGTCATGGTGGAGATGGATTTGGAATGGTGCTTGTTGCAGTGATGAGAGGCACCATTGTGTTGATGATTGGGGTTTGAGGGGTGGATGGGGTGATCGATGTGGTTGGTCCTTGAGAGACCATGCTTTGAGATGTTAGGGGGATGGTTGATCATGTGATGGTGGTGGTTTGTGTTATCAAGATGGTTTTCATCTAACGTTGTGATATCGATGGAAAGGTGGAAGTATTTGGAATAATGCTCTGATTGATGCTTGGTGGGTTGATCTAATTTTGTTGATTGATGCTTGGTAAAGGGGGAAGTCTTAAACCAAGAGATGATGTGGATATTGATGGAAATGGTGGAAGTGGTGGAAATGGGATGGGTATAATCTCTTGAGGAAATGGTATAGTGTCAAAAATGCCCCTAGTCCAAATATGTCACCCTCTCCTTGCGAGGTTATGGGGAGAGAGGTTTGGGATGTTGCACGGAATGATGACAATGGGTCATTTGGATCATGAAAGGTGAGAGGGAAATATGGATGTGATGGATTTTTAGGTACAAATTGTCCCAAGATGGTGTTTGCGTCCAAGTCTTGATTATTTACAAGGGGGTGTGTTTGTAGTGCATTGAGAAATGTGCTTCCCTTGTTCACAATGGGTTGAGTTGGAGCAATAGATGATGTGATTTATAGGATTTTTTGAGTGACGTTTTGAAATGGGGTAGTAGATGAAATGGGGATGGTAGATGATATTGGAGGCATGATCCCAAAAGATGGTTCCATAATACTGCTCACATCGAAATCAGAGGGGAGTTTAGCCCATCGCTTTGCTAATTCGAACATGTATAGTGAGGGAATGATTCTCATCATGATGTTGATAATCTTATGATTCTCTAGATTTGGAACTATTTCAGTTATTTCCTCATATGACATTTCGAAGGGATTATTAGTAAGATCCTCCACTTGGACACCTTCCTCTTGATGGTTTTGCGAAAATGGAGGAAGGTTAATTGTGAGACTACTAGACCCAATGGGATTCATTTTGGGAGCGGTCTTACTCAAGTCACTCGAAGTAGATGTTTCTTTGTTGGCTTCCATGTTCCTCTTGTGTTGAGATCTACTTTGCACCATAAAATAGGGATCAATTTTTCAAGAATATGAGAGATAAACCTCTAATTATTTAGAATGATATATCTTTAGGTAAAAAAAGAGAAATTTTTAGGATGATTTAAAGATTAAAGGATGATAATGATATAGATGTAAGATGGATGTTTGATGGATGATTGGAGCTCTTGAGAAAATCTTGAAGGATATGTTAAACTTTAGGACTTGATTTTTATGTTTTCTTTGAGATTTATTTTGATTTTGGATTTTGATTGTGATGGTGAGCTCATAAACTCTAAGAGGTTGGATATTGTCCTAGAGTATATTTTGTTCAAAAGTTGTTAATTTATCTAGGTTTGAGAAGAAGGATTCATCTAAACACACCTATTCAAACAAGATGATTTTGATTGGTTTGACTTTGATTTTGGATAATGAACTCCTAAATACCAAGATGCTAGATGTTTATCAAGGGATGAATTTGTTCACAAGATTTGATAATTTGACTAAATATGTGGAGAAGGATGCATCTACACACATCTAATCAAACAAGATGATTTTTTGATTGGTTTCAAATTATTTTCCCAAAGTGTAGCATTGTAGATATGAAAAATTAGAATCATGCATTTAATTAAATTCATATTCATCCATTTCATTAAATAAATCAAGTTCATTAAATCCATTCATCAAATAAATCAAGTCTATTTGATTTATCTCTAAGGTCATCCATTTAAATTGAATAAATCTACTTTATTTAATTTAAGCCTATCATTATCCCTCTTTGATTAAATAAATCGAATATTTATTTAATTAAATACAAAAACATCATTCATCTCCTTTTTGATTTATTTTAATCTTTAAATCTAAAGAAAAAAGGTCAAATCACCTAAATCCCTCCCTAAATTAATCTAATCTTGATTAATTTAATTTAACTCATGTCACATTCTCTAGATTTTCTCACTTGCACAAATAAAGCATTTTAATTCATTTATAAAATCCTCATTTTCCTCAACAAGGCATCTTTGGAGAATATTCCCTCAAGTTTTAATTTCAAAACAAGTTGACTTGTCCCTTCCAACATGGCATTAACTCCCCTCTTCCATGTCCCCCACTTGGCATTTAAGTCCCTATTTCTTTCCTTGGCAGATTTTGAACTGTGATTTGTGAAATGAAATAGAATGTGTTAGATTATGCTAGATTAAAAATGTATTAAGTGTGATTGCAATCATCTAAAGGAGGACCATACAAAAATTGCAAAAGAATCAAATCCAAGATACTGGAAATGCCCAAAATGCGACATCCTAATTTTCAGAAGAGATCTTACATACTTCAAGTGTAATTGTAAGCATTCAAAGAAGACCAAAAAAAAAATGTTCAAAATAGCTAAATCTAGTAGACTAGAAATGCATATCCCATAATACGTGTACCTCAAGAAACATCTGTGAGATTTCATAAGAAATATTCACATTCGAGATAAATGCACAAACCTAGGATTGGAAAATGTACACTTTTTTATTTTCTAGAATGGCCTAAAAGGAATGTTTGAATTCTTTGAATTGAGTGAGCGGTATGCCTTTAATGCCTCTAAAAATGTGCTAGAAATGTAGAAGAATAAAATGAGCAACACACATTTAAAGTAATTGATCACAAATATCAAACACTGGCAATGCATATATAAATCCGTGATAGTACAAAGAAATGAATAAATTGAATCAAATCTATTTCCTACAGAAAAACACAAAATATCAAATAATGTCGTCCTTCTTGCGCCATTATGTGGATGTTAAAATCTGCAAATGGCTAAAGCTCTAAACAAGACAGTATCTTGATTAGTGTTTTGAAAACAAAGCAAGCATTCAACATGCCTATGAAATAATACATCATGCTTCAAAATGCAAACAAATTACAAAGATTTATTTAATTAAATCAAGAACTTTAGAAGATAATTACATAAGATTGATTTAATTAATTAAAGGGGGACTTTAGGATTGATTTATGATTTAATTGAGTAAATTTTATTGATATGATTAATAGAGGAATTAAGATTGATTAATTAAGTAGTTAGTAAAAGGTTGATTTAAAGAAGAATCGAAGTTAGTTCATCAAGACATTTTTCATGTCTACACATAATCATGTTAGAATCATCGTATGCATCATCATAAGCATATTAGGTCATCCTTATTACATAAAAAAATACAAAAAATATATATAGCATTGCATCATAAGGAATCAACCATATAAGAATCACATGTCATAACCATATGATACCATCTTGCATCCATAAGCTATTAGCATACATCTCATTGCATATATCCTTCAAAATCCTTGCATACCATAAGAAAGAGATCAAAATGAGATCATTGTATTTACATACATACATGTCCATAATATATATCACATCATATCATAATCATAATGCATCTATAACATTGTAAAGAATAATATCAAGGTAAATTAAGCACATCCATCCATACATGATAACATAGAAAATCACATAAAAGAATAAACCATACAATATACATGCATAATGTATCATAACATATAGAATCATCTCATAATCATATAAATTGATAATGACATAAGCATCATAATCCATCACATAGACATGTATATAACATAGGAACATAAATCATGTAAGCCATCACCAAAATCGTGCATCTCACATGTATATAAAAAATGGTATAATAGTACAATATCATTATGTATCTCAAAATCGAGCTCGCAAGCTCAAAATAAAAAAATATCAGTGTCTAATACATGTATAAAATAAGGCTATCCCGAGCTTCACATATCTCTTTAAGAAGATGGCCCTGATGAGGGAGGTCTCTCCTATTGTGGTTGTGATCCTGAAGCCCTATGTCCTGATCCCAATAGTTGAACATATGGAGAAGGCCTAGGTGATCTGATGTTAGAAGTCTACAAATAATATGCGCGTAACTCCTAATCACATAGTTTTCCCAATCCAATAGAATTGAGTGATCATGTATTTTAACCATTGAAATAACAAAAATTAGAAGTCACTTGTTCTTATCCAAAATTAATAAAACTTAAAATAATTACTTAAATATCATAATTAGAAACTCAAGATACAATTACTGAAGTGAATTATAAGACAAAAGAGAAGAAGAGAGATCACGAGCTTGATAACGGAGTTTTCTCAATTTGAGCTATGCCTTCGGGTCCGCTTCTCAATGAGGAACTGCTTTATTAATGATGCCAAGAAATTATGGGTTCTATACATCACCCAAGCTTTAGTCCTACAATAAAATCTCTCACAGTATACTTTTACACTTGAACACTCTGGTGTACTCTTCCTTTCTCAGGTTCGGCTTCAATTGCCTCTTAACCCAATTACATAGAAAAGTATTACAAAAACAATTTGTCTTTGTGCTTGAATAATCCTCCTATATGAGTAATTCTCTTCAAGAGAATTTCTTTTCAAGAAATCACCTCCAAAAATCCCTCTAAATTTTTCACATCACTTGGTTGAAAAATTAAGAACCTACACCCCCTTTTTATACATAAAAATATGCAATAGGGGTGTAACCTCCATATTTAATAAATAACTCCCCATGAACAAATAAAACAATAACCCTCTTAAGAAAAATAACTCCCTTTTAACAAAATTCCCTCTTTTACAATTCATTTATAACAAAAATAACTTTCAATTTTGTCTTAGCCCTCTATTTTCATGTTCCTGGGGCTTTACAACATTCATTTGGTTTTTTTTTTCGGATTATTCATGTTTAGGGGTATAGTTTATATTTTAAGGTTGAAATTATATTTAGGGGAATTAAATCTTATTTAAAGATTTATGTATACGGAGGGATTTTCCTTTTATCATGAAAAATGGTATAGCAAGAGGATTTTAAGGCATGGGTTAAGGGATTAAATCCCACTAAATCCTCCTTATTTTATTTTTTTAAACTATACATTTTTTTTCTTTAATAATTATGATTTAATCAATATTTATGCCAACTCACTACTCATGCCATGTCATATGCCAATACCCTACCAAGTTTCGAGCTTTGGTGATACCACGTCATCATTTTGACTAAGTTTGACCAAAAGTTTAACCAGTCATAACTTTCACATACAAATCTGGATTTTTTCCATTCAAAATGCATCAGAAAGCTCTCATTGAGCTATACGTGATGGAACTGGTAGAGAAATGTTCCATGATAATCAATTTTTCCATTTGAGTAGCTTTGACCTTGTGTTGACTAAATTTGACTGAGCATATCTCTCGCATATGGTATCCTTTTGATGTGATTCAAGTTGCATCAATACCGTTTCAGTGAGCTCTTAAATTTGAGACCACTTCAATATGATTCTGAGACTAAAATTTTTGATGTTTATGGATCCTCCTAGATAACTAGGCTAAGAGACTTCTCCATTGCTCTGAGTCTGGTGAGAGTGTGACCTGCTATGGCTCTAGGTATATGTGTAGCTCAATACCCTCTTTTCCAATGGAATTTGATGCTCATATAAATACATGTAGTATCGAGCCACCTATATTGCCCAAAAGAGTTGATGACCTAGCTCGGCTATGGGTCTATTGACAGTTAAAATAAAATATAGAAACTATTGGTCAGCCCTCTATCTACTAATGGAAACCATGTCTATGTCAGTAGTGACCCTATCCATGTTAGCTTGTAATACCTAGACCTGTGCATCCTTAGTCTAGAATTGTTCTTGAAAATCTATGATATGTTGATCCATTGACATGTCTCCCTCTACCTCCTCCATAGCCTCCAAAATAGGCACATCCTGATATCCCTCACTCAGACCCTCTCCCAGCACAATCTCCTCTTGAACTGTTATCTTCTCCTCTCCCATCTCTTCATCCCCCATCTTCTACTTAGCATCTTGCATGGCCAACTCCTGCTCTCCCTCCAGTTTGGGTCCCTTGTGCTCTGCCTCAAACCACAAACCCTATTTGATAGGTGAGAGATGTCTAACTACTTTTTTTCCTCTATCCATCACTAGGCCTTCCTCCCCTGTCTCCCCTACCACCATCTCCAACATCATCATCCCTACCTCCTCTATCCTTGATAATGTGTTGTGATTGCATTGTCTACACAATCAGATAATGTTCCTGTTGATAATAGGGAAAACACTCCCCCTCATCCTCCCATGGTTGATAGATGAAGCAATCAAATCAATGGCATGAGGTTAATACTCAACATCACTGGCCTTGGTATGTGTGAAAATTCCTCCATACAAGAACACATATGGTATCCCTACTCCTAGTTGTCTCCCAATAGGAGGTTAAAATGAAACGATGTGCTCCTGAGTGCAAATCATAAGGATATCATCCCACATTTGATGGACTATGCCCCTTTGTAGGCAACATTGTGTAATTAAAAGTATAACATTGGTAGAAGGCACAACCCCCACACATACACTATCCTACGGGTCATCATTCCAATCAACATCTCTCCCCATCTGATAGGGAATTTGTGTCCTTGTCGATCAGGAATGATAATCCCCCCGATCATAGTGCATAGAACCATGATGAATCTCTCATATCTATTAGCTATCACATCGCACCATATCTCGTATTCCTCTATGTCGAGCTCCATCATGTCATTCAATATCACTGTGGCCTCTCCTGTTAATAGCTAGAAGGAGTTGGTCTCTGAGTGCCACCTCTTAGCTAGCACAGTCAGTAATCCCTTGTTATCCCTAATCATGGGCATGAAAATAGCATAGTATAAGCTGAGGGAATGCAACTAATCTCTCTTCTTTGATCTCATAGTCTAAAAGTGGACGACCAACTCTCCCAAGTGTAAATGGGGTCATATCTCACCTATGATCACAAGAAAGCACATAACATCAATTGAGAACTCTATCCAACCCTATTTGACCTCAATCACAAAATAAATGTTATCCAAAACTGGGGCAAAACCCTAATCAGGAAAATACATCACACTATGTAACAAATGTGTCTCACTAGTCAAATGTGTCACATTGTCTAAAAAATGTGAATCACTAGGAAAATGTGCCACATTTGCATATGTGACTTAAAAATTCAAATGCATCATATGGTCTAATGCACGCATCACAAAAAACACTTGCAATCTACAAACCAATTATTATGTTGTATCAATAAAGATGCATCACACCATCCCTCACATGTGACTCAGAATGTCAGTGGCATCATTCTAGACCACAATTGTGTTTTATGAATCACATGCGGCAAACTTAATAGTTGTGTCACAATACATTTGATAAAAATTAACTAGCAAATGCATCGCATCAAGCAGATGTGGTGAACAACCCCACCTACGGTGAGCATGATAGAAAATGTGGTGCATGGCATGCAACGCATGCGCTTGCCCTCATTAGGTCCATAAAATCTTACCAAAAATGACAAAATGATGAAGGAAAGTGGTACATATTCCATCCCTAGATCCCTCTAGCCATTCGTAGGCACAAACTCTGAATTCACGATGTGAGGAGTGTGGTACAGGTGACATCTTAGCAACAACTTTGTAGCAAAGTTATTCTCAAAATTCATTATTCACTCTAGTAAAAATGCATAAGTGACCAATTTTACTCCCAAAATCATATTTATACCGCCCTAGGGTAGGGTTTTTACTAGATGAATCCAATGTTGAGTCCCAAACCCTAATGTGAATATCTTGAAGGTCCTGAAACCAAAATATTTTTGTTGTAAATGTCTTATCCACTATCAAATTTGCTTATCAGAATAAATTTTCCAAAAAAATTGAAACTTTTTCAAAACTTGCAAAATTTTCTGCAGGCGCATAGATCTATCTCATCTTCATCATGACACACCAGGGCATATTCTGAGTTGAATTTATTTGATATATCATTCAGGTGACTTCACATTATATCAAAGAGGGTTAAAATGTAAACACTGAAAAATGTTCTATGTAGCCTTGGATGATCATTAATTAATGCAAACAATGTCTACTACATAAATATGATCATTAATTAATGCAAACTATGTAAAAATGTTGGAGATGAGGAGACATTGAAATTACAAGAATCGATCTCATTTTGTATGTAGGTGCTTGAATACATGAGTTTTACTTACATATGTGGGCTTGTAACTGCCTGTTTAAAAAAAATATTTTCAATATACATACATTTTCTTAATAATTATATGAGCTTGTAACTGCTTGTAAGTATAAAGATTTTTTTTTTTGGTTGTTTCAAATACATTTCTTCTTCTAAAACCCTTCAAAAATATTGATTTGACATGCATCTAATAATTTTTTGAGTTATTTATGTTGCTATGGGTAAGACCATTCTAACTATATCAAGCCTTTTAATCGGTGCAAATTGTTAGCAAATAATGTATAATGTATTACTTTGTAGTGTATGGCCCGGGTGTGTAGATGTTCAACCGCCCCTCTTCTATGCTCAGCCGCTTCCCTTCCTTTGCTATATATGCACCTGTTATTTCGAATAATAAGACATCCAGTTTTTCTGCATTTTATATCATATGGTATCAGAGCTGCGTTCTATGCTGGAAATATAATTTCAACTACTCCTATTTGCCCTGTCCTCTCGATGTCAGTCTCCGTATCAGCATTGTATCATAGTCAATCATAGCATTAAAGACAAATATTGAGGATAGATTTTGGTAAAGATTTGATTTGATTACTTATTTACTCATGCCAACTTTCTCGCATTTTCTAGGTGTTTCAAAATATATTATATTCAGTCCTTTCTCCTTCAGTCATGCTTAATTCTGTATATATTGTATGAGTCTTATTTTGTATGCACTCCCAAATGGTGTCCAGCTTAGCAGAGCTGTAAAGATAGAGAATGGTAGTTACATATTTATGTCTGAAAGAGCAGAAACTCGAGTAATGTCATGAGAATGTTTAATGAGCAGCAGATCAGAAGATTTATAAAATCATCTATGTAATGTTTTTATTTAATCAATATATAGTTTTAGGTCTGTGTTTTCGATTTTTCTCCTACCATTGCATTCAGATCAGAAGATTTTTCTTGAATTGATGCTGAAATAGTTGTTTAAAGCTATTTGAAGATTGCATCTCACCCAGAGGATCACAGGGAAATAAAGAGTGATCACTGCTATTAAAGTGTGGTGTATATAGCTGCTCAGCAGTCAAATTTAGAACATGGTATTACTCATAAAGAGGGTGACTCGCTACAAGTTCTATGCAGTTAATAATCACTGAAGATGCTGTCAAATGAGGGGCTGCCATTTAAGCTATGATCAAAGCAATCAAGAAGTTCGTCTTAGTGTTTAAAAAAGAGTTAGCCATTGCTTGAAGGAATGAGATCTGCCAAAGATCGTTGGAGCTGATAAGAAATTGCATGAGGCTGAGCAGGGTAATCACTGTGTTATGAATATTGATTTGCAAATTATAAGCCGCCTATTGTTAGAATAAACAAAGGTGTTGCCAGTCATCCGTCGCCAACAAAGTTGTCGCTATTCAATTTTGCTGTGCAGCCAAAGTAGCCGATGCAGAGTTTAAAAGAATTTGCAGTTTTTAGGAGTCATTGTATGCATGAGAAGATGCCCAGAATTTAAGGATGTTGTTTGCAGTTTTAAAGCAAAATAAAAAGCAGTCAAAAGCTAGCTCCCAGTCAAGATCACTGTTTGAAGAAGGTCGATATTATGGCTGAAGCCATATCGCATCATTTGTGAAGTCCCCTAGAAAGAGAGAGATCGCAGAAATGAGAGACAAAACTATCTAAAGGAAGATCGGATAGTACAGCCATAACTGTTGCAGAGGAAAAGGAGATAGAGGCCAAGAGGAGCCAACTTAAAGCAAGAGAGGAATCATGAGTTTCAAGATAAGGAAAAGAGTTAGCTCTTTGCTAAACTATGAGAATGCGGAGAAAATGCCTGCGATAGGAAAGGAGAAACAAAAAGGGGTGAAAAAGTCTGAAGACTTGGCTGTAGCCCCTGGTCAAAGACAAAAGGTGGGTTGTTGCTTGTTAATTTGTTGGTTTAAGGTAGTAGTCGCTGGTTGGAGGAAATCTCTGCTGATTAGAAGGGTCAATGTTTTGGTTTGTTCATAGATTTTGTTGGAAGACAAGGAACGCCAGTCAAAGGTTAGGTGCAACTGATCAAAGGTAGTTGAAGATCAATGGTTAAAAAAACCTTCAGATAGTTTTTACTCAGGCAATCTGTTGGTCTGCTGGTTTTAACAGCAATTTTGTTATTCTGATGTGACTTATATTTGTTGTTTTATTTTTTATTAATAATAGTCTTCTTCAATAAAAATAAAAAAACTAATTGACCTCAGAAGGATGATGGTGATGTTGTATCAGCTTGTGCTAAAGGGGGGCAATGTGGTGAAGGTTGGAGTCAGTTGACCAATTAGAGGGCGATAGGCTGCTTACATAAGTCGACATACTAAACTGTATCCAGATTGAGCCCACAATAGAAAACAATAATAATGAATTAGTGATGGATAGCCACCATTTGCATTTCATTTTGGGAAGCAAAATTGTGTGTTGGCAGAAAGGATAGTGCACATGGCGGGTGGCCCACCTCTTCTATTTCCATCACTCCTTTCCACAATGGAAACAAGCCTCTTTTAGCAACAGTAAATAGTATGGTACTACTGCTGATTCGCTATTTCTTTAAGCTTGTTGTAGCAAAACCAAAAGAAATGGCAAGAGCCAGCAAATTAAGACAAGGTACCCAAATAACTTCTCCCCCAGTGGCGTCGATTCATTCCAAACAGTCCGGCCTAAATCTGACCATTTCCCCTTCATAGTATGGCCTCCAAACTCTACGGCTCTCTACCCTTTTAGGTTAAAGCTGCATCGATGTCGGACAGACAATGATGAGAGATGACGATAATAAAAGATATGAAAGGAGCAAGGGGCCGATGCAACAAGGTAGGTATAGAGCTAGTGAACAAATACAAATTTTATGATGCTCTAATCGATATAGAACTTGGAAAATAATAAGAGTTTTGATAGCACTATTTACAAGACATAAGGTGGATTTAATGCTACCAAACACTGACCAGCGAACAAAGACAGATTTTAAGAACTTGGAAATAATCAATGATAAAAGTCGAATGTTAATCAAATCAAACAAATTTTGAAAATTTATTTAGCGATTGCACGGATTACTTCTGGTTTGATTATCATTGTAGTGTGCCGTGCTTGCGCCTCAAGGAAGCAAATTCCTGACTGAGATAAATGCGTTTAGATTTAGTGATTGCATGGCTTACCTCTTCCCAAAAAAAAAGCATGCCTTTAATTTTGTGATTAGACATTTTGAAATGATCTTTCACAGCAATCTGTTCCCCTAATGCTACAATCAATTCATTGTAAGATCAACTTATAATCCTTAAGAACCAATGCTTTAATGGTTAGTCTCATTGCTACTGTACAAATTAATCTCCTTTAAATAGAAATAAATAAAATTATACCGAAGGCTAGATAAGCTTGTGCGTAGATGTCAGTTCATAAAATGACAACTATAATTGACAATGCATAAGCCAGCTGGGCCACAACGAGGTCATAAATAAGGCTTATGAAGCCTTGTTTCAATTTAAAGGCCACGAATAAGGACATGGGCGCAACATTTCAATATCAGTCTGCATTCTATTCTACAAGGTCTAAGCGTATAAGTTGTTCCTACAAGGAGATTAGCATAGAGGATTGGCAGAGAGCATAACAACGATTGCTGGCCAGGCAGTAATAGCGATTATCACCAAATAAATTGTGAAACAAAAAGTATAGTGATTAATCACGTTGTGATAAGGAGTATACGATCAAAAGAAAGAATCACCAGACCAAAAGCAAAGGAATTTAATCAGGAAAGACGTTATCATTTTATTTTTAAGAGCACAAACAGTTGAAATTAGCTGAAACAAATCTAATGAAAGAACTAAAAAACTTTTTGTGAATTACAGCCCTCCCTCTAGCACCATATGTGAGCACCTACAAATCTGCACATAGCCTAAACCTCCATACTCATTAGCAATGGGTTAGTTCCACTTATGCAAACCTACAAATGCTCCTATGAAATAATACATCATGCCTAACAAACAAGATAACCAAACAAACTATTTGAAAGCATAATAGAAGCACAGTATATACCTATTCCATAGTGGATTGGTGCCACTTTGATATGAAAAATGGCCCTTTCCCAACCCTTGACAAGCTCAATGATGAAGATTGTTGAAAATGCTATGAAGTGGAAAAAATTAGCTCTCAATGTGAAGAGAGTAACTTTGCATGATGATTGTGGATGATTGTGGATGATAAAATGAAGGATAGCCTCTCCATTTATAGAAGAGTTTGATGGGAGAAGAAGCAAATGAGATGAATGTGGGACTAATTTTCAACCAATGTCAAGGTGCCACTTGTCAAGAGATGGATGGGTGAAGGATGTGCAAGTTTGGATGAATGTGCCCATAAATGCATATATTTGAAATTTGAAAATGTTGAAATGACAAAGTGGAGGGAGAGTCAAATGGACTAATGGCCACTTGGCTCAATGCAAAAGGACTTGTAAGGTGACATAAATGCCTTGTTGAAAGGACTCATCCCACTTGGAGGGGGATTTGAAATGGAGGAATATTCTATTTTTATTTCTTGTTGAGAGAAAATGAAGATTTAATAAATTAATTAAATGATTTATTTGTGCAAGTGGGAAAAGCTAGAAGATGTGACATGCATTAGATTTAACCTTAATTATGATTTGATTAACTTAAGTGAAGATTAGGTGATTTGACCTTTTGACTTAGATTTATGGATTAAAATAAATCAAAAGAAGATGGAAAATGATTTAGACTTAGTTAAATAAATATTTTGATTTATTCAACTAAAGGGGATGTTGCTAGTATTAAAGATGAATTTATTTAATTTAAATGGAGGACTTTAGAGATAAATCAAATAAACTTGATTTATTTAATGAATGGACGAATATGACTAAATTAAATGCATGATGCTAGTTTTACTTGTCTACAGTTCCCTTAGGTGAGTAGTTATTCCCTAAGGCAGGCCCTCTAAGATAAACAAAAGTAAACAAACATATCTGTAACTTGATCGATCTTTTTTGAGAAACAAAGAGAGAATACACATGATAGGTTTACTCACACTTGCAAGATGTTTTGCTCAATTTTAATCCCAAAATGAAATGTGGAGGAAATTACTCTACCCAACTTAAGATCACCAAAAGGCCTTTGGATTCTCAAGATTGATGTGAGGCACGAGAGAAGCACATACGTCCATTCAATGCTATTACTTTGAGTAATCAATTACAAGACAAAGAAACACTTGTTCATTTTAAGTCCACAAGGAAAAAGTGAATTCTTTTTATAGCACCAAATCAAATGTGGAATTTTCCTTGTTCAATTGTTAGCCTCAAATGAAATCTAGTGAATTTCTCCTAATATTCATTTTAAGCTCTTTGTATAAAAAAAGAAAGCTTTTGTAGTGTTCTTTTTAGAATCCAAAAAGATAAGAGTTGGTTTAAAACAGAAAATTAAAGCATGAAACGAAAGCTCTAAGAATTTATAAACATTTTTCAACTTCAAGAGTTAAGGCTTCAATCCTCTTTAATTCCAAGATTCTTCAAGGATTGCTTCCAATGCTTCAACATTGTGAGTTCTTCATGCAAATGAAAATCCCTCTTCCTTCGTTTTCGTTTTCCTTCCTTCTTCAGTTTCCTCCCTTTTCCTAGTATTCCTATCCCATGAAAGGCAATCATGCAAGAATTTACTTAATTAAAATAATTTTAAACATTAACTTGAAACAATAAAATTATTTTAAATAGAAAAAACAAATGATTGTGAACTTTAAAAAAAATAATGTAGCATTAATAAGAATCATGCTTTCCAATGAATTTTCACAATATCAAAGCCTTTAGCTAGAATATCTAGTCATCAACGGAGAAAAAAAAAATTCAGACCATTTAATGTAGTGAGGTAAAGATTTTGCTGACAAGTAAAGATTTGATTTTTTATTTATTTTTTACTTTTCCTAGAAAAGGCCTTAAATGAGTAATGCCAAATAGAAAAGATGCAAGATTTAATGCATTAAACTATACTTTAATATGTAGACATCGCACCTTCCAAAGCATAGATATTTAAGTTGGACTGCTAGATAAATGCTTCATATGAAATCACTGTCTTTCATACCAAATTGTTACTTATTAATAATTATATGGGGTAATAACTACGATTCTGATTAGGCTACCAAACAGGCCACCCCAATACTATTAATACAATGAATCCTCACTTGATCTTTGTTTCTTTTCAGAGTCCCCTCATTCATAAAGGAAATAAGGAGGTACTCACCAACTAGTGCGTTACCTTCATCAGCTCAAATCCTTAAAATATTTCTAGTGCATTGAAATTCAGTACATGTTATTTTATCGCCTAGCTACTCCATCATCCACAACGTCCTTACTCTTAATATTGATGGCTAGTATTTTCTTGACAATTTTACCTAGCCGACTTTAATACAGAAACATGGAAAGAGAAAAAAAAAGATCAGTGCCTAATGTTAGCAGATTGGAGAATGATATTTTTTTTTTTGAACAAGCAGATATTAGAGGAGTGCATTAATGATTTTTTTTATGGCGCAACAACCCCTACTCTCAGTGGTGATGCTTTTATCTGCTCATAATCCCCACACCTTTGGCTCATCTACTCCATTCTTAAATTATACGCCATCATCTACTACACCTATGATTTGCAGTAAAGACGAATGTGACTTCAATTATATGTGAACTCATAGTTGTTTTGTTGCGCCTATGGCTGTAGAAATTATTTCTTTCCCTTCAACAGAATCATACTCCTTTATCATTTCCCATCTACTAATAAACATTACACAAGTTTATTGTCTTACATCTTAGCTCGGCCTTTTGGAGACTCTTTTTTTTTTCAAAAAGTATTACCTTTTGGGCCCGTGTATGCCTTAGTTACGCAGGACCTATACAGTCCACGTATGTAAATGTGTATGCCTATGTACTCCTCTGTATGCCCACGTATGACTTTGTTAATCCATATTTTGTGATTGAAGGGGTTCTTATAAAAGAAAATTGGCATTATGATAGGAAACAATCAGGATATGGACATCAAACTAAGCTTGTTTTACACAAAAAGGCTAAGACCACGAAGAAGATTTTGCTAAGGCTGCAGCGTCAATCATGCAAACATGTTTCCCAACATCCAATCAAGCACTGTAAACATTTTGAGATTAGCGGAGACAAGAAAGGAAAGGGTACTTCTCTATTTTAGGTACATCCAGCTACTAATTAATTAATGTTGAAATGATTCAAACAGCCTAACTAATATATTCAAGTGACATCAATGATGCAATTTATCAATTGTCATGATCAATAGTTTACTTTCCATTGTCAAAGTAGTTAAGCTTCTAGAAAATTCTAATAGCCAACTTTTTCTGAAAATTCTTTGTAGCATAGTTGGAAATAACTTGTGCATTTTTACAATAAAGGAACCCTGGATTGTTCTTTCCTTGGCAGATTTTGAATTCTGAGTTATCAAATGAAATAGAATGTGCTACATTATGCTAGTTTAAAAATGTATTAAGTGTGATTGCAATCATCCAAAGGAGGACCACACATAAATTGGAAAAGAATCAAATCCAAGAGACTAGAAATGCCCAAAATGCGGCATCCTAATGTTTAGAAGAGATATGACATACTTCAAGTGTCATTGTAAGCATTCAAAGAAGACCAAAAAAAAAAGGTTCAAAACAACTAAATCTAGCAAATTGGAAATGCACATGCCATAATACGTGTACCTCAAGAAACATTTGTGAGCTTTCATAAGCAATATTCACATGTGAGATAAATGCACAAACCTAGGATTGGAAAATGTACACTTTTCTTTTTCTAAAATGGCCTAAAAGGAATGTTTCAATTCTTCAAATTGAGTGAGTGGTATGCCTTTAATGCCTCTAAAAATGTACTAGAAATGTAGAAGAATAAGATGAGCAACACACATTTAAAGTAATCAATCACAAATATCAAACACTAGTAATGCATATATAAATCCCCGATCGTGCAAAGAAATGAATAAATTGAGTCAAATCTATTTCTTACAACAAAACACAAAAGGTCAAATAATGCCCTCCTTCTAGCACCATTATGTGGATGTGAAAATATGCAAATGGCTAAAACTCTAAACAAGACAAAAGGTGTAATGGCCACTTGGATCAATGCGAAAGGACTTGTAAGGTGAAATAAATTCCTTGTTGGAAGGACTCATCCCACTTGGAGGGAGATTTGAAATGGAGGAATATTCCATTTTTATGCCTTATTGATAGAAAATGAAGATTTAATAAATTAATTAAAATCATTAATTTGTGCAAGTGAGAAAAGCTAGAGGATGGGACTTGCACATTAGATTTAACCTTAATTATGATTTGATTAACTTAAGTGAGGATTAGGTGATTTGTCTTTTTGACTTAAATTTATGGATTGAAATAAATCATAAGGAGATGAAAAGTGGTTTAGACTTAGTTAAATAAATGTTTTGATTTATTTAGATAAAGGGAATTATGTTAGTGGTTTAATTAAATAAGTTTGATTTATTTAATTAAATGAAGAACTTTAGAAGTTAATTACATAAGATTGATTTAATTAATTAAAGGTGGACTTTAGGATTGATTTATGATTTAATTAAGTAAATCTTATTGATTTGATTAATAGAGGAATTAAGATGGATTAATTAAGTAGTTAATAAAGGGATGATTTAAAGAAGAATCGAAGTTAGTTGATCAAGACATTTTTCATGTCTACACATAATCATGTTAGAATCATCGTATGCATCATCATAAGCATATTAGGTCATCCTTATTTAATCAAAAAATACAAAAAACATATATAGCATTCCATCATAAGGAATCATCCATATAATCATCACATGTCATAACCATATGATACCATCTTGCATTCATAAGCTATTAGCATACATCTCATTGCATATATCCTTCATAATCCTTGCATACCATAAGAAAGAGATCAAAATGAGATCATTTTATTTACATACATACATGTCCATAATATATATCACATCATATCATAATCATAATGTATCTATAACATTGTAAACAATAAAATAAAGGTAAATTAAGCGCATCCATCCATACAACGTAACATAGAAAATCACATATAATAATAAATCATACAATATACATCCATAATGTATCATAACATATAGAATCATCTAATAATCATATAAATTGATAACGACATAAGCATCATAATCCATCACATAGACATGTATATAACATAGCAACATAAATCATGTAAGCCATCACCAAAATCATGCATCTCACATATATATAAAAAGTGGTGTCATAGTATAATATCATTATGTATCTCAAAATGGAGCTTACAGGCTCAAAATAAAAAAATATCAGTGTCTAATACATGTATAAAATAAAGCTATCCGGAGCTTCACATAACTCTTGAAGGAGATGGCCCTGATGAGGGAGGTCTATCCTATTGTGGTTGTGACCCTGAAGCCCTATGTCCTAATCCCAATAGTTGACCATATGGAGAAGGCCTAAGTGATCTGATGTTAGAAGTCTACAAATAATATGCACTTAACTCCTAATCACATATTTTTCCCGATCCAATAGAATTGTGTGATCATGTATTTTAACCGTTGAAATAACAGAAATTAGCATTCACTTGTTCTTATCCGAAATTAACAAAACTTAAAATAATTACTTAAATATCATAATTAGAAACTCAAGAAACAATTACTAAAGCAAATTATAATACAAAAGAGAAGAAGAGAGATCACGAGCTTGGTAACAAATTTTGCTCGATTTGAGCTACGTCTTCGGGTTTGCTTCTCAACGAGGAACCACTTTATTAATGATGCCAAGAAATTACGGCTTCTATGTACATCACCCAAGCTTTAGTCCTACAATAAAATCTCTCACAATCTACTTTTACACTTGAAGACACTAGTGTACTCTTCCTTTCTCAGGTTCGGCTTCAATTGCATCTTAACCCAATTACATAGAAAAGTATTACAAAAACAATCTATCTTTGTTCTTGAATAATCCTCAATTACATAGAAAAGTATTACAAAAAAAATCTATCTTTGTGCTTGAATAATCCTCCTATATGACTAATTCTCTTCAAGAGAATTTCTTTTCAAGAAACCACCTCCAAAAATCCCTCTAAAGTTTTCACATCACTTGGTTGAAAAATTAAGAACCAACACCCCCTTTTTATACATAAAAATATGCTATATGGGGTGTAACCTCCATATTTAATAAATAACTCCCCATGAACAAATAAAAAAATAACCCTCTTAAACAAAATAACTCCCTTTTAACAAAATTCCCTCTTTTACAATTCATTTATAACAAAAATAGCTTTCAATTTTGTCTTAGCCCTCTATTTTCATGTTCCTGGGGCTTTACAACATACAATTTTTTTTTTGTTTTTTTTTCGATTATTCATTTTTAGGGGTATAGTTTATATTTTAAGGTTGACATTATATTTAGGGGAATTAAATCTTATTTAAAGATTTATGTATACGGAGGGATTTTCCTTTTATCATGAAAAATGGTATGGCAGGAGGATTTGAAGGAATGGGTTAAGGGATCAAATCCCACTAAATCCTCCTTATTTTATTTTTTTAAACTATACATTTTTTTCCTTTAATAATTATGGTTTAATCCATATTTATGCCAACTCAGTACTCCTTCCATGTCATATGCCACTACCCTACCAAGTGTCGAGCTTTGGTGATACCACATCATCATTTTGACTAAGTTTCATGAAATTTTTAACCGGTCATAACTTTCACATACAGATATGGATTTCGTCCATTTAAAATGCATTAGAAAGCTCTCATTGAGCTATGCATGATGGAATTTGTAGAGAAATGTTCCATGATCATCAATTTTTCCATTCGAGTAGCTTTGACCAAGCATATCTCTCGCATATTGTCTCCTTTTGACATGATTCAAGTTGCATCAAGACCGTTTCAGTGAGCTCTTAAATTTGAGACCACTTCCATCTGATTCTGAGACTATGAAATTTTTGAGGATTTTGGATCCTCCTAGATCACTAGGCTAAGAGACTCCTCCATTGCTCTGAGTCTAGTGAGAGTGTGACCTACTATGGGTCTAGGTCTATGTGTAGCTCAATACCCTCTTTGCCAATGGAACTTGATGCTCATGTAAATACCTGTAGTATCAAGCCACCTATCTTGCCCGAAAGAGTTGATGACCTAGCTTGGCTATGGGTCTATTGACGGTTAAATTAAAATATACAAACCATTGGTCAGCCCTCTATCTCCTAATGGAAACTATGTATCTCTCAGTAGTGAGCCTATCCACCTCAGCTTGTAATACCTAGACTCGTGCATCCTTAGTCTAGAATTGTTCTTGAAAATCTATGATATTTTGATCCATTGACATGTCTCCCTCTACCTCCTCCATAGCCTCTAAAATAGGCACATCCTGATATCCCTCACTCAGACCCTCTCCCAGCATAATCTCCTCCTGAACTACTCTCTTCTCCTCTCCTATCTCTTCCTCCCCCATCTTCTACTTAGCCACCTGCATGGCCAACTCCTACTCTCCCTCCGGTTTGGGTCCCTCGTGCTCTACCTTGAACCAAAAACCCTCCTGCTTAGCCTCCTCCCTGATAGGTGAGAGATGTCTAATTACTTTTTTTCCTCTATTCCTCAATAACCCTTCCTCCCTTGTCTCCCCTACCACCATCTCCAACATCATCATCCCTACCTCCTCTACCTCCATCTCTTCCTCTCCCCCATCCTTTATCAATGAATCTATCACATGGACCTCTACCCCTCCATTTAATTGGGGAAATATTATCTTGATCTATTAAGGGATCAAGCCTATGTGCAGCCCACCATGCATCATACTTGGATTTCTCCACCACATTAACAACCTATGTGGTGACACCTAATTGAATAGGATAAAAAGCATCAATATCCTTCTCTGCCATCACTACATTGATCATTTTTCCCCATTGAGTGATCTCTCACAAGGACCTATGAAACTCTATTTTACTAATGGGAAACCCCTATCCTCCCTGAACTATTTGAGAACAACTCTAGAAGGTACCACTCAAAATGTGTTGTGATTGCATGGTCTACATAATCAAATAACGTGTCTGTTGATAATAGGGAAAACACTCTCCCTCATCCTCCCATGGTTGAAAGATGAAGCAAGCAAATCAATGGCATGACGTTAATAATCGACATCACCGACCTTGGTATGTGTGAAAGTTCCTCCATACAAGAACACATATGGTACCCCTACTCCTAGTTGTCTCCCAATAGGAGGTCAAAATAAAACGATGTGCTCCTGAGCCAAAATCATAATGATATCATCCCATATTTGATGGACTATGCCCCTCTGTAGGCAACATTGTGTAATTAAAAGTATAACATGGGTAGAAGGCACAACCCCCACAAATACACCATCCTACGAGTCATCATTCCAATCAACATCTCTCCCCATCTGATAGAAAATTTGTGTCCTTGTTGATCAGGAATGATAATACCCCCGATCATAGTGCATAGAACCATGATGAATCTATCATATCTATTAGCTATGACATCCCGCCATATCTCGTACTCCTCCATATCGAGCTCCATAATGTCCTCCAATATCACCGTGGCCTCTCCTGTCAATAACTAGAAGGTGTTGGTCTCTTAGTTCCACCTCTTAGCTAGCATAGTCAGTAATCCCTTGTTACCCCTAATCATGGGCATGAAAATAGCGTAGTATAAGCTGAGGGAATGAAACTAATCTCTCTTCTTGTCAAGTAGTTGATCTCATAGTCTAAAATTGGACGACCAACTCTCCCAAGTGTAAATGGGGTTGTATCTTAGCTATGATCACAAGAAATCACATTGCATCAATTGAGAACTCTATCCAACCCTATTTGACCTCAATCACAAAAGAAATTTTATCCAAAATTGGGGAAAACCCCTAATCAGGCAAATACATCACACTATGTAACAAATGCGTCTCACTAGTCAAATGTGTCACATTGTCTAAAAAATATGAATCACTAGGAAAATGTGCCACACATTTGCATATGTGACTTAAAAATTCAAATGCATCATACGGTCTAATGCACGCATCACAAAAATCACTTGTAGTCTACAAACCAATTATTATGTTGTATCAATAAACATGCATCACACAATCCCTCACATGTGACTCAAAATGTCACTTGCATCATTCTAGACAACAATTGTGTTGTATGTGAAGCACCTAAAATCTGCAATACACTCATAACCTCAAAATGCACGTTAAGTTATGGGTTAGTCATATGCAAATCTATCAAATGCCTCTATGAAATAACAATGTTATGCTTCAAAGATGCAAACAAATAACTAAGAAGATCAAATGAACATATAGAAGCAAGACAAAGTACCTATTCCATATTGGATTGGTGTCAAATATGCCAATGACCCTTTCCCAATCCTTCATCAAAAACTGAAATGATGAGATGCAATGGTGATGAAGAGCAAGATTAGTTCTCAAACCAATAGAGTAACTTTGCATAAATGTTGTAGATGGTTTTGATGAAGAATCAGCCCTCTATTGAAATATTTTCAAATTAGAAGAATGCTCATAAGATATCAATGTGGGATTAAGTTTGGACAAATGAGATGAGGCCACTTGTCAACCTGTGATAGGTTGAGGTATGAGCAAGTTCTGGCCAATGTGCCCAAGAGGGGGAAATTCAAATTCAAATTGTGAAATAAATGTTGAGAGGGGGACATGAAAATGAGAAGTTAATGCAATGTTGGAGGGGACAAGTCAACTTGTCATCATTTTCAAACTTGAGGGAATATTCTGTTTTATGCCAAGTTGAAAGAAAATAAGGATTTTAATAAATCAATAAATTGATTTATTTGTCCAAGTGGGAATATCTAGAGGATGTGATGGGTGGTTAGGTTAGGCTAATTAGGATTAGATTAGCTTAATGATGATTAGGTGAGTTTGACCCCTTTTGACTTGAATATTTGAATTTATTTAAATCAAGAGGAATGGAAAATGCATTTGGGATTTAACTAAATGAATGATTGATTTATTGGATTAAAAGGTTGATGATAAAATTTATTTAATTTTAAATTAATGACCTTAGGAGATGGAAATTAATGAGTTTACCTGATGAATGGATGAAGGTGAACTTGATTAATTTGATGAGTGGATGAATGTGAAACCTGGTTTACTTGATGAATTGACCTAATTGAATGCATAATATTAATTTTGCATGTCTACATTTTTCCCGTCTTTGAAGCAATGTACTTGTTGTGTTGGTTCAAAGAATAAACTTGTCGCGATTGAAATTAAAAAGTTTTCTATTTTTTTTTTGGATGCCCTAGTGGAAAGAAGTACACTAGTACATTGCCCCCTCGAGAGATCGAGCGAAAAGATTCAATTTGAGGGTCGATCTCACGATAAAGAGATTCAAAAATGGATGGTTATGGATGATGATGCAAATGAGATGATCTTAAGATGCTTAGAATAATAAATCTATATTATCTTAAACAACTTACATGATGATATGATGTATGAGATGGATGAAATGGATGATGTGATATGCCATGATTATGCAATGGATGATTTATGAGATGCTTAGACTAACAAATCTATATTATGATGATGATATGTTGTGATTATGCAAATGTGATGATTTATGAGATGCTTAGACTAACAGATCTATATTATGATGATGATTATGCATGTGATATGATATGCAGAATACTGATGGATTGTGGATGCAGGATGGATGCACTGGTGATGATGATTAACTATTCATGATGTGATATTAGTGTGGAAAATAAGACATTAGATGATGACAAGAGGATCCAACAAGCCAAATTTATGAGAGATGATGATGATGAAATGATGATGAGAAATGGATGATTTGCCTATCAAGGATTGGGATTTTAAAACGGTCACTTACCTTATGTTTGATAACACACCTAAGCATGATGCATCAAGGTATAAAGGACCAGGATAGCGTTGTACTTAGTGTGATGGACTTTGACTCAATAGATAGATAGGAGTATTCTTGTTCACACCTGACATACGGAAACCTTGCTAGGATGCACTTTAGAAGTTTCAAACACCTCGGACCAAACACATGGAAAGGTATAACCAATCAATGCAATAGTCAACAAGCTATCCAAAACATCCTCTATACATATCTAACAAAGCAAGTATTTTCCAAGTTATTTTGCAAGAATGTCCAACAAGCAAATTAGACAAAAGAATAATGATCGTTGCCCCATTCCTATCTCTCTAAATCCTTCATTCGGATATCATTGAGAGGTCCTTGGATTAAGCACAATAAGATATGTCAAAAGACAAAGATAAAGTATACAAACAAGTTGATGTTCTTCAATACTTCTGACCAAAAGGGAATGTGTTTTTAAGGATAAGAACTGAAACTTATTACCAAAAGATAATGCCCATTGTAGGAAGGATACATCCTAGGACATGTTAGTGGATGGCGGCACGTCATTTCGTTTATCCAAAGTGCTCTTTCTGATAAATAATTCCCCTTGTACGAAGGATACATCCTAGGACATGATTTTATCAGATGATTGATATGGGACTATTTGGATGATGGACTATTGACACAAAGAATTGACCAACTTGTTTACGTATTGACTTAAACCTGAGACTTGACGTTTTTGAGTTTTACTTTTAAGCTACAAGACTTGTTTCTAACTATTTCACAAAAGGTTGAGGATGATGATTAGTTTATTAGGAGTGGTGTTTATTGCGGGTGCAAGCGAGATGAGACGGATGGATTTTTTTTTCAAATATTTGGATGTTTTTGATGTTTTGCAATGTTTTGAGGCTGTTTTTGGTATTTTTTGAGATTTTCAAATGTTTTGATTTTCAATTTTTGAATGTTTTTGGGGTTTTCTGAAATTTTGACCAAGAGACTAACCTAAGGGCCTATCCTAGGGGCCTCAAAGGTTGATCAATAGATTAGCCTTGCCTACGTTATATACGTAGAGACCACGTAGTTCAACTGACAACTTGAACGATTTACAGATGACGATATACATGATGAGATGTTAGTTTATTATGAAAGACTCCTATAGGATTGACCTAAATATTTCAGGGGATGATCAAAGATCAACCTTTCCTACGTTCAAGCTCAGAGATGACGTAGTTCAAGAAGACAACTCTATTTTTTGACTTTTTGAATGACCTTTTGACCTGTTTTTGGATTTTGATATGTTTTGAATGTTTTTGGATTATTTGATGTTTTGATGTTTTTTTATTTTTTGATGTTTTGATTTTTTGGATTTTCTGATATTTTGATGTTTTTGGATTTTCTGATATTTAGGACTTTAAGAATATACACAAATCCGATCTGATAAGAACATGCCCCCAACATGATGCAATAGACTACTCTGATAAAAGTAGGACAAACTGACCTTGAGGATGAGCCTAGTAGTACTAGGAGGGATCATGATACGAAAAGAGGACCGAGCTATGGTGCAGATGCGCATGGATGAGTGATGAATGGAGATCTGAATATGATGGATGATGGAAGCAAAATGGATGGATGATGTAGAACAAACCATAAAGATCCTAGTGGATGGAAAGTGCTTATTTACGCAAGGCGCATGTTCGCCAAGTTTTCACGAAGGTACTTTCCCAAAGTGCCACCAAAGTGGTTTTCACTAGAGGACAATTTTTCTCTTTACTATTTTTTATCCTTTTTCTATTTTTTTTGGATTTTTTTCTTTTTTGATATTTTTGTTGTCACCAAGAAGCCTGTTTTCCAGGTTTTCACCGAATTAACCATTTTTTTAGGACATTTTCTAATTTTTTGGATTTTTTGGTTTTATACCTTGAAAGATTTAGGCATAAATTTTTTTGAGATGGGATCTATTCATGGGCTCCTACAGAGGTTCTGCTTCAGGTGTTGATAACTGTTATGCCCCTGACTTGTAACTTGTTGTGATGATGAATGGTCCCAACCAATTAGGTTCAAACTTGTGTTTGCTGCTTGGGTTTGGGACATTCTTCTGATTCTCTTTTAAGACCAGTTCTCCAACTTGGAATGTCCTGCTTCTAATTTTCTTATTGTAGCTCTATTTGAGTCTATTCTGATAGACTTACAAATGATTTAAAGCATCTATTCGTCTCTCATCTAGTAACTCTAGCTCATTTAGTCTTGATACCCAGTACTCTTCATCTGTGATGAGGTTTTGCAGTGATATCTTGAGGGATGGGAGCTCGATCTCAATGGGTAGTACGACTTCTGATCCGTAGATCAAGGAGAATGGGGTGGCACCAATGGGTGTGCAAATGTTGGTTTGATAGGCCTAGAGGGTGAGATTAAGCTACAAATGCAGTCACGACCTGTGTCATTGACTATTTTCTTGAGGATTTTCAAAATGGTTTTGTTTGTAGCTTCTGCTTGGCCATTGCCTTGGGGATAGTATGGGGTAGAGAAGCGATGTTGAATTTTGAATTTCTCACACAAGTCATGGACATCCTACTTTTTGAATGGTGTCCCATTATCTGAGATAATGGCTTGTGGAACACCATATCAAAAAATGAGATAGTTTAGGATGAACTTTGAAATCTGCTTCCCAGTTATGTACATCATGGGTATGGCCTCCGCCCACTTCGTAAAGTACTCAGTTGCGGTTATAATGAATTTGTGGCCATTAGATGAAGTGGGTGTGATTTTCCCAATGAGATTGAGTCCCCACTGCAAAAAGGGCCATAGTGTGACAATAGGATGAAGCTCTTGAGTTGGAGCATGCATGAGGTCCCCATGTTGCTGACATTGTAGACACTTTTTGGCATGATCATGTGCTTCTCTTTCCATTGTGGGCCAATAATACCCCATCCTCAGTAGTTTCTTAGCTATGGTCATTCCACTCGAGTGTGAACCACAAATACTATTATGAACTTCAGTTAGAGTGGTTAATACCTCCTCAACATTTAAATAGCATAGTAGGGTTCCTTCTATGCTCCTACGATATAGGGTATCACCTAGGATGAAAAATATGGATGCCTTTTTGACAAAGGTTCGTTTTAGGTTTAATGGTAGGTTGGCGGGTATGACTCCTATTCGAAGGTATGTGTAAATGTCATGATACCAAGGTTCATTGGGACCAATGATTTCGCACACAAATTCTAATTCTGGTACCTCGAATGTGGGCACAAGAAGCTGCTCTATCAGGAGTTCATATTTTGGAACATTGTTGGGGATATCCAGTAGGGACCCAATTGTTTCCATGGCATCTGCTGCTCTATTGTTGGCTCTAGGAATCTACTCAAATCTAATTTTGATGAAGGATTCCTTTAGAGTCTCCACCAATTTCTTCTATGGAGTGAGCTTGTCTTCCTTGGTCTGATATTCATCATTGACTTGATTTATGATCAATTGGGAGTCTCCGTACACTTTGAGAGCCATGATGTTCCACTGCACTACTATTCTAAGACCTATGGTTAAGGCCTCGTATTTTGCAATGTTATTAGTGTAGGGAAATGCTAGTTTATATGACCTTGGTATGCAATCCCCTTATGGGGTGATGAAGAAGACACCAGCTCCTGATCCATGCTGTGTGTATGAGCCATCGAAGTATAGTTTCCAGTGTTCAGCTACATTGAGGTTGAAAATGGATTCATCTGGAAACTCGAAGACAAGAGGATTCTCAGAATATATAGGTACTTCTTCCAGTTGGTTTACGATGACTTGGCCTTTGATTTCTTTCAAAACCACATAGTCGATGTTGTATTCTGATAGTATCATTACCCATTTTTCCATTCTTCTGGTGAGCATTTCCTTTGATAGTAAATACTTGAGAGGATCAATTTTGGCGATGAGTTTTATTTTATGTGCCAACATGTAATGTCTAAATTTTTGTGATGCAAACACTACTGTGAGGCATGCTTTCTCAATGAATGAATAGTTTAGCTCATGCCCCACCATTGTCCTATTGATTTAGTAGATAGCCCTTTCCATTCCATTTTCTTCATGTTGAGCTAAGAGAGCTCCCAGGGCTGTTGTTGTTGCTGATACATATAAGATCAATGGTTTCTTTTGGATGGGTGGCATTAATACTGGTGGTGTTAGTAGATATTCTTTTATTTTGTTAAATGCCTCTTCACACTTGGTATCCCATTTGTACGCTACTCCCTTGTGGAGTAGGTGAGAGTATGGGTTATGTTTTTCCGCTAGTTGTGCTATGAATCTTCTAATGGATTGGAGTCTACCTTGTAGACCTCTCAATTGCTTTAATGTTTTCGGTGCCTCCATTTCAAGGATTGCTTTTACTTTTGTTGGATCCACCTTGATACCTCTCATAGACACTATATATCCTAGCAATTTACCTGATTGTACGCCGAAGACACACTTCTTTGGGTTTAGTCTGACTTTGTACTCCTCCAGTCTGTCAAAAATAGCACTTAAGGTTGCTATGTGATCTTTTCTTTTCCTAGATTTAGCTAGGATGTCATCAACATAGTCTTCAACTATTTTATGGATCATGTCATGGAATATCAATGTCATGGCCCTTTGGTATGTTGCTCCTGCGTTCTTTAGGCCGAATGGAATCATGTTCCAGTAGTAAGTCCCCCATGGACAAGAGAAAGATGTCTTATGTTGATCCTCTTTTGCTATCATGATTTGATTGTATCCTAAAAATCCCTCCATTAATGATAGCATCTCATGTCCTGCTATCATATCTACTATCATATCAATATTTGGAAGCGGGAAGTCATCTTTTGGACATGCTTTGTTGAAATCTCTGAAGTATTTACAGATTCTAATGGCTCCATCAGGCTTTGAAATAGGTACCAAGTCTGATACCCATTCTAGATAATCTATTGGTCGTATGAATCCTGCATCTAGTAGCTTTTTTAACTCCATTTTCACCAATAAGGCAATCTGAGGGTAAATTTTTTGAAGCTTTTTTCTGATAGGCTTTGCTTCTGGATACACTACTAAGTGGTGAACCATAGCTTTGGATCAAGTCCTAGCATGTCAGCATAACTCCATGTGAATTTTATCTGTATTTCCCTTAAGAAGGCTGCTAGGAGCTCTTGATCTTCTGATAGTAGTGATTCTGCATAGAATGTGATATGCGGGGTCTCCTCTGTTCCTAAGTTGATTGGATTGCATTTTTCTGCCAAGACTGCTGACTTTTCCTGATGAATGGCTCTTAAAGGAAGATTGAATCCCCCATCCTTAGGTGCCTCAGAGAGGTTTTCACCATTAGAGGCATCCTTTCTTTTTACTTTTTTCTTGTCAAAGAATGCCACAGTGTGGTTTTCACTCAAGGACTTGGATATTATTCTTAATTTCTCACTATTGTGGCGAAGGATTCAATCGTTTCCCCATAATAGGCATGTGTGTCCAACTCCATTATAAACCCTACTTTGTGATCCCCATCTGAAATGTTGTCCCGCAATCCCATGAATTCTGAGAGTGCCTCATCATTTTTGAATGTATCAAGAATCGGTGGTCCTCGTTGGTCATAGTTGATGAGTTGGGGGTATACTAAACAGATCTCATGATTTTGATGGTCCATTTCAAAGGAGACGGTGCTAATCATGCAAAGGGTGGTATCCTCAAATAACCTAGGTAGATTAGTCATGGTATCCTCGTCATCGCTACTATTATAAATGTCAGTTATAAAGTTGTGTATGTCTCTACCTATGGATATTGGTAAGCTGACTTTTGCTGTGGTCGGCTAAGGAGGAATATTAACCATTCTAACCAGAGGAATTCGGCCACGTATGGTTATACTCGGAGGGGTACATCCAAGGCCAAGATTTGTTATCGGTCGCATCTTTGGCACGATAGGTATTATGAGCCCATTATCATTTTGTCCCAATCTTTGATTTTTGTCGTAGCCTATTGCAAGCATCATTTGCAAACCCTTTCTTCTGTTATCCATTGGTAAATCTGGTATTGGTCTTTCATCTTAATAGAGCATGTGTGATGGATCTTCCTCAATAACCTCCTGGCCAAGGTCTCCCCAGCTTGTGAATTAAGGATAGTCTTTAGGATACGTTTTTGATGTGGAAGCTTGATTTTCTTGTGGACATCCCTGTGATCTAGGAGATTGTGGTAACTCTCCTACCACAAAAGCATTGTTAGGGAGCTTGTAGCTTCCACAACCATCATCTTGGATGATGAGCTTGATGTGGAAAATGGTGGGAATGGTGGGAGTGGCGGGTGTCTCTATCGCATAAGTGGACGCGAGAGTGGCAAGGTCGATGTATGGTGTGGCTGGGCCCTCATCATTTTTTGGTACTTGGGGGATTTTCTAGTACTTTTCTTCAAGATTTTTGCAATACAAAAAAGGTTCAGGATCTCCATGGACAGTAACTTCTTGTCCATTATGTGTAAATTTCACACATTGGTGGAAAGTTGATGCTACTACTTTCATCATATGGATCCATGGATGTCCTAAGAGGATGTTATATGGCAAGTCAAGGTCCAAGACCTGACAAGTGGTTTCAATGAGAGCTGGCCCTACTTGAATAGGGAGTTGGATCATTCCTTGAGACACTCTTTCTTGATCATTGTATGCTCTTATCGTGATACCCTTCCCTTTGTTGATAGAATCTTCTAATATTTTCAACTGCTTGGTGAGGCTGAGAGAACAGATACTCAAACCCGCACCTCCATCCACCAAGACCCTTTTGATTTTTCTCTTATGTACTATGGCTTCCAATTGAAGTGCACGATTGTGAGATGGTTGGGTGGGGAAATATTGGTCAGAGAATGTAAGAATATTAGGCGTAATGATGTTTCCAACCATAGCTTGGAATTGCTTCGCATCAAGATCTGTGAGGACAATGGATGAGGCCAATGCTTCTTCAAGGATTTTCCTATGGGCAGATGATATTGCAACTCCATGATGGATATTTGTGTTGGCGTTCTCTTGAGTTGATCTAGGACATTATAGCCATTTGGAACAGATCTAGATGCAGGGGTTTTGTTTGGCTAGGATGATCCTATGATGGTTACTTTGCTGCCTCTTGTGGTGACTCCACAATCTTTGGCATAGGCGGCCTTGATAGTAATGACCATGTAGTTTTCATCTAGGGAGGCGACAGCTATTTCATACACATGATTTACGTTTGAGTGGGTGCCTTTCCCTTTATCATTTTTATTCCCTTTGTTACCATGATTCGGCATCGGATTCGTATATATCTTCAGATCCTGATTTCCTGTAGGTTGTTCCACGTTTATAATTCTTTTATCAATTAGATCTTGGATGATGTTTTTCAATCTCATGCAACTGTTTGTGGTATGGCATTTTATTTTATGGAATTTGCAAAGTTGATTCTCATTATACCAAGGAGGTTTCACATTCGGTTCTTGGCAATTCTCAAATGTAGGAGCTTGGATGATTTTTTCATCTATCAACTTTTTCATTATGTCCTCAAGTGGTTTCCCCAAAGTGGTGTATTTTGGCTTGGGATAACTCTTGCGTTGGGGTGGTCCTCTTTGCCCATTGAGATTATTGATTGTTGGATTGTTGTTTGGATGGTATGTCATGTGATGATTGTTTTGGTGTTGTGTTTGAATTTGTGGTGCAGGTGTATGTTGACGAGGAACACTAATGACCACCTTGGCATTGACGACACCATCATTAGTATTGTTTTTGTTCCTTGCCCACGTGTGAGGTTTATCGTTGTAATTGGATGGTGGGCGGTTGTTTTTTTGTTTGGGGTATGATGTTGATTCTGCGGGTTGAATCATAAGGGCTTTTTTGATGCAGAGCACCTTGGGGATCAATTGATCATATGTGGTGATGCCCTAAACCTTGAGATGAAATGCCAAGCGGCCTTCAAGGTTGGCTATGATGGTGCAAACTTTTTGTTCTTCTGGCATGTTCCACTTGCTCCGATTGGCCTTAGATCACCATCATTGTAGGAATGAAGCGAAAGATTCACCCTTTCCTTGTTTCAAAGCTAAGAGTTCTTCTAGACTAACATCCATTGTAATGTTGCATGTGTAGTTCTTAATGAATGCATCTATAATTTCTTGAAATGTTCTAATGCCTATAGGTAAGTGAGAGAACCATTCCATAGGATGGCCTGCCAAACTCCTAGTAAATAGCTGCATCAGATAAGTATCGTCATATGCGACTTCCGTGCAATGAACCTGGAATTCCCTGATGTGATCTTCAGGGTTTCCCGTCTCTCAATATTTGTCAAATTTGGGGATTTCAAATCCCTTGGGGAATGGTTTCATCTCTAGGCTCCTATCAAATGGATAGGGACACAAGTTGCTGGGTGTTTTCATTGTTCACCAAGATTGCAGATTGAGCACTTGTTGCGAAAGCAACCTGATTTGTGTCATCACATCATTTTGCGGATCATGGGGTGGGATGAAAGTGCTTTGGTGTGTTTCAATCATGGGTTGGATGGGTGGGTTGGTCGGTGTGTTGCCCGATGGTATCTGTATGTTTTTCCAAGCAAGGTAGGCTTCCACCTACTTTTGTATGAACAACGCTTGTTGTTGACCTTGTTGTTGATGCGCTAATATTTGTGCTTGTTGTTGCACTTATTGTTGTTCCAACAACGCTTGTTGTTATTCTTGTTGTTGTTCCAACAATGCTTGTTGTTGGGTTGCCAATTCTGCCACTTCTTGTTGCTCTTGATATTGCTTTATTGCTTGCTAATATGCTTGCAATTGCGCTACTTGTCTTTGTGTAAGAAGTTTTGCTTGATATTGGGCTTGTTGTGCCTAATATTGAGCTTGTGCTTGAGCTTGCGCTTGTGTGGCTTGTGCTTGTACTGCTTTTTTTTTCAATAGAAGTTGTGCTTGAGTGGCCTTTTCTGCTTGCAATGCTTGCGTGACTTGTTTTTGTTGTTGTTGAAATAAAGCTTGGGCTTGTGTGGCTTGTTGCATTTGTAGTGTAGCTTGGGCTGCTTGGGCGGCTTGCACAACTTGAGTGGCTTGTTGAGTAGCTAGGTATACGACTTTTAGTTTTTGCACTTGTTGGAATCCTCTTTGAAAAGTAGCTTGCAATGTCACATTCTATTGGTTTGATGTGGTGTAATTTGGTGGTGGTGGGGGTGGTGGTGGATTCGGAATGGCGTTTGTGGTGGTGGTGAACAGTGATGTTGTGTTGATTATTTGATTGGTAACTGGCACCATTGATGTGATTGGCCCATGAGATATCATGCTTTGAGATGTTATGGGGGTGTTCGATGATGTTGCAATTGCTTGTGCATTTGTCATCTATTGTTGTGATGTTGATGACAAGTTTTGAGCGTTTGAAATAATGCTTTGGTTGATATTTGGGATGTTTTTTTGATCGATACTTGGTAAAGGGGGAAGCCCTAAGCCAAGGAGTGGTGCGGATGATGATGGCAATGGTGGAAGTGGTGGAAATGTAAGGGGTGTGAGTTGTGAAAATGTTGTGGTGCCAAAAATACCCCCAGGTCTGAACATATCTCCTTCCTCTTGCGAATTTGTGAGGAGAGGTGTTTGAGGTGTTGCATGGAAGAATGATGATGATGGATCATAATGGAAGGTGAGAGGAACATTCTTATGTAATGGGTTTTCAGGTATTTTTTCTTCCCAAGTGGTGCTTGCATCCAAGTTTTGATTATTAACAAGGGGGTGTGTTTGAATAGCATTGAGAAATGCATTTCCCTTATTAACGTTAGGTTGGGTTGGAGCAAGAGATGTCATAATTTTTGGAATGTTTTGCATGATGTTTTGGGATGGGGGTGTAGATGAGATGGGAATGGTGGATGAGATTGGAGGAAATGATGTCTCCACTATGGTACTCATGTCAAAATCTAAAGGTAACTTGGCCCCTTGTTTTGCTAATTCAAGCATGTATAATGAAGGGTTGAGCCTCATCATGATGTTGATGATTTTATGGTTTTCCAGATTTTGAAGCATTTTAGTCGTGATTCATGAGTCATTCCAAAAGTAAGATCCTCTCCTTGGTTTTCCTCTTGTGGATTTTGCGATGATGTTGGAAGGTTAACTATGAGAGTTCCAGACCCAATGGGATTCATTTCAAGAGTGGTTTGACTTAAATCACTTGAAGTGGGTGTTTCTTTGTTGGATTCCATGCTCTTCTTGTATTGAGATCTAGTTTGAACCATAAAACAAGGATCTCTTGATTCTTTGGATTGATCTTTTTTTTGTCTCAAAGTGGAAAATTTTAGGATATCTTGAGGATCGAAAGGTGATATGATGATGATGTAAAAGATGAATGATGTGGATTTTATGATCTTTTGGTAAGTCTTGAAGGAGATACTAGGCTTTTGGGACTTTTGTATATGTTTCAGATTTTGATTTGGGATTTTTCCTTGATTGAATTTGATTTTGATTTGGATTTTGAACAAATAGACCCTAAGATGTTTGGATGATTATCTAAGGGATATATTTGATCAAAGGATGATAATCTGAATATGTGCGGGGAGAAGGATACATTACCCACACCTATCCAAACAAGATGATAGTTTCACTAAGCATATGAAGAAGGGTTCATCTACATATACTAAGCTAAACGAGATGGTTTTGATAACTTTTAACTAAGCATATGCAAAAGGATACATCTACACATACCTAGCCAAAGGTGATTTTGATAATGTTTTCAAGGATTTAGTCTCAAGGATTTTGATGATTTTGTTTTTTCCAAAAAGCCTAGCATTAAGGATGATTTCAAGATTTTCCAAAAGGTGATTGTGAGATGATGTTTGTTTTGATGTTTTGAAGGATGGATGAAAAATATTTTGATTTTCTTTGATCCTAAGATGAACCTAAAAAAAAAGACACTTTGTTTGCCTAGACCTAGGTATTCAAGAACAAGCTTTTCTCTAAACAAGATGTTCAAACTCTCTGAAAAGATTTGGGTTTTGGCAGTAATAGAATGAATACAAACTGGGATTGTTCCTTGAAGCCTTTTTGTAAAAGTTGAAAAGTAGTCTTTGTCTAACTTCGTATAACATAGAGAGACGTTATTGATGGGCTTTCACACTAAGGGCTTTCACCTTTCGTTTCTTGATCTTGATTTTGCGTGAAATCATTGAAGACACATGTGTGGGGTCCAATTGTTTTTAATATTTTCTTAATGTATTCTTTTTACCACAAACACACTCTTGATTAGATTTCAAACTGAATGTCCAATTATTCAACTTCGTCTCATTTCACAAGGTATATTATGTGAAACTTTGATGAAATTAAGGCAAGGGTTACCTATTGTTTAAATTTAGTGGGAAAATTGAGATGTAAACTCAAGTGTTTAGAAACCTCTAAGGATGTAATCCCAAGGGCAAGCAATAACACGAGAATTTGATCAATGGTATTTTCCTCCTACAGGGTTTGAAATTTTGAGGATCATGTTGAATGTTTTTTTTCAAATGTTTTCGAACAAGAAAAGCGTTTTGTAACCAAGAACAAGTACAACCCTATGGATGTGTAAGACAATATTTGTTGAATCCCCACTTGGACAAGTCCAGCTATGCTTATCTTTAGTGAATGGTTAGATGCTTGACCCCATTGGCTCCCCTCCACGACACTCACTTATACGGGGCAGCCAAGCATCAACACCCATGAAACTCCCATGGAATGTTTTCCATTTCTACTAAAGACCGTAAAAGTGTGGGGTGGCTTCAGAATGACCGTTCTTGCACCAACAAATAGATTAAGGATTTTGGAAAATTCTAGCACATGGGTTTTAATAAGGACTTTTCATTCATGGAGATTGACCCATACGGCAAGATTGCCCTTTTGGATCCATCTTGTCAGAATCAACCATGTGATATTGGAATTTCTTCCAATATCCACATTTATATCCCGGTTGGAAATACTTTTGGCTTTAGAGTGTTACCGGTTGAGTCGTTCCCTTGGGTGAGTACTTTTTCCCCAAGGTAGGCCCTCTAGGATAAATAAAAGTGAGTAAAAAGAAAATCCCTAACTCAATCAATCTTTGATAGCAACAAAGAGAGAGAATATACGCGATAATTCCTCCACTCACACTTGCACAAGATCTTGTTCAATTTTAAACCCAAATCGAAGTGTGGAGGTGATGGCTTTGTCTCACCCTAAATTCATGAAAAAGTCCTTTTGATTCTCAAGATTGCTATAAAGTGTGAGAGAAGCGCATACGTCCTTTTTCGATGCCTTTAGTTTAAGTAAGCTTTCACAAAAAAAAAAAAATTGCACTTGATCTTTTTCAATCCACAAAGCAAAATGTGAGTTCTTTTTAAGCACCAAAAGATGAATGAGAGACACTTTGTTCAATTGTTAATCCAAGAAACAAAATCTAGTAAGTTGTTATCCTAAAGTTTGTTTTAACCTTTGCAAGAAGAAATTGAAAGATTCTTTTTAAAACCAAATGAAAATTAGTGTCCTAAGAATGAAAAAAATAACGATTTCTTGGAGAAGTGTTTAAACAAAACTCTTAAAGTGTTTAAAAACACTTTGATCTTTCAATCTGTAATCTTCATGTTTCATTGTTCTTCGTTTTCCTTCTTTGCTTTTCTTTGTTCTCCTTCATTTTCACCTTCATTTCCCTTCGTTATCCTCATTTTCCTTGCTTTCCTCTTTCACTTTCCTTCCTTCTTTGCTTTCGTTGTTTACCTTCAAGCTAATGAAAGCGGTGGTGTAGAGCCGTGTCCAACAACCTTTGACCTGGAATCTTCCCAAAAACCAAAAACACAACTCTTTATGGTGAACGCAATATAAGTGGCTTTAAAGCAAATACACCATAGGAAAACTATAGAATCTTTTGGTGTTCCTTAAACAGAATACCAATAGTATGCATTTGATATAAACTAGAGCCTATCTTGTAAGATTTCAAAATATGCGTCATAGACAACATAAGAATTATGCATCTTTGGTGTAAAGTTAAATGCACCCACTTCTAATAAACAAAACACAGATTTGTACGAGGCTTCACATTAATCTTGCTCTAGATTTGGATTATTTTTTTTATTTTTTTTTTAAACCTTGTTATAGGAAAGACTTTTTCTTATCTTTTAAGAGCACAAAATATCAAAAATCTAAAACAAATCTAATAACAGAAATAGAAATTTCCTGTGAATTTAATTGGAAAAGGCCCTCCTTCTAGCGCCACAATCAACCACCTAAAATATGCAATGCACTCATAACCTCAAATGCATGTTAAGTTATGGGTTAGTCATATGCAAATCTATCAAATGCCTCTATGAAATAACAATGTCATGCTTCAAAGATGCAAAAAAATAACTAAGAAGATCAAATAAACATATAGAAGCAAGATAAAGTACCTATTCCATATTCGATTGGTGTCAAATATGCCAATTAACCTTTCCCAATCGTTCCTCAAAAATTGAAATGATGAGATGCAATGGTGATGAAGAGAAAAATTAGTTCTCAAACCAAGAGAGTAACTTTGCATAAAATTTGTAGATGGTTTTGATGAAGAATCAACCCTCTATTTAAACATTTTCAAATTGGAAGAATCCTCATAAGATATCAATGTGGGATTAAGTTTGGACAAATGAGATGAGGCCACTTGTCAACCTATGATAGGTTGAGGTATGAGCAAGTTTTCGCCAATGTGCCCAAGAGGGGGAAATTCAAATTCAAATTGTGAAATAAATGTTGAGAGGGGGACATGAACATGAGAAGTTAATGCAATGTTGGAGGGGACAAGTCAACTTGTCATCATTTTCGAACTTGAGGGAATATACTGTTTTATTCCAAGTTGAAAGAAAATAAGGGTTTTAATAAATCAATAAATTGATTTATTTGTGCAAGTGGGAATATCTAGAGGATGTGATGGGTGGTTAGGTTAGGCTAATTAGGATTAGATTAGCTAAATGATGATTAGGTGAGTTTCACCCCTTTTGACTTGAATATTTGAATTTATTTAAATAAAGAGGAATGGAAAATGCATTTGGGATTTAATTCAATGAATGTTTGATTTATTTGATTATAAATTTTATTTAATTTTAAATTAATGACCTTAGGAGATGGAAATTAATGAGTTTACCTGATGAATGGATAAAGGTGAACTTGATTAATTTGATGAGTGGATGAATGTGAAAACTAGTTTACTTGATGAATGAAACTAATTGAATGCAAATGCTTGACTGAGATAAATGCGTTTAGATTTAGTGATTGTATCGTTTACCTCTTCCCAAAAAAAAATACATGGCTTTAATTTTTTGATTAGACATTTTGAAACGATCTTTCATAGCAATCTATTCCCCTAATGCTATAATCAATTCATTGTAAGATCAATTTATAATCCTTTAAGAACCAATGCTTTAATCGTTAGTCTCATTGCTACCGTACAAATTAATCTCCTTTACATAGAAATATTATATCAAAGGCTAGATAAGCTTGTGCATAGATGTTAGTTCATAAAATGACAACTATAATTGATAATGCATAAGCCAGCTAGGCCACAACGAAGTCATAAATAAGGCTTATGAAGCCTTGTTTCAATTTAAAGGCCAAGAATAAGGACATAGGCACAACATTTCAATATCCGTCTACATTATATTCTACAAGGTCTAAGCGTATAAGTTGTGCCTAAAAGGAGATTAGCATAGAGGATTGGCACCTAGAAATCTGCACATAGCCTAAACCTCCATACTCATTAGCAATGGGTTAGTTCCACTTATGCAAACTTACAAATGCTCCTATGAAATAATACATCATGCCTGACAAACAAGATAACCAAACAAACTATTTGAAAGCATAATAGAAGCACAATATATACCTATTCCATAGTGGATTGGTGCAACTTTGATATGAAAAGTGGCCCTTTCCCAACCCTTGACAAGCTCAATGATGAAGATTGTTGAAAATGCTATGAAGTGGAAAAAATTAGCTCTCAATGTGAAGAGAGTAACTTTGCATGATGATTGTGGATGATTGTGGCTGATAAAATGAAGGATAGCCTCTCCATTTATAGAAGAGTTTGATGAGAGAAGAAGAAAACGGGATGAACATGGGACTAATTTTCAACCAATGTAAAGGTGCCACTTGTCAAGAGATGGATGGGTGAAGGATGTGCAAGTTTGGATGAATGTGCCCATAAATACACATATTTGAAAATTGAAAATGTTGAAATGACAAGGTGGAGGGAGAGTCACATGGACTAATGACCACTTGGCTCAATGCAAAAAAACTTGTAAGGTGACATAATTTCCTTGTTGGAAGGACTCATCCCACTTGGAGGGGGATTTGAAATGGAGGAATATTCTATTTTTATTTCTTGTTGAGAGAAAATGAAGATTTAATAAATTAATTAAATGATTTATTTGTGCAAGTGGGAAAAGCTAGAGGATGTGACATGCATTAGATTTAACCTTAATTATGATTTGATTAACTTAAGTTAAGATTAGGTGATTTGACCTTTTGACTTATATTTATGGATTAAAATAAATCAAAAGAAGATGGAAAATGATTTAGACTTTGCTAAATAAATATTTTGATTTATTCAACTAAAGGGGATGTTGCTAGTATTAAAGATGAATTTATTTAATTTAAATGGAGGACTTTAGAGATAAATCAAATAAACTTGATTTATTTAATGAATGGACGAATGTGACTAAATTAAATGCATGATGCTAGTTTTACATGTCTACAGTTCCCTTGGGTGAGTATTTTTTCCCCAAGGCAGGCCCTCTACGATAAAAAAAAGCAAGCAAACATATTTATAACTCGATTGATCTTTGTCGAGAAACAAAGAGAGAATACACACTATAGGTTTACTCACACTCGCAAGATGTTTTGTTCAATTTTAATCCCAAAATGAAATGTGGAGGAAATTACTTTACCCAACTTAAGATCACCAAAAGGCATTTTAATTCTCAAAATTGACGTGAGGCACGAGAGAGGCACATACGTCCATTCTATGGTATTACTTTGAGTAATCAATTATAAGACAAAGAAACACTTGTTCATTTTAAGTCCACAAGGAAAAAGTGAATTCTTTTTAAAGCACCAAATCAAATGTGGAATTTTCCTTGTTCAATTGTTAGCCTCAAACAAAATTTAGTGATTTTGTCCTAAGATTCATTTTAAGCTCTTTCTATCAAAAAATAAAGCTTTTGTAGTGTTCTTTTTAGAATCCAAAAAGATGAGAGTTGGTTTAAAACAGAAAATTAAACCATGAAACCGAAGGTCTAAGAATTTATAAACATTTGTCAACTTCAAGATTTAAGGCTTCAATCCTCTTTAATTCCAAGATTCTTCAAAGATTGCTTCCAATGCTTCAACATTGTGAGTTCTTCGTGCAAATGAAAATCCCTCCTCCTTCATTTTCCTTTTCCTTCCTTCCTCGGTTTCCTCCCTTTTCCTAGTTTTGTTATCCCATGAAAGACAATCATGAAAGAATTTATTTAATTAAAATCATTTTAAACATTAACTTGAAACAATAAAATTATTTTAAATAGAAAAGAAAAATGATTGTGAACTTTTAGAAAAAATAATGCAGCATTAATAAGAATCATTCTTTCCAATGGATTTTCACAATATCAAAGCCTTTAGCTAAAATATCTAGTCATCAATGGAGAAAAAAAATAAAATCAGACCATTTAATGTAGTGGGGTAAAGATTTTGCTGACAAGTAAAGATATGATTGTTTTTTTTTTTTTACTTTTCCTGGAAAAGATATTAAATGAGTAATACCAAATAGCAAAGATGTAATATTTAATGCATTAAACTAGACTTTAATATGTAGACATCGCGCCTTCCAAAGCATAGATATTTAAGTTGGACTGCTAGATAAATGCTTCATATGAAATCATTTTCTTTCATACCAAATTTTTACTTATTGATAATTATATGGGGTAATAACTACGATTCTGATTAGGCTACCAAACAGGCCACCCAGGTACTATTAATACAATGAATCCTCACTTGATCTTTGTTTCTTTTCACAGTCCCCTCATTCGTAAAGAAAATAAAGAGCTACTCACCAACTAGTGTCTTACCTTCATTAGCTTAAATTCTTAAAAAAATTCCAATGCATTGAAATTCAGTACATGTTATTTTATGGCCTAGCTACTCCATCATCCACAACGTCCTTACTTTTAATATTGATGGCTAGTCTTTTCTTGACAATTTTACCTAGCTGACTTTAATACAAAAACATGGAAAGAGAAGAAAAAATGATCAGTGCCTAATGTTAAAACATTTGAGAATGACATTTTTTCTTTGAACAAGCAGATATTAGAGGAGTGTATTAATGATTTTTTTTTTATGGCGCAACAACCCCTACTCTTAGTGATGATGCTTAAATTATATGCCATCATCTACTACACCTATGATCTGCAGTAAACAGGAATGTGACTTCAATTATATGTGAACTCATAGTTGTTTCGTTGCGCCTATGGCTGTAGAAAATCTTTCTTTCCCTTCAACAGAACCATACTCCTTTATCATTTCCCATCTACTAATAAACATTACACAAGTTTATTGTCTTACATCTTAGCCTGGCCTTTTGGAGACTCTTTTTTTTTTCAAAAAGTATGTATGCCTTCGTTACACAGGACCTGTACAGTCCGCGTATGTAAATGTCTATGCCCGCGAACTCCTATGTATGCCCAAGTATGCCTTTGTTAATCCATAGTTTGTGATTGAAGGGGTTCTTACAAAAGAAAATAGGCATTATGACAGGAAACTATCAGGATATGGACATCAAACCTAGCTTGTTTTCCACAAAAAGGCTAAGACCACGAAAAAGATTGTGCTGAGGCTGCAGTGTCAATCATGCAAACATGTTTCCCAACATCCAATCAAGCACTGTAAATATTTTGAGATTAGCGGAGACAAGAAAGGAAAGGGAACTTCTCTATTTTAGGTGCATCCAACTACTAATTAATGTTGAAATGATTCAATCAGTCTAACTAATATATTCAAGCAACATTGATGATGCAATTTATCAATTGTCATGATCAATAGTTTACTTTTCTTGTCAAAGTAGTTAAGCTTCTAGAAAATTCTAATAGCCAACTTTTTATGAAAATGCTTTGTAGCATAGTTGGAAATAACTTGTGAGTTTTTACAATAAAGAAACCCTCGATTGTTCTTTCCTTGGCAGATTTTGAATTGTGAGTTATGAAATGAAGTAGAATGTGCTAGATTATGCTAGATTAAAAATGTATTAAGTGTGATTGCAATCATCCAAAGGAGGACCATACAAAAATTGCAAAAGAATCAAATCCAAGAGACTGGAAATGCACAAAATGCAGCATCCTAATTTTTAGAAGAGATATGACATACTTCAAGTGTGATCGTAAGCATTCAAAGAAGACCCAAAAAAAAGGGTTCAAAACAGCTAAATCTAGTAGACTGGAAATGCTCATCCCATAATACGTGTACCTCAAGAAACATCTATGAGCTTTCATAAGCAATATTCACATGTGAGATAAATGCACAAACCTAGGATTGGAAAATGTACACTTTGATTTTTTTCTACAATGGCCTAAAAGGAATGTTTGAATTCTTCGAATTGAGTGAGTGGTATGCCTTTAATGCCTCTAAAAATGTACTAGAAATGTAGAAGAATAAGATGAGAACACACACATTTAAAGTAATCGATCACAAATATCAAACACTAGTAATGCATATATAAATCCCCGATAGTGCAAATAAATGAATAAATTGAATCAAATCTATTTCCTACAACAAAACACAAAAGGTCAAATAATGCCCTCCTTCTAGCACCATTATGTGGATGTGAAAATCTGCAAATGGCTAAAACTCTAAACAAGACATTATCATGATTAGTGTTTTAAAAGCAAAGCAAGCATTCAACATGCCTATGAAATAATACATCATGCTTCAAAATGCAAACAAATGAAAAAGATGATCAAAGCATATAAAAACATGAAGTATACCTATTCCATAGTGGATTCGTGCCACTTTTCTATGAAAAGTGGCCCCTTTCCCAACCCTTGACAAGCCAATGATGAAGATGCAATGCTATGATAGTGGACAAAAATAGTTCTCAATGTGAAGAGAGTAACTTTGCATGAAGTTGTGGATGATAAAATGAAGGATAGCCTCTCCATTTATAGAAGATTTTAATGAGAGAATAAGCAAATGGGATGAATGTGGGATAAAAACCAAACCAATAGAAGGAATCTGCTTGTCACCATGTGAATGGGCCAAGGATGTGCAATTTTTGATGAATGTGCCCATAAATACATATAATTGAAATTTGAAAATGTTGAAATGACAATGTGGAGGGAGAGTCAAATGGAGTAATGGCCACTTGGATCAATGCAAAAGGACTTGTAAGATGAAATAAATTCCTTGTTGGAAGGACTTATCCCACTTGGGGGGAGATTTGAAATGGAGGAATATTCCATTTTTATGCCTTGTTGATGGAAAATGAAGATTTAATAAATTAATTAAAATCATTTATTTGTGCAAGTGGGAAAAGCTAGAGGATGGGACTTGCACATTAGATTTAACCTTAATTATGATTTGATTAACTTAAGTGAGGATTAGGTGATTTGTCTTTTTGACTTAGATTTATGGATTGAAATAAATCATAAGGAGATGAAAAGTGGTTTGGTCTTAGTTAAATAAATGTTTTGATTTATTTAGCTAAAGGGAATGATGTTAGTGGTTTAATTAAATAAGTTTGATTTATTTAATTAAATGAAGAACTTTAGAAGTTAATTACATAAGATTGATTTAATTAATTAAAGGGGGACTTTAGGATTGATTTACGATTTAATTAAGTAAATTTGATTGGTTTGATTAATAGAGGAATTAAGATGGATTAATTAAGTAGTTAATAAAGGGGTGATTTAAAGAAGAATCAAAGTTAGTTGATCAAGACATTTTTCATGTCTAAACATAATCATGTTAGAATCATCGTATGCATCATCATAAGTATATTAGGTCATCCTTATTACATCAAAAAATAAAAAAAACATATATAGCATTCCATCATAAGGAATCATCCATATAAGCATCACATGTCATAACCATATGATACCATATTGCATCCATAACCTATTAGCATACATCTCATTGCATATATCCTTCATAATCCTTGCATACCATAAGAAGGAGATCAAAATGAGATCATTGTATTTACATACATACATTTCCATAATCTATATCACATCATATCATAATCATAATGCATCTATAACATTGTAAAGAATAAAATAAAGGTAAATTAAGCACATCCATCCATACATCATAACATAGAAAATCACATATAAGAATAAACCATACAATATACATCCATAATGTATCATAACATATCAAATCATCTCATAATCATATAAATTGATAATGACATAAGCATCATAATCCATCACATAGACATGTATATAACATAGGAACATAAATCATGTAAGCCATCACCAAAATCATGCATCTCACATATATATATAAAATGGTGTCATATTACAATATCATTATGTATCTCAAAATGGAGCTTATAAGATCAAAATAAGAAAATATCAGTGTCTAACACACGTATAAAATAAGGCTATCCCAAGATTCACATATCTCTTGAAGCAGATGGCCCTAATGAGGGAGGTTTATCCTATTGTGGTTGTGATCCTGAAGCCCTATGTCCTAGTCACAATAGTTGACCATATGGAGAAGGCCTAGGTGATCTAAGTTTAGAAGTCTACAAATAATATGCACTTAACTCCTAATCAGATATTTTTCCCGATCCAATAGAATTGTGTGATCATGTATTTTAACTGTTGAAATAATAGAAATTAGCATTCACTTGTTCTTATCCAAAATTAATAAAACTTAAAATAATTACTTAAATATCATAATTAGAAACTCAAGAAATAATTACTGAAGCAAATTATAAGACAAAAGAGAAGAAGAGAGATCACCAGCTTGATAACGGAGTTTGCTCGATTTGAGCTACGTCTTCAGGTATGCTTCTCAACAAGGAACCGCTTTATTAATGATGCCAATACATTATGGCTTCTATGTACATCACCCAAGCTTTAGTCCTATAATAATATCTCTCATAGTCTACTTTTACATTTGAAGACACTGGTGTACTCTTCCTTTCTCAGGTTCGGCTTCAATTGCCTCTTAACCCAATTACATAGAAAAGTATTACAAAAACAATATGTATTTGTGCTTGAATAATCCTCCTATATGAATAATTCTCTTCAAGAGAATTTCTTGTCAAGAAATCACCTGCAAAAATCCCTCTAAAGTTGTCACATCACTTGGTTGAAAAATTAAGAACCAACACCCCCTTTGTATACATAAAAATATGCTATATGGGGTGTAACCTCCATATTTTATAAATAACTCCCCATGAACAAATAAAACAATAACCCTCTTAAACAAAATAACTCCCTTTTAAAAAAATTCCCTCTTTTACAATTCGTTTATAACCTCCCTTTAACAAAAATAACCTTCAATTTTGTCTTAGCCCTCTATTTTCATGTTTTAGGGCTTTACAACTTACATTTGGTTTATTTGTTTTTTTGGCATTATTCATTTTTAGGGCTATAGTTTATATTTTAAGGTTGAAATTATATTTAGGGGAATTAAATCTTATTTAAAGATTTATGTAGACAGAGGGATTTTCCTTTTATCATGAAAAATGGTATGGCAAGAGGATTTTAAGGCATGGGTTAAGGGATCAAATCCCACTAAATCCTCCTTATTTTATTTTTTTAAACCATACATTTTTTTCCCTTTAATAATTATGGTTTAATCCATATTTATGCCAACTCACTACTCCTACCATGTCATATGCCACTGCCCTACCAAGTGTCGAGCTTTGGTGATGCCACGTCATCATTTTGACTAAGTTTGACCAACACTTTAGCCGGTTATAAATTTCACATAAAGATCTAGATTTCGTCCTTTCAAAATGCATCAAAAAGCTCTCATTGAGCTACACATGAGGGAACTGGTAGAGAAATGTTCCATGATCATCAATTTTTCCATTTGAGTAGCTTTGATGATGTGTTGACTAAATTTGACCAAGCATATCTCTCGTATACCGTCTCCTTTTGACGTGATTCAAGTTGCATCCGGACCGTTTCAGTCAGGTCTTAAATTTGAGACCACTTCCATCTGATTATGTGGTTTTCGGATCCTCCTAGATCACTAGGCTAAGAGACTCCTCCATTGCTCTGAGTCTGGTGAGAGTGTGACCTGCTATCGCTCTAGGTCTATGTGTAGCTCAATACCCTCTTTGCCAATGGAACTTGATGCTCATATAAATACCTGTAGTATCGAGCCTCCTATCTTGCCCAGAAGAGTTGATGACATAGCTTGGCTATTGGTCTATTGATAGTTAAAATAAAATATAGAAACCGCTAGTCAACTCTCTATCTCCTAATGGCAATCATGTCTCTCTCAGTAGTGAGCCTATCCACCTCAGCTTGTAATACCTAAACACATGCATCCTTAGTCTAGAATTTTTCTTGAAAATCTATGATATGATGATACATTGACATGTCTCCCTCTACCTCCTCCATAGCCTCCAAAATAGGCACATCCTGATAGCCCTCACTCAGACCCTCTCCAAAGACAATCTACTCCTCAACTACTCTCTTTTCCTCTCCCATCTCTTCCTCCCCCATCTTC
>VDFB02000003.1:319992113-320068530 GCA_007258455.2 Sequoia sempervirens | reverse complement strand
CATCAATGGAGAAAAAAAATGTAACCGCATCATTTTAATGTAGTGAGGTAAAGATTTTGCTGACAAGTAAAGATATGATTGATTTTTTTTTTTACTTTTCCTGGAAAAGATATTAAATGAGTAATGCCAAATAGCAAAGATGCAATATTTAATGCATTAAACTAGACTTTAATATGTAGACATCGTGCCTTCCAAAGCATAGATATTTAAGTTGGACTGCTAGATAAATGCTTCATATGAAATCATTTTCTTTCATACCAAATTTTTACTTATTGATAATTATATAAGGCTTAACTACGCATTCTCGATTAGCCACCAAACGTTACCCAGGTAATATTAATACAATGAATCCTAACTTGATCTTGTTTCTTTCATAGTCCCCCATTCATAAAGGAAATAAAGAGGTACTCACCAACTAGTGCGTTAACTTCATCAACTTAAATCCTTAAAATATTACCAGTGCATTGAAATTCAGTACATGTATTTTATTGCCTAGCTACTCCATCATCCACAGTGTCCTTACTCTTAAGATTGATGGCTAGTCTTTTCTTGACAATTTTAACTATCCGACAATAAAATAGAAATATGGAAAGAGAAAAAAAAATTAGTGCCTAATGTTAGCAGATTGGAGAATGACATTTTTTTTTGAACAAGCAGATGTGAGAGGAGTGCATTAATAATATTTTTTATGGTGCAACAACCGCTACTCTCAGTGGTGATGCTTTTATCTGCTCATAATCCCCACACCTTTGACTCATCTACTCCATTCTTAAATTATATGCCATCATCTACTATGCCTATGAACTGCAGTAAAGACGAATGTGACTTCAATTATATGTGAACTCATAGTTGTTTCGTTGTGCCTGTGGCTGTAGATATTATTTCTTTCCCTTCAATAGAACCATACTCCTTTATCATTTCCCATCTACTAATAAATATTACACAAGTTTATTGTCTTAAGTCTTAGCTCGGCTTTTTAGACTCTTTTTTTTCAAAAAGTATTACCTTTTGGGACCGCATATGCCTTCGTTATGTAGGACCTATACAATTCATGTATGTAAATGTGTATGCCCACATACTCCTCTGTATGCCAGGATATGCCTTCGTTAATCCATAGTTTGTGATTGAAGGGGTTCTTGCAAAAGAAAATAGGCATTATGATAGGAAACAATCAGGATACGGACATCAAACTAAGCTTGTTTTCCACAAAAAGGCTAAGACCACGAAGAAGATTGTGCTGAGGTTGTAGCATCAATCATGCAAACAAGTTTCCTAACATACAATCAAGCACTGAAAACATTTTGAGATTAGCAGAGACAAGAAAGGAAAGGGAACTTCTCTATTTTAGGTGCATCCAGCTACTAATTAATGTTGAAATGATTCAATCAGCCTAACTAATATACTCAGGTGACATGTATAATGCAATTTATCAATTTTCATTATCAATAGTTTACTTTTCATTGTCAACGTAGTTAAGCTTCTATAAAATTCTAATAGCCAACTTTTGCTCAAAATGATTTCTAGCATAATAGGAAATAACTTGTGAGTTTTTACAATAAAGGAACCCTGGATTGTTCTTTCCTTAGCATATTTTGAATAGTGAGTTGTGAAATGAAATAGAATGTGCTAGATTCTGCTAGATTAAAAATGTATTAAGTGTGATTGCAATCATCCAAAGGAGGACCATACAAAAATTGTAAAAGAATCAAATCCAAGAGACTGGAAATGCCCAAAATGTGGCATCCTAATTTTGAGAAGAGATACGACATACTTCAAGTGTGATTGTAAGCATTCAAAGAAGACCAGAAAAAAAAGTTCAAAATAGCTAAATCTAGCACACTAGAAATGCAAAAAAAGTTCAAAATAGCTAAATCTAGCAGACTGGAAATGCACATCCCATAATACGTGTACCAAAAAAAACATCTGTTGGCTTTCATAAGCAATATTCACATGTGAGATAAATGCACAAACCTAGGATTGGAAAATGTACACTTTTCTTTTTCTAGAATGGCCTAAAAGGAATGTTTGAATCCTTTGAATTGAGTGAGTGGTATGCCTTTAATGCCTCTAAAAATGTACTAGAAATGTAGAAGAATAAGATGAGAAACACACATTTAAAGTAATTGATCATAGATATCAAACACTAGTAATGGATATATAAATCCCCGATAGTGCAAAGAAATGAATAAATTGAATCAAATCTATTTCTTGCAACAAAACACAAAAGGTCAAATAATGCCCTCCTTCTAGTGCCATTATGTGGATGTGCAAATCTACAAATGACTAAAACTCTAAACAAGACATTATCATGATTAGTGTTTTAAAAACAAAGCAAGCATTCAACATGCCTATGAAATAATACATCACGCTTCAAAATGCAAACAAATGACAAAGATGATCAAAGCACATAAAAACATGAAGTATACCTATTCTATAGTGGATTGGTGCCACTTTGCTATGAAAAGTGACCCTTTCCCAACCCTTGACAAGCCAATGATGAAGATGCAATGCTATGACAATGAACAAAACTAGTTCTCAATGTGAAGAGAGTAACTTTCCATGAAGTTGTGGATGATAAAATAAAGGATAGCCTCTCCATTTATAGAAGAGTTTGATTAGAGAAGAAGAAAATGGGATGAATGTGGGATAAAAACCAAACCAATAGAAAGAAGCCACTTGTCACCATGTGAATGGGCCAAGGATGTGCAATTTTTGATGAATGTGCCCATAAATGCATATATTTGAAATTTTAAAATGTTGAAATGACAAGGTGGAGGGAGAGTAAAATGGAGTAATCGCCACTTGGATCAATGCAAAAAGACTTGTAAGGTGACATAAATTCCTTGTTGGAATAACTTATCCCACTTGGAGGGAGATTTGAAATGGAAGAATATTCCATTTTTATGCCTTGTTGATGGAAAATGAAGATTTAATAAATTAATTAAAATCATTTATTTGTGCAAGCGGGAAAAGCTAGAGGATCGGACTTGCACATTAGATTTAACCTTAATTATGATTTGATTAACTTAAGTGGGGATTAGGTGATTTGACTTTTTGACTTAGATTTATGGTTTAAAATAAATCATAAGGAGATGAAAAGAGGTTTAGACTTAGTTAAATAATTTTATTTATTTATTTAGCTAAAGGGAATGATGCTAGTGGTTTAATTAAATAAGTTTGATTTATTTAATTAAATGAATAAATTTAGAAGTTAATTACATAAGATTGATTTAATTAATTAAAGGGGGACTTTAGGATTTATTTACGATTTAATTAAGTAAATTTGATGATTTGATTAATAGAGGAATTAAGATGGATTAACTAAGTAGTTAATGAAGGGGTGATTTAAAGAAGAATCAAAGTTAGTTGATCAAGACATTTTTCATGTCTACACATAATCATCTTAGAATCATCGTATTCATCATCATAAGCATATAAGGTCATCCTTATTACATAGAAAAATACAAAAAACATATATAGCATTCCATCATAAGGAATCATCCATATAAGCATCACATGTCATAACCATATGATACCATCTTGCATCCATAAGTTATTAGCATACATCCCATTGGATATATCCTTCATAATCCTCGCATACCATAAGAAAGAGATCAAAATGAGATCATTGTATTTACATACATACATGTACATAATCTATATAACATCACATCATAATTATAATGCATCTATAACATTGTAAAGAATAAAATAAAGGTAAATTAAGTGCATCCATCCATACATCATAACATAGAAAATCACACATAAGAATAAACCATACAATATACATGCATAATGTATCATAACATATAGAATCATCTCATAATCATATAAATTGATAACAACATAAGCATCATAATCCATCACATAGACATGTATATAACATAGGAACATAAATCATGTAAGCCATCACCAAAATAATTTATCTCACATATATATATAAAAAATGGTGTCATAGTACAATATCATTATGTATCTCAAAATGGAGTTCACAGGCTCAAAATAAAAAATTATCAGTGTCTAATGCATGTATAAAATAAGGCTATCCCAAGCTTCACATATCTCTTGAAGGAGATGGCCCTAATGAGGGAGGTCTATCCTATTGTGGTTGTGATCTTGAAGCCCTATGTCCTAATCCCAATAGTTGAGCATATGGAGAAGGCCTAGGTGATATGATGTTAGAAGTCTATAAACAATATGCACTTAACTCCTAATCACATATTTTTCCTGATTCAATAGAATTGTGTGATCATGTCTTTTAACCGTTGAAATAACAGAAATTAGCATTCACTTGTTCTTATCCAAAATTAATAAAACTTAAAATAATTACTTAAATAGCATAATTAGAAACTCAAGAAACAATTACTAAAGAGCATTATAAGACAAAATTGAAGAAGAGAGATCATGAGCTTGATAACGGCGTTCACTCAATTTGAGCTACATCTTCGGGTCCACTTCTCAACGAGGATCTGCTTTATTAATGATACCAAGAAATTATGGCTTCTATACATCACCCAAGATGTAGTCCTACAATAAAATATCTCACAGTCTACTTTTACACTTGAAGATACTGGTGTACTCTTCCTTTCTCAGGTTCGGCTTCAATTGCCTCTTAACCCAATTACATAGAAAATTATTACAAAAACAATCTGTCTTTGTGCTTGAATAATCCTCCTATATGACTAATTTCTCTTCAAGAGAATTTCTTGTCAAGAAATCACCTCCAAAAATCCCTCTAAATTTTTCACATCACTTGGTTGAAAAATTAAGAACCTACACCCCCTTTTTATACATAAAAATATGCTATATGGGGTGTAACCTCCATATTTAATAAATAACTCCCCATGAACAAATAAAAAAATAACCCTCTTAAACAAAATAACTCCCTTTTAACAAAATTCCCTCTTTTACAATTCGTTTATAACCTCCCTTTAACAAAAATAACCTTCAATTTTGTCTTAGCCCTCTATTTTCATGTTCCTGGGGCTTTACAACTTACATTTGGTTTATTTGTTTTTTGGCATTATTCATTTTTAGGGGTATAGTTTATATTTTAAGGTTGACATTATATTTAGGGGAATTAAATCTTATTTAAAGATTTATGTATACAGAGGGATTTTCCTTTTATCATGAAAAATGGTATGGCAAGAGGATTTTAAGGCATGGGTTAAGGGATCAAATCCCTCTAAATCCTCCCTTATTTTTTTTTTAAACTATACTTTTTTTCCTTTAATAATTATGGTTTAATCAGTATTTATGCCAACTCACTACTCCTAACATGTTCTATTCCACTACCCTACCAAGTGTTGAGCTTTGGTGATACCATGTCATCATTTTGACTAAGTTTGACCAAAACTTTAACCGGTCATAACTTTCACATACGTATCTGGATTTTTTCCATTTAAAATGCATCTGAAAGCTCTCATTGAGCCATACGTGATGGAAGTGGTAGAGAAATGTTCCATGATCATCAATTTTTCCATTTGAGTAGCTTTGACCATGTGTTGACTAAATTTGACTGACCATATCTCTCGCATATTGTCTCCTTTTCATGTGATTGATGTTGCATCGGGACCATTTCAGTGAGTTCTTAAATTTGAGACCACTTCCATCTGATTCTGAGACTATGAAATTTTTGAGGTTTCTAGATCCTCCTAGATCACTAGGCTAAGAGACTCCTCCATTACTCTGAGTCTGGTGAGAGTGTGACTTGCTATGGCTCTAGGTCTATATGTAGCTCAATACCCTCTTTGCCAATGCATCTTGATGCTCATATAAATACCTTTAGTATTGAGCCACCTATCTTACCTAAAAGAGTTGACGACCTAGCTCGGCTAATCTATTGACAGTTAAAATAAAATATAGAAACCGTTGGTCAGCGCTCTATCTCCTAATGACAACCATGTCTCTCTCAGTAGTAAGCCTATCCACCTCAGCTTGTAATACCTAGACCCGTGCATCCTTAGTCTAGAATTGTTCTTGAAAATCTATGATATGTTGATCCATTGACATGTCTCCCTCTACCTCCTCCATAGCCTCCAAAATAGGCACATCTTGATATCCCTCACTTAGACCCTCTCCCAGCACAATCTCCTCCTGAACTGCTCTCTTCTCATCTCCCATCTCTTCCTCCCCCATCTTCTACTTAGCCTCCTACATGGCCAACTCCTGCTCTCCCTCTGGTTTGGGTCCCTCGTGCTCTACCTCGAACCACAAACCCTCCTGCTTGGCCTCCTCCTTGATAGGTGAGAGATGTCTAACTACTTTTTTTCCTCTATCCCTCACTAACCCTTCCTCCCCTGTCTCCCCTTCCACCATCTCCAACATCATCATCCCTACCTCCTCTACCTCCATCTCTTCCTCTCCCCTGTCCTTGATCCATGAATCTATCACATGGACCTCTACCTCTCCATTTAATTGGGGAAATCTTATCTCAATCTATTAAGGGATCAATCCTGTGTGCAGCCCACCATGCATCATACTTGGATTTCTCCACCACATTAACAACCTATATGCTGACACCTAATTGAATAGGATACAAAGCATCAATATCCTTCTCTGCCATCACTACATTGATCATTTATCCCCATTGAGTGATCTCTCACAAGGACGTATGAAACTCTAGTTTACTAATGGGAAACCCCTATCCTCCCTGAACTATTTGAGAACAACTCTAGAAGGCACCACTTGCTAATGTGTTGTGATTGCATTGTCTACATAATCAGATAATGGGCCTGCCGATAATAGCAAAAATACACTCCCTCATCCTCCAATGGTTGACAGATGAAGCAAGCAAATCAATGGCATGACGTTAATACTCGACATCACTGACCTTGGTATGTGTGAAAATTCCTCCATACAAGAACACATATGGCATCCCTACTCCTAGTTGTCTCCCAATAGGAGGTCAAAATGAAACGATGTGCTCCTAAGCCAAAATCATAAGGATATCATCCCACATTTGATGGACTATGCCCCTCTCTATGCAACTTTGTGTAATTAAAAGTATAACATGGCTAGAAGGCACAACCCCCACACATACACCATCCTACGGGTCATCATTCCAATCAACATCTCTCCCCATCTTATACGAAATTTGTGCCCTTGTCAATCAGGAATGATAATCCCCCTAATCATAGTGCATAGAACCATGATGAATCTCTCATATCTATTAGCTATCACATCCCACCATATCTCGTACTCCTCTATGTCGAGCTCCATAATTTCCTCCAATATCACTGTGGCCTCTCCTATAAATAGCTAGAAGGAGTTGGTCTCTGAGTGCCACCTCTTAGCTAGCATAGTTAGTAATCCCTTGTTATCCCTAATCATGGGCATGAAAATAGCATAGTATAAGCTGAGGGAATGAAACTAATCTCTCTTCCTGTCAAGTTGTTGATCTCATAGTTTGAAAGTGGACGACCAACTCTTCCAGGTGTAAATGGGGTCGTATCTCACCTATGATCACAAGAAAGCACATTGCATCTATTGAGAACTCTATCCAACCCTATTTGACCTCAATCACAAAATAAATTTCATCCAAAACTAAGGCAAAACCCTAATCAGGCAAATACATCACACTATGTAACAAATGTGTCTCACTAGTCAAATGTGTCACATTGTCTAAAAAATGTGAATCACTAGGAAAATGTGCCACACATTTGCATATGTGACTTAAAATTTGAAATGCATCATACGATCTAATGCACACATCACAAAAATCACTTGCAGTCTACAAACCAATTATTATGTTGTATCAAGAAACATGCATTGCACAATCCCTCACATGTGACTTAGAATGTCACTTGCATCATTCTAGACCACAATTGTGTTGTATGAATCACATGCAACACACTTAATAGTTGTGTCACAATACATTTGATAAAAATTAACTAGCAAATGCATCGCATCAAGCAGATGTGGCGAACCACCCCACTTGCGGTGAGCATGATAGAAAATGTGGTGCATTGCATGCAACGCATCTGCTTGCCCTCATTAGATCCATAAAATCTAGCAAAAAATGACAAAATGATGAAGGAAAGTGGTACATATTCAATCCCTAGATCCCTCTAGCCATTCATAGGCACAAACACTGAATTCACGATGTGAGTAGTGTGGTATAGGTGACATCTTAGCAATAGCTTTCTAGCAAAGTTACTCTCAAAACTCACTATTCGCTCTAGTAAAAATGCATAAGTGACCAATTTTACTCCAAAAATCATATTTATACCCCCCTAGGGTAGGGTTTTTACTAGATGAATCAAATGTTGAGTCCCAAACCCTAATGTGAATATCTTGAATGTCCTGAAACCAAAATATTGTCTTATCCACTATCAAATTTGCTTATCAGAATAAGTTTTCCAAAAAAATTGAAACTTTTTCAAAACTTACAAAATTTTATGCAGGCGCATAGATCTATCTCATCTTCATCATGACACACCAGGGCATATTCTGAGTTGAATTTCTTTGATATATCATTCAGGTGACTTCACATTATATCAAAGAGGGTTAAAATGTAAACACTGAAAAATGTTCTAGGCCTACAAACACCATTTTCCATATCATATCCCCTTCTTCCCCACCTAATTAAATAATTTTAATTATTTAATTTGGTCGAAAGTCATATTTCTTCTATTAATTAAATAATTTTAATTATTTAATTAATTCAATTTCCCCTTTTATTTTTGCTTGACTAATTCATATTTATTTTGTTAGTAATTAATGCTTTCACTCTATAGTTAAATAAATTCTCATTTATTTAATTATTTATTTTCATTTTCCTACTATAATTAAATAATTATTTTAATTATTTAATTATTCATTAGCCTTTTCTTCCACAATTTAGTTCCCACCATTTTCCTCCACTAATAAATAATTATTTTTTATTATTTAGTAATTTATCTTTTCCTCCACTTTCTAATTAAATAATTTTTCCCAATTATTTTAATTAAAAGTCAACTTTCCCTCTCTTTCTATAATTAGATAATTGTTTTAATTATTTAATTAGTCCTTCCCTCCTAAATTAAATAATTTTATAATTATTTAATTTACTCCAACCACCTCTTTTTCTGTGACAATCTTATCTCTTATTTCAATTAATTTCACCCAAGTGAATGTTTTATTACCTTTTAATCTCCACCATCCATCCTTAACTAAACCCTATTTTTTCCCTAACCCTATTTCCTTGCTTCTTAAAGCAATCTCATATGTGGATCTCCATCATTCAATCTTACCCTTCATTCAAATTCGGGTTTCTATAAAAGAGACCTATCCCTTTCATTTCTAACCCTAGACAGCCACAATCTTTGATATTTTATTGTCACTATCACTAAGGTTACAACCAATAATATAAAGCAAAACAGAGAAGATCAATGAAAGTGATTCAACCATGGCATATGAATTATGGTAATACTGCTTTATTAGGTAAGCATATAATGCAAATTGGAGAAGATAAACGAAGGTGATTCACCCATTACATATGAATTATGGTAATATTGCTTTATTATTGTTTATGTTTCTATGTTCATTTATGCTTCATTAATGTATTAAGGTCTTTATGGTTTAAGTTTTATGTATTTGATTGTTGATACTATTGATTCATACCTTTTACCTTGATTTCTACATATATAAAGAATGTATTATATGTAAAATTGATAATATTTTCCCTCAACTTTATGATATTTGGAGGTAAATGGTTAAGTAGACTAAATGATTATTTCAATGTCAAAAATTTGGAGAGTGGATGAATCAACTTTAGAACCATTCAAGGAGCCTATTGAAGGAAGCTTGGGTTTGGCAACCTATTTGAAGAGGGAGGTAAAGTAGAAATTCAAGTACTTGCATGATACTTCTAAGCCTACAATTCAATAGATGGATTGTGTAGATACATATGTTGCACTTGAAGACTCACTTGTAAGTTATACATTTGAATACTTTTATTCTGTTATGAGGTTTTTCTTAAATAATTATATATTGTCTTATAATTTATTTATTTTCAATAGTGGCCACAAGAAAATGGTAGATCAATATGTGAAGCACATACCATTAAAATATATTTAAGAAATTGTACAAATGGCAGCAAGCAAATTCACTATGGGAAAATTCACCATCAACAATTCACCTCAAGAAAATTCATCGACATGAAAAATTCAACTCATGGAAAATTCACTGCCATGAATTGCTGGTGGTGAATTTTCTTACAAATATTTATTCTCTTAAACTTTTATAGTCTTTAATATATTATTTTAAATTTATTTAGTCTAAATTGGAAGATTCACTATATTTTTTTGTAATAGTTATATTTTTCTAATATTCTTATTACTTTTGGTTTGAAATTTTTTTGTTTCTTTTCTTTTTGATGAGGCTAAGGAGATATGATAGATCAAAATATAAATGAACATATACAACAAGATTTAGCTGGTGATTTATATTTGCTATTTGGATTCATTTTTCAGAAAAATATAAATATATACTTTCTTAAAATATCAGAGCTTCTTCTTCTTATTAATTTTTTTCTCATAATTATATATTTTTATCATAATTTTTATTTATGTATAATATGATTTATTTTGATTATAATTTTTAGTGAGAATATAGATTATTATACAAATGACCTATTATATTTGAATAGTGGTAAAAATATTTATATTATTAAAATTTGATTTTTTTATTTAAAATTTAATCAGTATTAATTAAAAGATTTACTTTTCATTGTGATAATTATATTTTTTCTTCATAATTCTTATATGGGGACTAGAGAGACTAGACCTGTGACTTCTTGCCTACAAGAAGATACTAGACCTGTGACTTCTTGTCTACAAGAGGAGGCTTTAGCCAACTAGGCGGAGACTGATTTCATGAATTTTTTTATACTTTTTACTTGCTTTCGATGTTAACTATTTTATTAATCAAATCAGAAGTGAAAAATTGTGATAATTATATTTTTTCATACTTTTCAGTTGCTTTCGATTTTAACTATTTTATTAATCAAATCAGAAGTGAAAAAATAATGATTTAGCTAGCAAGATTTTTTTTGTTGGGTAAATCACTATGCCCTTAGACAACCCAACCGTTGTCGGGTCCACACTAATTTAGCTAGTAAGTTTAAAAAATAATATTTATGTTTATATTTATTCTTTTAAGTTTGAAAATTTACTATCTTTTTATTTAATGTGACAATTATATTTTCTCATAATTTTTATTTATAATATTGTTTGCTATAATAATAACATGTGAAAAAATCATAGATCTTATTAAGAATGAATCACTACACAATGATTTAGTCAGTATATTATATTTTTTATTTAAATACATTTTAAAAAATAATTAATTAAATGTGATAATTATAGTTTTTCTAATATTTTTTATTTTTTATTTGAAATATTATTTTCTATAATAATAACTAGTGAAAAAATTGTAGGTCTTATTAAGAATGAATCACTACACAATGGTTTTGTCAGTATGTTATATTTATTATTTAAATGCATTTAAAAAATATACAATGAGCTCCCAGGTTTGGTAGTATGCCATTAATTGCTAGTGGTGAATTTTCCATGCGGTGAATTTGTCAACCATCATTCAATTGGTAAGATAGGTCTATTTTTCAATTTGCTATATTTTATACATAATTTCCAATCTAAACCTACTACAAACGATTAAAAAAAGTATTATATATTAAGAAATTAGTTCAAATATTTATATTATGTAAATTTCAACATTTTATTCCTACAATAAGAAATTATTGGTAGTGAATAAGAATGCACCATTTATTCAGTTGGTAGGTTTTATTTGTTTTTTGTATATCTGTTAGAAAAATTTAGGAACTAGTTAGGTGCTAGTTAGAATTGGAGGATTTAACATAAGATAATACTTGATTTAGGACTAGGGTTCATAAGTGCAACAAAAGAGGTAAATCACTTGTTAGGACAATGCATTTATGACGTCAATAGAAAGTGACATAAAACATAGAGATGAAAGAACCAACTTTGTACTTTTCTCCTCTACATTTTTCCCTTCCTTTAGTCTACACATAAAACTAAGTGAGAAAATATTCCAACATAAAAATAAATAAAATTATATGATAAAAAATATATAAAGTTTTTATACTATTAAAAAAAATCTATAGATACGCTCATTTTGTCATCATTTTGATCATGTTTGGGTGTCCATACTTATGTGAGAGAGATCCTATTATTTCTAAAGGAAAACTTAATATAGATTGGTTGTTAAGGAGGCATATTTATCAAATGCACATGAAGGAAAGTCCTAAGATTATGGAAATTAGTTCTTTGAAGGGGTAATTTTTAATTAATTAAAGAGTTTTTTTAATTTTATTGTTTGAGGGTTCAATTCAAGTAGGTGGGATAGAGCTTCATAAGTGAAAAGAGTAGCAAGCTAGGTGGAGGAAATGAGGAATCAATTATTTGGTGCTGATAATATTGTGGAGTGAAGGTACCTTAGTGCTTGATGAAGGGATCATCAACCCTTCTTCATTGAGGGATCATCAACCCTTCTTCATCAATTAAAATATCTTAGGAATTAAACCCTCTTAAAGGAGGGTGATCCAATAATTTGGATGAGGTTAACATTTGAACCATCAATGTCATGTCACTGTATCTTGTAGATATTTTCCAAGTAGTCCAATCAAGGAATTTTCCATCAAACTAGTACAAAAAAGGTTTTATAAATACTATTAATTTGTATCATTCTTGTGAATGTTTTGGATATTATGGGATGCCTTGGAATCTTGGTTAGTGGATGAGGAAATTTATAGGATTTCCATAACTCATTTGGAGCCTAATAAATTTAGCTATAAATATTGTAGTAGAAAACAATGTGAAGATGGAATCAAAAGTGAAATTTGGTTAAATATTTAGGTTTCCCAAAAAATAGTACAATTTTAAAATATTGGGAGCTAATTTTATGTTTGGGTGGAAAAGCTATGCCCCATAGAATATCTTGATAAAAGTGGTTATCGAAGTGGTGAGTTAGCATTTTCTTGAGTGATTTAACCACTACTGAAAGGGGTTGAAGAGGCATATTATTTTGAACTTGAAATTAAAAATTAAAAATAGGCTAATAGTCCTATAAGTAGATAGGGAGCCTAAAGATAAAAAACAAATAATTAGGTCAAATCTTATCTTCTATCACAATTAGCCTCCGCCCTTCACAAGGTCTCATTACCTATTAATGTCCACAATCCATCCTTAATTAAACCCTAATTTTTCCCTAACCCTATTTTGTTGCTTGTTAAAGCAATATCATCCATTGATCTTCATCATTTAATCTTGGCCCTTCATTTTGAATTGGTTTTCTATAAAATATACATTTCATCCTTATTTTAGACCCTATTCCATTCTATTCTACTCTAGCTAGGCAACCACTATCTTTGATATTTTGCAATCATTATCGTTAGGCTATTTTTCCATACTACAAATCTGAGGGCAAGCAAGCATATAAAGAAAAATGGAGAAGATCAATGAAGGTGACTCAACCATGGCATATGAATTGTGAAAATATTGCTTTATTTTTGTTTATGTTTCTATATTCATTTATGCTTCATTCTTGAACTAGGGTCTTTAGGGCTTCAGTTTTATGTAGCCTTGGATGATCATTAATTAATGCAAACAATGTCTACTAAATAAATATGAATTGCAGTTAGCTTGTCCAAAAATCCTTTGAGAAATTCCACTGTCAAGTTCATTATCTCTATCCACACACCCAACATTGAATAATTCTCCTTCTCTAATACGCCTTCCTTCGCTAGGATCTCAAATTTCATCTTGGACATCATTTCATTGTGAGGAAGGTTATAAGAATGTGTATCTTGGACATCCTCTTGAAGTTCAACTTTGAATGTCTCACCCAAAGGATCACAGGGAAATAAAGAGTGATCACTGCTGTTAAAGTGTGGTGTATATAGTTGCTCAGCAGTCAAATTTAGAACATGGTATTACTCATAAAGAGGGTGACTCGCTACAAGTTCTATGCAGTTAATAATCATTGAAGATGCTATCAAAGGAGGGGCTGCGATTTAAGCTATGATCAAAGCAATCAAGAAGTCTGTCTTAGTGTTTAAGAAAGAGTTAGCCATTGCTTGAATGAATGAGATCTGCCGAAGATCATTGGAGCTGATGAGAAATTGCATGAGGCTGAGAAGGGTAATCACTGTGTTATGAATATTGATTTGCAAATTATAAGCTGCCTGCTGTTAGAATAAACGAAGGTGTTGCCAGTAAAGGTGTTGCCAGTCATCCGCCGCCAACAAAGTTGTCGCTATTCAAATTTGCTGTGCAGCCAAAGTAGCCGATGCAGAGTTTAAAAGAATTTGCAGGTTTTAGGAGTCATTGTATGCATGAGGAGATGCCCAGAATTTAAGGATGTTGTTTCCAGTTTTAAAGCAAAATAAAAAGCAGTCAGAAGCTAGCTTCCAGTTAAGATCATTGTTTGAAGGAGGTCGATATTATGGCTGAAGCCATATCGCATCATTTGTGAAGTCCCCTAGAAAGAGAGAGATCGCAGAAATGAGAGACAAAACTATCTAAAGGAAGATCGGATAGTACAGCCATAACTGTTGCAGAGGAAAAGGAGATAGTGGCCAAGAGGAGCCAACTTAAAGCAAGAGAAGGAATCATGAGTTTCAAGATAAGGAAAAGAGTTAGCTCTTGCTAAACTATGAGAATGGGGAGAAAATGCCTGCGATAAGAAAGGAGAAAAAAAAAAGGGGTGAAAAAGTCTGAAGACTTGGCCGTAGCCCCTGGTCAAAGACAAAAGGTGGGTCGTTGCTTGTTAGTTTGTTGGTTTAAGGTAGTAGTCGCTGGTTGGAGGATGCTCTGCTGATTAGAAGGGTCGATGTTTTGGTTTGTTCAAAGATTTTGTTGGAAGACAAAGAACACTCGTCAAAGGTTAGGTGCAGCTGAAAGGTAGTTGCAGATCAATGGTTAAAAAAGCTTCAGATAGTTTCTACTCAGGCAATCTGTTGGTCTGCTGGTTTTAACAGCAATTTGTGTTGTTCTTCTGATGTGACTTGTATTTGTTGTTTTATTTTTTATTAATAATAGTCTTCTTCAATAAAAAAAAAAAAAACTAATTGACCTCAGAAGGAAGATGGTGATCTTGTATCAGCTTGTGCTAAAGGGGGGCAATGTGGTGAAGGTTGGAGTCAGTTGACCAATTAGAGGGCGATAGGCTGCTTACATAAGTCGACATACTAAACTGTATCCAGATTGAGCCCACAATAGAAAACAATAATAATGAATTAGTGATGGATAGCCACCATTTGCATTTCATTTTGGGAAGCAAAATTGTGTGTTGGCAGAAAGGATAGTGCACATGGCGGGTGGCCCACATCTTCTATTTCCATCACTCCTTTCCACAATCGAAACAAGCCTCTTTTAGGAACAGTAAATAGTATGGTACTACTGCTGATTCGCTATTTCTTTAAGCTCGTTGTAGCAAAACCAAAATAAATGGCAAGAGCCCGCGAATTAAGACAAGGTACCCAAATAACCTTCTCCCCCAATGGCGTCGATTCATTCCAAACAAACCGGCCTAAATCTAACCATTTGCCCTCCACAGTATGGCCTCCAAACTCTACGACTCTCTACCCTTTTAGGTTAAAGCTGCGTCGATGTCGGACAGACAATGATGAGAGATGACGATAATAAAAGATATGAAAGGAGCAAGGGGCCGATGCTGCAAGGTAGGTATAGAGCTAGTGAACAAATACAAATTTTATGATGCTCTAATCGATATAGAACTTGGAAAATAATTAGAGTTTTGATAGCACTATTTACTAGACATAAGGTGGATTTAGTGCTACCAAACACTGACCAGCGAACAAAGACAGATTTTAAGATGCCCGCATCGATATAGAACTTGGAAATAATCAATGATAAAAGTCGAATGTTCATCAAATCAAACAAATTTTGAAAATTTATTTAGCGATTGCACGGATTACCTCTGGTTTGATTATCATCGTAGGGTGTCGCGCTTGCGCCTCAAGGAAGCAAATGCCTGGCTGAGATAAATGCGTTTAGATTTAGTGATTGCATGGTTTGCCTCTTCCCAAAAAAAAGCATGGCTTTAATTTTGTGATTAGACATTTTGAAATGATCTTTCCCCTAATGCTACAATCAATTCATTGTAAGATCAATTTATAATCCTTTAAGAACCAATGCTTTAATGATTAGTCTTATTGCTACCGTACAAATTAATCTCCTTTACATAGAAATAAAAAAAAATTATACCGAAGGCTAGAAAAGCTTGTGCGTAGATGTCAGTTCATAAAATGACAACTATAATTGACAATGCATAAGCTAGCTGGGCCACAACGAGGTCATAAATAAGGCTTATGAAGCCTTGTTTCAATTTAAAGGCCAAGAATAAGGACATGGGCGCAACATTTCAATATCCGTCTGCATTCTATTCTACAAGGTCTAAGCGTATAAGCTGTGCCTACAAGGAGATTAGCATAAAGGATTGGCATAGAGCATAACAACGATTGCTGGCCAGGCAGTAATAGCGATTATCACCAAATAAATTGTGAAACAAAAAGTATAGTGATTAATCATGTTGTGATAAGGAGTATACGATCAAAAGAAAGAATCACCAGACCAAAAGCCAAGGAATTCGATCAGCAAAGGAATTCGATCAGGAAAGACGTTATCTTTTTTATTTTTAAGAGCACAAACAGTTGAAATTAGCTGAAACAAATCTAATGAAAGAACTAAAAATCTTTATGTGAATTACAGCCCTCCCTCTAGCACCATATGTGAGCACCTACAAATCTGGACATAGCTTAAACCTCCATACTCATTAGCAATGGGTTAGTTCCCCTTTTGCAAACCTACAAATGCTCCTATGAAATAATACATCATGCCTGACAAACAAGATAACCAAACAAACTATTTGAAAGCATAATAAAAGCACAATATATACCTATTCCATAGTGGATTGGTGCCACTTTGATATGAAAAGTGGCCCTTTCCCAACCCTTGACAAGCTCAATGATGAAGATTGTTGAAAATGCTATGAAGTGGAAAAAATTAGCTCTCAACATGAAAAGAGTAACTTTGCATGATGATTGTGGACGATTGTGGATGATAAAATGAAGGATAGCCTCTCCATTTATAGAAGAGTTTGATGAGAGAAGAAGCAAATGGGATTAATGTGGGACTAATTTTCAACCAATGTCAAAGTGTCACTTGTCAAGAGATGGATGGGTGAAGGATGTGCAAGTATGGATGAATGTGCCCATAAATGCATATATTTGAAATTTGAAAATGTTAAAATGACAAGGTGGAGGGAGAGTCAAATGGACTAGTGGCCACTTGGCTCAATGCAAAAGTACTTGTAAGGTGACATAAATGCCTTGTTGGAAGGATTCATCCCACTTGGAGGGGGATTTGAAATGGAGGAATATTCTATTTTTATTTCTTGTTGAGAGAAAATGAAGATTTAATAAATTAATTAAATGATTTATTTGTGCAAGTGGGAAAAGCTAGAGGATGTGACATGCATTAGATTTAACCTTAATTATGATTTGATTAACTTAAGTGAAGATTAGGTGATTTGACTTTTTGACTTAGATTTATGGATTAAAATAAATCAAAAGTAGATGGAAAATGATTTAGACTTAGTTAAATAAATATTTTGATTTTACTCAACTAAAGGGGATGTTGCTAATATTACAGATGAATTTATTTAATTTAAATGGAGGACTTTAGAGATAAATCAAATAAACTTGATTTATTTAATGAATGGACGAATATGACTGAATTAAATGCACAATGCCAGTTTTACGTTTCTACAATTTCCTTGGGTGAGTAGTTTTTCCCCAAGGCAGGCCCTCTATGATAAACAAAAGCAAGCAAACATATCTATAAATTGATCGATCTTTGTTGAGAAATAAAGAGAGAATACACACAATAGGTTTACTCATACTCGCAAGATGTTTTGTTCAATTTTTATCCTAAAATGAAATGTGGAGGCAATTACTCTACCCAACTTAAGATCGCCAAAAGACCTTTTGATTCTCAAGATCACCATGAGGTGCGAGAGAAGCACATACATCTATTCGATGGTATTACTTAGAGTAGTCAATTACAAGACAAAGAAACACTTGTTCATTTTAAGTCCACAAGGAAAAGGTGAATTCTTTTTATAGTACCAAATCAAATGAGGAATTTTCCTTGTTCAATTGTTAGCCTCAAATGAAATCTAGTGAGTTTGTCCTAAGATTCATTTTAAGCTCTTTGTATAAAAAAAGAAAGCTTTTGTACTGTTCTTTTTAAAATCCAAAAAGACGAGAGTTGGTTTAAAACAGAAAATTAAAGCATAAAACGGAAGCTATAAGAATTTATAAACATTTGTTAACTTCAAGATTTAAGGCTTCAATCCTCTTTAATTCTAAGATTCTTCAAGGATTGCTTCCAATGCTTCAACATTGTGAGTTCTTCGTGCCAATGAAAATCCCTCCTCCTTCGTTTTCCTTTTCTTTCCTTCCTCATTTTCCTCCCTTTTCCTAGTTTTCCTATCCCATGAAAGACAATCATGCAAGAATTTATTTAATTAAAATCATTTTAAACATTAACTTGAAACAATAAAATGATTTTAAATAGAAAAGACAAATGATTGTGAACTTTTAGAAAAAATAATGCAGTATTAATAAGAATCATGCTTTCCAACGAATTTTCACAATATCAAAGCCTTTAGCTAAAATATCTAGTCATCAACGGAGAAAAAAAAAATCAGACCATTTAATGTAGTGAGGTAATGATTTTGCTGACAAGTAAAGATTTGATTGATTTTTATTTTTTTTAGTTTTCCTGGAAAAGATCTTAAATGAGTAATGCCAAATAGAAAAGATGCAAGATTTAATGCATTAAACTAGACTTTAATATGTAGACATTGTGCCTTCCAAAGCATAGATCTTTAAGTTGGACTACTAGATAAATGCTTCATATGAAATCACTGTCTTTCATACCAAATTGTTACTTATTGATAATTATATGGGGTAATAACTATGATTCTGATTAGGCTACCAAACAGGCCATCCCAGTATTATTAATACAATGAATCCTCACTTGATCTTTGTTTCTTTTCACAGTCCCCTCATTCATAAAGGAAATAAATAGGTACTCACCAACTAGTGTCTTACCTTCATCAGCTTAAATCCTTAAAATATTTCCAGTGCATTGAAATTCAGTACATGTTATTTTATCGCCTAGCTAATCCATCATCCACATCATCCTTACTCTTAATATTGATGGCTAGTCTTTTCTTGACAATTTTACCCAGCCAACTTTAATACAGAAATATGGAAAGAGAAAAAAAAAGATTAGTGCCTAATGTTAGCAGATTAGAGAATGACATTTGTTTTTTGAACAAGCAGATATTAGAGGAGTGCATTAATGATTTTTTTTATGGCGTAACAACCCCTACTCTCAGTGGTGATACTTTTATCTATTCATAATCCCCACACCTTTGACTCATCTACTCCATTCTTAAATTATACGCAATCATCTACTATAGCTATGATTTGTAGTAAAGACGAATGTGACTTCAATTATATGTGAACTGATACTTGTTTCATTGCGCCTATGGCTGTAGAAATTCTTTCTTTCCCTTCAAAAAAAAACATACTCCTTTATCATTTCCCATCTACTAATAAACATTTCAAGGGTTTATTGTCTTACATCTTAGCCCGGCCTTTTGGAGACTTTTTTTTTCAAAAAGTATTACCTTTTGGGCCCGAGTATGCCTTCGTTACATAGGACCTGTGCAGTCCGCGTATGTAAATGTGTATGCCCGCGTACTCCTCTTTATGCCCACGTATGCCTTTGTTAATCCATAGTTTTGGATTGAAGGGGTTCTTACAAAAGAAAATAGGCATTATGACAGGAAACAATTAGGATATGGACATCAAACTAAGCTTGTTTTCCACAAAAAGGCTAAGACCACGAAGATGCAATTTATCAATTGTCATGATCAATAGATTACTTTTCATTGTCAAAGTAGTTAAGCTTCTAGAAAATTCTAATAGCCAACTTTTTTCAGAAAATGCTTTGTAGCATAGTTAGAAATTGAAGTACCCTAAATCTGCAAGTAAAACCAACTTCAAATACTCATTAGAAGGGTTAGTCTAAACATACAAATCAGTAAATACCTCTATGAAATAAAATATCTATGCTAAATAAATGCCACAAGTAATAAAAACAACATTAAGAAGACATTTCAAAAGCAAGATAATCACCTATTCCATATTGGATTGGTGTCACATGTGCTAGTGACCCTTTCCCAACCCTTGCTAAGAAGCCAAAATGATGAAATGAAAATGGAGATGATGAGCAAGATGAGTTCTCAAATCAAGATAGTAACCTTGCATAAAAGTTGTGTATGGATGAATGAGGATTAAGGCCTTCTTTTATAGATTTTCTTGATGAGAGATTGGCCAAATGGGTGAATGTGGGACTAAAGATCCTCCAATGAGAAGAGGCCATTTGTCAAGCGGTGACAGGCCAATGGATGTGCAAGATTTGGGAAGAGTGCCCATGAGAGGGATAATTTGAATTCAAATTTTGCAATAAATTTAGAGAGGGGGACAAGAAAAAAAAGCAATAAATGCTATGTTGGAGGGACAAATCAACTTGTCATGTTGAGTGAAAATGAGGGTTTTAATAAATCAATAAATTGATTTATTTGTGCAAGTGGAGATATCTAGAGAATGCAAGTGGGTGGGTTAGGTTAGGCTAATTAGGATTAGGTTAGCTTAATGGTGATTAGATGAGTTTGACTTTTAGGACTTTGATATTTGATTTATTTGAATTAGAAAATGATGTAATATGATTTTGGATTTGATTTAAATGGATGTTTGATTTATTAAAAGGTTGATGATAATGTTTATTTGATTTTAGATAAATGACCTTAGGAGATGAGATTACCTAATGAATGGATGGAAGTGAACCTGATTAATTGATGAATGGACCTAATGTGAAATCTAGTTTAGTTAATGAATGAATCTGATTGAATGCACAATGTTAATTTTGCATGTCTATATTTTGCCCCTCTTTGAAGCAATGTACTTGTTGTGTTGGTTCAAAGAATAAACTTGCCGCAATCAAAATAAAAAAAATTCTAATTTTTCGGATACCCTAGCAGAAAGAAGTACACTGGTACATTTCCCCCTCGAGAGATCGAGCGAAAAGATTTGATTTGAGGGTCGATCTCACGATAAAGAGGTTCAAAATGGATGGTTATGGATGATGATGCAAATGAGATGATTTGAAGATGCTTAGAATAACAAATCTATATTATCCTAAACAACTTAAATGATGATATGATATGAGATGGATGAGATTGATGATGTGATATGCTATGATTATGCAAATGTATGATTTATGCAGATGCTTAGATTAACAGATCTATATTATGATGATGATATGAATTCACGATGGATGCATGATGGATGAATCATGGATATAATGGTGATGATGATTAACTATTCATGCTGTGATGTTAGTGCGAAAAATGAAGAAATTAGATGATGACAAGAGGATCAACAAGCCAACATTATGAGAGATGATGATGAGAAATGATGATGATAGATGGATGATTTGCTTATCAAGGATTGGGATTTTCAAAGGGTCACTTAATTTATGTTTGATAACACACATAAGTACGATGCATCAAGGTATAAAGGACCAGGATGGCATTGTACTTAGTGTGATGGACTTTGACTTAACAAATAGATAGGAGTATTCATGTTCACACTTGAAATACGGAAACCTTGCTAGGATGCACTTTAGAAGTTTCAAACATCTAAGACCAAAACACGGAGAGGTATAACCAATCAATGCAATAGTCAACAAGCCATCCAAAAAAATCCTCTATACATATCTAACAAAGAAAGTATTCACCAAGTTATTTTACAAGAACGTTCAACAAGCACAACAGACAAAAGAATAATGATCGTTGCCCCATTCCTATCTCTCTAAATCCTTCATTCGGATATCATAGAGAGGTCCTTGGACTGAGTGCAATAAGATAAGTCAAAAGATAAAGATAAAGAACACAAACAAGTTGATGTTCTTCATATCTTCAGCCAAAGGGATTTGTTTTGATAGGATAAGAATCCAAAGTGATATCCAAAATGATGCCCATTGTCGGAACGATATATCCTAGGACATGCATTGTATAGGATGATGATAATTTGATAAGTTGGTTGATAGGCTATTGATATAAGGTTGAATGACATGTCTGAAAATGATCAAGAGTTTGATTTTGTTTTAGAGGTTTGTTGTTTCGATTTTGATTTTGCGATTGAAGCTTTCTTTTGTTAACTGCTGTGATTGTTTATGTTTATGTTGCGAAAGGATGAAGGTGACGATTAGTTTATTATGGATGATTGATTATTGCGGGTGTAAGCGGGATGAGATGGATGGATTTTTTCAAATATTTGGATGTTTTTGATGTTTTGAAATGTTTTGAGGCTGTTTTTGGTATTTTTTTGAGGTTTTACAAATGTTTTGATTTTCGGTTTTCCAATGTTTTTGGGATTTTGATGTTTTTGAATGTTTTTGGATTTTGATGTTTTTTGATTTTTTGGATTTTAATGTCTCGAGGGCTGATCAAAGATTAGCCTTGCCTACATTTAAGCTTAGAGATGACGTAGTTCAGATTGCAATGTTTTTGATGTTTTTCTGATTTTTTGATTGTTTTTGGATTTTTTGAAGTTTTGGATGTTTTTTGATTTTTTGATTTTCTAATTTTTTTGGATTTTTGCATGATTTTGACGATTTGGATATGGACATGTGTGATGATATTAGTTCTCTGTTTGTGATTTTGTTGAAGACCAAGCTAAGGTTGTTTGATTGAATCGATGGATTGATGATGATGATAACATTGTTGAGGATGCACAACAATGCAAGGATTGATTGATGAGGATTGATGATGATAACATTATTGAGGATGCACAACAATGCAAGGATAGTGTTAAGCAACACACTGATCGGGAAGGATATCCTAAGATTATGGATTGATTGGATTCGATTGATCAGGATTGATGAAGCTTGATTTGGAACAAAAGTTGTTTGAATGATTTGATGTGACGTTTGAAGGGTGCGTTAGATGCAACTGATATTGAGTTTTTAGATTGATGTTCAATAAAAGAAGAAGACTGATAAGGAACATCTTCTTGTCAAAAATATATCATGGGATATGATTTGGATTCTAGATCACAAATGTGTTGACCAATTTGGTTTCATGTTTTCCAATTTTCGGATTGCCACATAAGTCGAAGGATACATATCAATATTTATTCCTGAAGCAAGATGTAAATACCTACCCCCAGTGTCTAGCAATGTATGGAATGTGATGGATGGATGCTTAGATAGGTGTATAGATGGATGGATACACAAAGGCTGCCAAGGATTATCTTGTGATAAGGTAAGGGGTTTGGATCAAGAAAGCTCATTTGGATAGTGCTTTATGGCTTAGATACTATTGCATAGGATAGAATCAATGAAAACAACCCATGTCAAGATGTTTATCATAAGCAGGCATAAAGTGTGCCCCAAAATTTCATCAAGATCAAGATAATTTGGACTACGTATGTAGATATATGCGAATGGATTGGATAAATGGTTCATGGATGGATGGATTTATTATGGATAAGATGGATGGAATGCTCGATTTATTATGGATGGGATGAGATGCTTTCAACTAAACTGGCACACATATATGCTCGATTCTACACATGACGCCTGTTTGCCAAGTTTTTGTCATGGTCTTGCCCAAAGTGCCACCATAGTGGTTTTCACTAGACGACGATTTTTATCTTTACTGTTTTCAATCCTTTTTCTAATTTTTTTTGGATCTTTTTGCTTTTTTCATTTTTTTGCTTTTTTTCATTTTTTTCGAAAGATTTTAAGCTCATACTGAATCATGATGTTTTGTTGATGTAGAAGCCCCTGTCATAATGTGCCATCGATATCCTACTTGAAGGAGCTACTTTGCTAAGATACGTGCACTTGAATGCAGCTTTTGGGATTCTTGATATGCTTCCTGGATACTGGAATTAACTTTGTCTTTGTGCGCACATCGCGATAGAGTGCCCTTTGAATCCTTATGATGAAGGGTCATTACCAGTACATGGTCAATGTGAGAATTGGATATCATGCGTAGAGGCATGGATGGAGTGTGTTTAGGGATAGGAGATGGATTGGTTGACAGCTTAGAATCTTTGACTCTCCAAACTTGGGAAGATGAGCAATGATGGGTGGATACGAAAGTGTACATGGAATTAGGACCAACTGCTTGATACACTTTGTACGTCGCTTGAAAAGCCTGCTTTTTCTTTTGCGAACATCTTTAATGGATACCTTTCCCTCTTTTATTTTTCCCCATAGTTTCTTTGACTGATGGAGTTTGATAGGGATGATCTTTCTTTGTATTCTTTGGTATCCATTTGTATTTGATTTGTCCATTATGATTCTCAGTTTCTTTTGATTTGATAATGTTCTTTGTACTTTGATTCAAATATTTCTTTTGACGTTGGTCCCAATTTGTGGATGGGGTAGTGGGTGGATGAAGATTCATGGCGTGACTAGTTGTAGCATTGACATCGGTTTCATCATAAGGATTCTTCATGCTCCCTATGTTGACGTTTGCTTGAGACAAAGTTGCCCCCAGTATGGTGATAGTATCATCTTCATTCCTTGATTCTGCTTGTTTTGAGATATCTTGTTCAATAAACATGCTCTGACAAATGACCACTACAGATGACATTGTTTCAATTTTCCGCTCTGCTAACTCTAGATTATAATGTTCTGTCTGATTTTCTTCCTTGAGTGGATAATGTTCGATATCTTTATTCATGATTTCCTCAATCTGAGTTTGGGATATATCTGATCCTGATGTTGATAACTCTGTTTGACTGTAGGAGTTAATAATCTGCTCTTTTTGTGTGACAAAATCTTGTTCTAGATGAAGATCATCTACGTGTCCATCTGTAGAAAGCATCTCATGGGTAGATGGAGGAGTATGTGCATCTTGCATAGATAAGAGAGTGTCCATTAGATCATTATAGTATCTTGAAGATACAAATTCTTGATCTTGAATGATTTCGAAGTTGCTTTCGACATGCTTTGGATCAAGTTCTTGACATGGGTCAATTTCAAAGGATGGATTGCTTACAAATGGCTCTTGGATATCTTCATTATGCATGGGAAGTGGCTTAATATCTTTGTGATCTTTGAGTGGACTTGGATCAGGTGTCGAGTTGAAGATTCCTTCAATATCGGCAATCATGAGATCGAAGGATGTCAATATGTCTTGGAAAGGACCATTGCTATACTTTGGTGAAAGACATTGATCATACTTTAGAATAAATTCTTGAGATATGCCCTCTACCTCATTAGGTGATGTAGATACATTTTCAACATGATCATTGGTCGATGCCTCGTTGGATGAAGCAAAAATATCTTTATTGATGGATAGATCTTGAACATTGTTTTCAACAATTGTGGTAGAGAGAATTCTAATGTCTTCAACCATAGGGTCAAATGATGTTGACATTTCTTGAATTGGATCATTGTTGGGTATTGTTGGTGGATTTTGATCATGATTGAGAAGTGACTCTTGACATATGTTCATTTGATCATTGGATGGAGTAGACACAACTTCAAGGTTCTCAATGATGGATTGATCTTGATCCTTTTTCTCAATAGTTGTTTGTTGGGTAGCTTGAGAGGCTTGTTGAGCTTGTCTTGCTTGTTGTGTGGCTAGATATTGTCGGATAGCCTTTTGGTAGGCTTGGTGATCCTTTAGCGCAATGTCATATTGTTTTGCTAAGTTTGGTTTTGGTGGCAGTGGTGGCGAATTTGGAATCGTGTTGGATGCAATGATAGGTGGTTGAGATACACTTTGGAGTGATCATGGTAGTGAGGGGTTGAGATGTGATGGGTATGATAGTGGTGTTTGGAGTGATTGAAGTGATAGGGATGATTGGAATGACCGAGGTGATAGGCCCTTGGGAGACCATATTTTGATTTTTCATGATTGATGTTGTCATTTGATTAGATACCATCTATTGGTGCGATGTTGATGGAATATTCAAAATATTTGATGTGATGGCTTGATTGGTGTTAGGTGGATTGATTTGGATGGAGTGATTTGTGCTAGGTAAAGGAGGAAGCCCTAAACCAAGGAATGATGTTGATATGGGTAATGGTGGTGGAGATGTCTCTTTGCGTAATGATTCAACTATTTTGGTAAGTGTAGCAATTTCATCTAGCCAAATTTGTTCTTGATTTCAATCTTGACTCCCTTGATATAGTTGATTTGGCTTGTGTTTAAGCAGATTTGGAGTGTGTACTTGTGTTTGATTTTGGATGGGATCATGGACAAATTGATTTTGGGCATTGTTCTGACTTAGGATGATGTTCAAATTTGGCATGATAGGTTGAATTTGACCATTATTGATGTTTGGAATATTCGTATGATTTGCAAATGTATTTATCCCAAAGTTTTCCAGATTCATGTTTCAAACACTTGTACTTAGTACCTTCTCATTTGGCTTGTAGGGATTTGATGGGATGATGTTGTTTGTTTGAAGGCTCATGCTTTGATTGTTTGGTTGACAGACTTGTAGGTTTGGATTTAGATCTACCATCGGAAGAGGTGTTCCAATCTTTGATTTGGGAATACTCACACTTGTTGTACCATTGATGTTTGTCGAAGGCAATGATCCCATGTATGGATTGTATAAGTATGAGGTTTGATAATCAATAGGCATTGTAAGGCTTTGATAGCTAAGTTGACTTGGATTACTCATGATGTATGGATCAAGTTTGTATTCCATGTTCTCCTTGTGTTTTGACCTTGTTGCAAAAGTGATCTCTAAGGTGTTTAAGACCAATGATGAGATGAATGATGAAAAGGGGTGAATGATATGACTTGTGAATGTTTAGGAACCTTAGATCAATGCTAGACTTAGGGTTTTGATTTTGATTGGTTTGATTTGGATAATGAACTTGTAAACCCTAAGATGTTGGATGTGATCTTATGATGAACTTGTTCAAAGGATTGCTAATTCCATTAAACATATGAGAAAGGATGCATTCCCATAAACCTAACTAAACAAGGTGGTTTAGATTTTGATGATTTACCCAAGTCTAGAATGATGTTTCCAAAGCTCTAAAGTTGTTTGGTGGGATGGATTTTGATAAATGTTTGGATGGATGAAGTGTTTGATTTGATCCTAAATGAACCTAGGAAGGACTTGTTTATGAGACCAAGATAGTGAAGAACATGTCTTTTCTCTAAGAGTAATTCAAAATCAAAAGACCAATGTTTTCATGAAAACCATATGACCGAAAGATGCCAAGCACATGTGTGGGGTCCAATTGATTTAATCTTTGCTTAATGGGTTCTTTTTACCACAAACACACTCTTGATTAGATTTCAAACTGAATGTCCAATGTCTTAATTCCCTTTCATCCCACAAAGTGCATCATGCAGAAATCAAGGAAATCAAAGCAAAGGTTGCCTAATGTTGACTTTAGTAGAAGCAAATTGAGATGAAATCCAAATGTTTAGAAGCCTCTAAGGATACAAATCCCAAGGGAAAGCAATAACATGTGAATTTGTTTAAGGATATTTGCCTCTCCTAAAGGGTTTGCAATTTTGATGATTCGTTGAATGTTGGTTTGCAAATATTTTTGAATAAAGCACTATATTTTTAAACCACAAGCAATATGACATCCTAGCTCAATTGGTACGTTTTTCTTAGTGGGCTTGCCTCATGCCCTTCATAGAAGAGATTATTTTACATGCAACCAAGGATGAAATATAAAGGTATGTTAAGAATGAAGTCTTAACCTCTATATTTCAACCAAGATTGGACATGGCAAGTAACTTCTTGGAATCTAAGTTCCAATGCACCACTTTGATAAACTCGCTCAATGGATCAATAGGCAACTACAAATAAGGGTTCTAGTTTGGACTTTCCATTCGTAGGAGTTGACCCAACGTGGCAAGAGTCTCCTTTCAGATCCATCTTGTTGGAGTCAACCGTGTGATATTGGTGTTTCATCCAATATCCACATTTATATCCCAACTGGAAATACTCTTGGCTTTAGAGTGTTACCGGTTGAGTCATTCCCTTGGGTGAGTACTTTTCCCCCAAGGCAGGCCCTCTAGGATAAACAAAAGTGAGTAAAGACACAATCCGTAACTCAATCAATCTTTGACGACTCAAAGAGAGAGAATATACGCGATGATGCTCTACTCACAATCGCACAAGATGTTCAATTTTAAACCCAAATTGAAGTGTGTATGGGCAATTATTTACGCAACTTAATGTCACCAAAAGCCTTTTGATTCTCAAGATCGCCGTGAGGCGTGCGAGAAGCGCATACGTCTTTTGATGATATTACTTTGTGTAAATAATTACAAAACAATGAAAGAACACATTCATTTTATCATTCCAAAGCAATTATGAGTTCATTTTAAGCACTAAGATGAAGTGTGAGTTTTTGATTGTTCAATTTATTAATCCCAAACAAAATCTAGTAAGTTTGTGATCCTAATGTTCGTTTTAGCCTTTGCAAAAAACCAAAGTGTTCTTTTTAAACCCAAACAAAAATTAGTGTCCTAAAACGAAAAGATAAACAATTTCATGAAGAAGCGTTGAAAAAAAACACTATGATTTTTTTTTAAAAATATCCTCCTCCTTTCGTTTTCCTTTGCTAGCTTTCTCCTTGCTTTCCTTCATTTGTACCTTGGTCACTTTCGTTTTGCTTTTGTACCTTGTGACTTTCTTGTTCGTTGTACCTTCATTATCCTATAAAAAGAAAAGATAATTATGTGAGGATTTGGACATTAAATCTCTTTTGATCAATAACTCCAAATAATAAAGTGATTTCAATTTGAAATGATAATGGATCATGCTTTAATATTGATTGCATGGAGAAGATACCACACTTGCTAGATCTCTTTTCTCTCTTACCATAGTCTTCATCACTAGAGATAGCGAATCAACGAATAAATTTATCAAAGGAATCCTCAAATATGATAATTATCTCATATGCAGGTTATCAAAAATGATCATAATAAATGTGATAATATAAAATTATGACATTTATTATAAGATTACTATAATACGAGAGAATATTTAATTATGAGTCACTAAAACTACATTTAATTAAATCAATTTCTAATAACCTTCATTAATGGACATAAATAAAAAAGCTTTCTAGTTGATGTTGCTTTTAATTTCGAATCTGTTATTTGATACTCCCTATGTCAAAGACAAAAGCCTATTTCTAGCACCAATAAAAAGGTCAAATATATTCCCATCGCACTTCCTGATGAGCAGAGATATTCAAATGAGATTTAACAGATGTAAAGCCGTCCCTATAATGATTGGAGGATCTTCCCATACTTCATATGCCACCTGCAGCATGTCATCATTTATCCCACTCAAGAAACATTAAAAGATAGCTAATAAGAATCCCGTCATATTCATCACAACATAGCAGAGACTCAGCCTAGTGGAAACGTGAAAGAGAATAAATGTAAGTCAACTAAATTTAATGATGAACAACAGAGAGTAGAATGTGGTATTTAATACCATAAACTACGAATTGACCTGACCAAGACAAATTAAATGAAACCAATCTAAGCATAAAATCTTTCCACTCAAAAAGTTAAATCAAATGTTGTTGGGCGTGCGTACTCCATAGGCTACTAGGCGTGCATTGAATTGATTTTGAAAAGATACCATGAATCTATCTTTTAGTGTGGCAGATGACAACAACATTCATCGTCTCTCATCACAACCCCTTCAACCTCAGATGGTCATCATAAATGTCGTGGTATGTAGGAACAAAGACGACTGATCTAGAAGTGAATAAATCACTAGTATCTATAAGCATTAGCAATAAATACTAAGAAGAGCCTGATATACGGTGAGTAAGAGGAGTTGTCAGTATTTAAAGATGATATAATACTGTCACAATCGATCTGGTTCATGAAGAAAAGAATAAATGCTAAGACAAATGGAACGCTTCCATTGGACATGTGAGGATTGGCAGTATTCAGAATAAAGTGCACCAATAATGGGCATTGGGTGGGGCGCATGGAATTTGAAGCTGAGAATTTATGAGAAATAACTCGTACAACTCGGGATCCTCACCATATTCGCTACCATAGCCAACAATCGGCTACAGGTCATGGCCGACAGATTTTTCAATTGGGATGCCTTTGATCTATGGATAGCCTTAAACCTTAGCAAAGTCTGCCAAGTATTTGAATCAGATAGTGTCTCAGAACTTATAAGGTTATTGTAATAAATGAGATCATATAAAATCCGGGATGAGTACATTGAAAACAGATTGAATACAGGATTTAGCGAACAAAACAAACACAAAAAATAGGTATTTGCAATTATGTTCCACCCGTATCTATCTGATCTTCAAAATCTATGCATATGACCACTTAAAACATGGAGATCTGGACCGATACCTGGGCATTTAAAACTCATACTGCCAACCTTTATTCGATGCACAAGTGGTTACTCTCTGTGGTAACTAAGATGGGATGCAAAGAAACATATTAAGTAATCAACAGACATAAAGTTGAATTCTTTTGAACAGGGTGTGGGAGTTTAACATGGACAACCATCAACGCCTGCTAGAAGGAATTCTTGTAAATCATTTGTATTCTTGGAGAAGGTTTAATACTCTTGTTGAGAGCATATAGAGCCATCATGGAGAGTATGTGATTTTTCAAGTTTTTTTTTTTTTTTAGTGTTGTAGATCCCTTTAGTTATTCTAGAGTCTATTGAGGCCATTCAAGTTTTTTTTTTTTTTTTTTAGTGTTGTAGATCCCTTTAGTTATTCTAGAGTCTATTGAGGCCAAGTTGGCATTTATAAAGTCATAATGCTTCACCTTTACATAGTAGAATGGAAAGTAATTTCTTCCTAGACTAGAGATTTTATAGTTAGAGCGGGTTTTATTTAGGTGAACTTGTATGAGGAATGTCCAAATTTATGGAGCACTACTACATATTGATGTAAGAAAAGATAAAATTATGTGTTATAGAGCTCTTCAATAGTGCTAGGGCTGTTAAGGTTGAGTTGGCCTTTGTAAACTTATTGTTCCACTAGAGAATTTATGTGATAAAAAATTGATATTATTTGTGTATGGATCTCTACTATGATGTGGTTTTATTCCTTTTTTATATTTGTAATCCATTAAAATTTGTAAAGGTAGTTTTAAATTATATTATTAGATCTTGCATTCAAGAATCTATTATTGATGAATGAACTTGTATGATGAATATCCTTCAAATTTATGGAGCACTACTAAATAATGGTATAAATAAAGATAAAAATTATTGAACATAGTATATCATTGTAATAACTAACACTTTTTTGAGTATCATATTATACATTCAGTAAAGATAAATTTATTAGAAAGAGTGCATGTGAATGCACCATCAAGCTTATCAAAGTTATGGTTTTATAAAAAATGTTAATTAGAAAAAAGCATATACATAACAATGGGAGGGGAGCGAGACATCAAGAATAAAGCATCATGTACACATAGTCATTGTCAACTAAAAACTTAGAAATATCATCATGAGAGTATGATTTTATGAAAATGAGGCCATCATTTTGGATATGATTTAGATAATTATCATCACGAATCAATTATTTTTGAATCCACCATTCATCTATACAAAGGAGGATATATAGAAAGTTTATGTCTAAAGGATATGAATGTAAGTTATACATTCAATAATAATTAATTTAGACGTCTAATGGAATGATAAGATAATCAATAATAATTAGATACTAAATTAATTTATGAGTTGAGATTTAAGATACTAAGATAAATAGACCATAAAATAAAATGAAATATTGGGGGATTACTAGAAATTGGATCAATGTGGATGTTGACTACTATGTTGTTGTGATAGACAATACAAAAACAAAACATTAAATTAGATTTAAGTTTAAAAATTTATGATATCTAGATCTTGAGTTTCGTGGGGTCTCGTATTAGATCACACCCATGATATGATTTGGCTATTTATGTTTCTTCTAGGTGACATGATTTCATTCAACATAGAAGAAACCAACTTCCTTTATGATACTCAAACCCTTAGCATGATTTAGCAAGTTGAAAATAGATAAATAAATAATGTTGGATCTTGAGTATTTTTTTTATACATATTAAGACTAATGATATGTGTAGTCAAATATGCGAATGCAAGATGCTACTAATAGATGATTATAAGGATGTCCTAGGATGATGTTCTTAAATACACAATCCTAGACATGTGATTTGAATATTTTTGTTGACTTTGATGGGTAATAGTTATATCTTGGGATTGTTTGCTTTGGAATTTAAAATACTAGAACTCCACATGATCTAGTCTAGAGGACATGGTTGTATATATGATCTGATGTAGGGTCCTAAGAAGTACATCAATGTTGATATAGAGTGGAGGATTAAACATGATACAAGGCAAAATTCAAAATTGAAATTATTAAATGTTAAAAAACCCAAACTATATATTAAAAGAATACATTAATGATTTTCATAAAAAATATTATAAAAATATAAAGATGAAAGTGTGAAATAAAATTATTTTAGCTTTATAATATTGTTAATGAATATTTAATTATTGTATGATTAATGAGAATCCAATCAACATCACCAAAAAAAAATTGTTTGGAGAAATTGATAAAGTTTAATGGAAAAACTGCTTACAAGCAAAATTTAGAATGCATCCTGAATTTAAAAGTGGATCCAATTAAATACAAAGAGGGTAGCTAATGCCAAGAGGGGGAGAGATTGGGGCTGCGTAGGAAGGCAACGTGGGTAACAAGAAGCCACGCCAGGAAGTTCCTGCATAGCCAAAGGTAGAGGAAAGAGGCGCCTACATTGCCTGAGTGAGAGGCAGTTTTTTTTTTTTTTAAATAAACATTTAATGAGGGAATCGAGCCTCATCAAGAGCAGATTTAAATAAGGAGAAAAATATTTTAGAAGATCGAATATTGTATTGGCAGCCAAAAGAAAAGAATAGCAAGGAGAAACTAGTATTTAGATAGAGATGGTAATACAGATTGTGTCGCATGAATTGGGAAATTGGAGATGGTAATACAGATTGTGTCGCATGAATTGGGAAATTGTTATGTTGTATGAGATAAAGTGAAGCTAAAAAATTTAATGTATGTGTAGATACTGAAAAATGTTTTAAGTCTGTAAATCTTATTTTTCATAATAATTTCCCTTCTTCTCTGTATAATTGAACAATTCTAGTTATGTGATTATTGTTTAAGATCATTTTCTTCTATTAATTAAATTATTATTTTAATTATTTGATTAATCTTTGATTATTTAATTTAATTACATCACTAATTAATCTTTTAATTCCATAATTAAATAAATTCTCATTTATTTAATTATTTATTTTCATTTTCCTACTATAATTAAATAATTATTTTAATTATTTAATTATTTTTTTGTCTTTTCTTCCACAATTAAATAAATCATATTTATTTAATTTTCACCTTTTTCCCACTATTAAATAATATTTTAATTATTTATTTATTTGTCCTTTTCCTCTACTTTTAATTAGACAAAGTTATTTTAATTAAAAGTCAACATTTCCCTCTTTAGCTATAATTAAATAATAATAATTTAATTATTTATTTTCCCTCCTAAATTAAATAATTTTATAATTATTTAATTTACTCCATCAACCTCTTTTTTTGTGTCAAATCTTATCTTCTATCACAATTAACCTCCACCCTTCACAAGGTTTCATTACTTGTTAATGTCCACAATCCATCCTTAATTAAAACCTAATTTTGCCCTAACCCTATTTGTTGCTTGTCAAAGCAATCTCATCCATTGATCTTCATCATTTAATCTTGGCCCTTCATTTTGAATTGGTTTTCTATAAAATATACATTTCATCCTTATTTTAGACCCTATTCCATTCTATTCTACTCTAGCTAGACAACCACTATCTTTGATATTTTGCAATCATTATCACTAGGCTATTTTTGCATACTACAAATTTGAGGGCAAGCAAGCATATAAAGCAAAATGGAGAAGATCAATGAAGGTGACTCAACCATGGCATATGAATTGTGATAATATTGCTTTATTATTGTTTATGTTTCTATATTCATTTATGCTTCATTCTTGAACTAGGGTCTTTAGGGCTTGAGTTTTATGTAGCCTTAGATGATCATTAATTAATGCAAACAATGTCTACTACATAAATATGAATTGCAGTTAGCTTGTCCAAAAATCCTTTGAGAAAGTCCACTGTTAAGTTCATTATCTCTATCCACACACCCAACATTGAATAATTCTCTTTCTCTAATACGCCTTCCTTCGCTAGGATCTCAAATTTCATCTTGGACATCATTTCATTGTGAGGAAGGTTATAAGAATGTGTATCTTGGACATCCTCTTGAAGTTCAACTTTGAATGTCTTCACCTTACTCCCAATCGCTTTAACTTTATCATGCATGCTTAGGGCTTCATCTATGATTCTGCAGCCATAATCATATAGGTAATGCAGTTTATTTTTTCCACTGTGAATGACTCTTGCTGGGAGATGAGCACTGAACCCAAAGGAAGTCCATCCGTGGATTTCAGGGGACTCACTAGTTGCTTGATGGGGAAAGGAGATGAGAGATCTATTCTTTCAATTCTTGTTGAGATTTGTTTGGTCCTTATCCTGTGTGCATTCCTTCGATATCATCTTTGTTGGCGTGTAATTTCTCCCACGTGGTCAAACTTCCAGACCTCTGACCTCTGACCTTCCAGACTCTTCTACCACTGTCCATTCTAGAGAGTTCTCACAATTTGCATATGATTTAACTATTCCATATTCCAGAAAGTTCTAAGCCCTCTATAAATAGAGGCAAATTTATTGAGGTTAATCACTCTTTCAACAGGGTCCAGCTCCGCAGAGCTGTTATAGGATATAATTTATGTAATGTTTTTTGATTATTCAATATAATCTGTGGTTGCCATTTTATTATGTTTCTATTCTGCTTTCTATCTCTGTTCTGCTCCTCCCCTATTTCATCTTCTTCATGTGGTATCAGAGACCAAAGAGATCCGAGGGAGTCTTCCAGTTTGAAGATTGTAGGCCATTGCTTTTAAGAGAAAGTCAAGTTACTGAAGAAATGGTGCTTACTGCTGGACTAAGGATGTTGCAAATCTAAGAGAACAGTAAATTGCAAATTGTGAAATAAAGGAGTTGAAAGGGGTTTGAATCATTGCCAGATTGCAACCAATGAAATCAAAAAGAGGTGGAGATCTAAAGCAAGAAGCGTAGGAGCTAAAGGCCGCAGCCATTGAAAGCAGAAAGTTTGCAAAAGGGTATTCCTAGTCATGAGAAGTGAAAATGAAGTAGCTGATGTTAGAAGGAAGAGGTGAAGTTTGATGTGCAAGAAGCCAGTGTCCATCATCCACAAAAAGGCCATAGCCGCCATCAAGGAAGTTGTTGAAGTGAAAGTCAAAGTTTTAGTCTCAAATCTGAAGATTGTCGGTGCTAAACAAATTAGAGTGATCCTGTCACCATTTGTGACAGACGTCAAAAGGCAAAGGAGGAGATCTTGTCACCATTTGTGACAGATGTCAAGAGTCTATTAGGATCCCCGAGCACCCGCAGAGTGACTCTATGGGAGGTGTTGATAAAACAAGTGAATCACACCTGAACCTATGATGGACTGGTAACCAAGAGGGCCAGAGCTCATGGTTAGAGCATCCCAATTGCAACATGGGATTTCCTAGGTTTGATCACTAGTTCTCAAAGATTTTAGATGCCGCAGCATCAGTGAAAGCGACTGAGAATGTAATGAAATTCGTGGTAGAAATTAGGGGGGAGTGTTGGTGTGTAATTTCTCCCACGTGGTCAAACTTCCAGACCTCTGACCTCTGACCTTCCAGACTCTTCTGCCACCGTCCATTCTAGAGAGTTCTCACAATTTGCATATGATTTAACTGTTCCATATTCCAGAAAGTTCTAAGCCCTCTATAAATAGAGGCAAATGTATTGTGGCTAATCACTCTTTCAGCAGGGTCCAGTTCCGCAGAGCTGTTATAGGATATAATTTATGTAATGTTTTTTGATTATTCAATATAATCTGTGGTTGCCATTTTATTATGTTTTTGTTCTGCTTTCTGTCTCTGTTCTACTCCTCCCCTGTTTCATCTTCTTCAATCTTCCCTCGTCTGCTTACCTAGATTGATCTTTGTGACTAAGTAATTTGTAGGCAAGAACTTCCTATCATATTTATCAGCTAGTGGTGTTGCAATTTTAGCTATTCTTGATCTCGAAGCATCCATAGTGATAGTTGAGAAAGTCCTTGGCTTTTTCTTGGCATATGGGAATCTATCATGGGGGCGATGGCAGCGAAAAACTTAGAGACAAGTTTTAAAATGATAGACTTTTTTATTATCATCAACAACAGATAATTGGGCACCAAGTAAAATGGAGATTGTGAATTCTGACCTGATTGCCTCTTTACGATGGATTTGATTTTTGTTTTTCTTGTTATTATAGTTACCTAAGTTTGTGCAAATGTTGGTTACATGTGGCTGCTTAGATAATCTTTACCTAAAGTGGTCTATTTAGAATGTGTTGTTTAAGCCAGCCCCAGTCTCATAGACTGTTTTATATGATGAAGGATATTGAAACCTCTTTTACTCACTATATATGAATGGCCCCAACTTTCTTTTAAGTGATGTACTAACTTTTAGATATATTTGTTGTGCTAACTTGTTTTCTTACATTGTGCAGTCTTTGCAATAGTGGAAAGTGTTAGGGGTGACAAAAGAATAAACCAGGAGGAGAATCCTTCTGAATTGAATGATATTAGACATACAGCAGAGATACTAATGGATCTCAGTAGAACTAACCCAAACACATCTAGCGATGATGGTAAGAGAGTTAGGGGTAGGAAAAGTGGCCTATTCATTGGAGTCACTGATACCCGTGGCCATTGGCAAGCCAATATATGGTATTCTATTAATTTTCTTCCTCTATTTTTTTTTTTTTTTAATATGCTAGCTTCTAATTAAAATATAATGTATTGAACAGTATATCACTATATCTTTCTTCAAGAAAAATGTCTTTCAAGATTTTTATATCAATACTTTAGGTCATAATGTCTAGCTCATATTTAGGATGTTTCAATTTTTCTGTGGGTTAATATTTCAAGTCATATTGTCTAAGCTCATATTCAGGATGATTCCATTTTTCTGTTGGTTAATTTTTTGTGGCTCAAAGGTTAATTGGAAACTTTCTCGGTGATGTTAAGAGAGTTCATTAATAATGAATTCTTGAAATGTCTAACAAACAATATATTTCACTACAAAAAACACTAATAATGTTTGAATTTCATTTTTTTGCGGGCTTAAGAATCATAAACGTCCACTAAATCTTGGTGAGTTTACAATGTTAGTTTTTATTTAAATTTTTTTTTGAATGTGTAGGATTTTTTAATAAAAAGGTTAATAATAGAAAGAGTTTCATTATTTTGAGTGTTATATATTATTAATTGTAAAGTCAAGATAAAATAATATGTTAATAAAATAGATTTTAAGAAAATTTTAATTAAAAAACCTTTCAACAAATAAATTATAGAAATTTAAATTTTTAAATATTTTTTATATCTTATATTTTCAAATTTTCAAAATTTCAAATGTATTAAAAATCATATTTTATTATATTAAAATATACAGTAAAAATAAATATACTATATTTAAAAAAAATTAATATAAATATCCATTTCATAAAAAAAAAAATTGTATAATTTTAATAAATTTCCTTTTATTTTAATGTTAGGCGGACATTTTATTGCTGAGGCTGCAGCAAGGTCAGTGTTCTAAAATTTCTGCTTCATATTTTACGATTAATATTGGTTGCATGTAGTTTATTGTATATATGTTATAAACAATTAGTATGCAGGTCCTCCGACAAAGCTATGCTAGTCATACGTGACCGAGACGGGAGGTTAAATTATCCTGAAACAGATTATGACATGAATTTAATAAAAGAGGTTGGTTACAACAATTTTGAAACATTATGTTAAGTATGTTAGTGCTTTACATTCTTGAGCTTATTCATTTTCACTGGTTTTGCAGTGGAGAAAGGTGTTTAATGTTGATGTCAACAAATTTGCAAATGAGCTCATTGAACAATCAAGCGGATATTCAAAAGGTTGTACTAAAGGGTTAAATAATAAAGTTGGGCATGAACTTCTGGAATTGATAAATGAAAAGAAAATGCTGGAGATGAGGAGACATTGAAATTACAAGAATCGATCTCATTTTGTATGTAGGTGCTTGTAACTGCCTGCTTAAAAAAAATATTTTCAATATACATACATTTTCTTAATAATTATATGAGCTTGTAACTGCTTGTAAGTATAAAGATATTTTTTTTGGTTGTTTCAAATACATTTCTTCTTCTAAAACCCTTCAAAAATATTGATTTGACATGCATCTAATAATTTTTTGAGTTATTTATGTTGCTATGGGTAAGACCATTCTAACTATATGAAGCCTTTTAATCGGTGCAAATTGTTAGCAAATAATGTATAATGTATTACTTTGTAGTGTATGGGGGTGTGTAATTGTTCAACTGCCCCTCTTCTATGCTCAGCCGCTTCCCTTCCTCTGCTATATATGCACTGTTATTTCGAATAATAAGATATCCAGTTTTTATGCATTTTATATCATATGGTATCAGAGCTGCATTCTATGCTGGAAATATTGAGGATAGATTTTGGCAAAGATTTGATTTGATTACTTATTTACTCTAGCCAACTTTCTCACATTTTCTAGTTGTTTCAAAATATATTATATTCAGTCCTTTCTCCTTCAGTCATGCTTAATTCTGTATATATTGTATGAGTCTTATTTTGTATGCACTCCCAAATGGTGTCCAGCTCGGCAGAGCTGTAAAGATAGAGAATGGTAGTTACATGTTGATGTCTGAAAGAGCAGAAGCTCGAGTAATGTCATGAGAATGTTTAATGAGCAGCAGCTTAAAAGATTTATAAAATCATCTATGTAATGTTTTTATTTAATCAATATATAGTTTTAGGTCTGTGTTTTCCATTTTTCTCCTACCATTGCATTCCTAAGCCTAGGTTAGAGATAGAATAAGAGATCCCTACCTGTTCAAATTGAAATAGTCCGCCCAGCTGAAGACAGTTAATTAATGCAAAGTGCGGGAGTTTCTTGAATTGCTGCTGAAATAGTTGTTTAAAGCTATTTGAAGATTGCATCTCACCCAAAGGATCACAGGGAAATAAAGAGTGATCACTGCTGTTAAAGTGTGGTGTATATAGCTGCTCAGCAGTCAAATTTAGAACATGGTATTACTCATAAAGAGGGTGACTCGCTACAAGTTCTATGCAGTTAATAATCACTGAAGATGCTGTCAAAGGAGGGGCTGCCATTTAAGCTATGATCAAAGCAATCAAGAAGTCCGTCTTAGTGTTTAAGAAAGAGTTAACCATTGGTTGAAGGAATGAGATCTGCCGAAGATCGTTGGAGCTGATGAGAAATTGCATGAGGCTGAGCAGGGTAATCACTGTATTATGAATATTGATTTGCAAATTATAAGCCGCCTGTTGTTAGAATAAACAAAGGTGTTGCCATTCAGCCGCCGCCAACAAAGTTGTCGCTATTCAACATTGCTGTGCACCCAAAGTAGCCGATGCAGAGTTTAAGAGAATTCACAGTTTTTAGGAGTCATTGTATGCATGAGGAGATGCCCAGAATTTAAGGATGTTGTTTGCAGTTTTAAAGCAAAATAAAAAGCAGTCAGAAGCTAGCTGCCAGTCAAGATCACTGTTTGAAGGAGGTCGATATTATGGCTGAAGCCATATTGCATCATTTGTGAAGTCCCCTAGAAAGAGAGAGATCGCAGAAATGAGAGACAAAACTATCTAAAGGAAGATCGGATAGTACAGCCATAACTGTTGCAGAGGAAAAGTAGATAGTGGCCAAGAGGAGCCAACTTAAAGCAAGAGAAGGAATCATGAGTTTGAAGATAAGGAAAAGAGTTAGCTCTTGCTAAACTATGAGAATGGGGAGAAAATGCCTACGATAAGAAAGGAGAAAAAAAAAGGGGTGAAGAAGTCTGAAGACTTGGCTGTAGCCCCTGGTCAAAGACAAAAGGTGGGTCGTTGCTTGTTAGTTTGTTGGTTTAAGGTAGTAGTCGCTGGTTGGAGGATGCTCTGCTGATTAGAAGGGTCGATGTTTTGGTTTGTTCACAGATTTTGTTGGAAGACAAAGAACGCCAGTCAAAGGTTAGGTGCAGCTCAAAGGTAGTTGCAGATCAATGGTTAAAAAAGCTTCAGATAGTTTCTACTCAGGCAATCTGTTGGTCTGCTGGTTTTAACAACAATTTGTGTTGTTATTCTGATGTGACTTGTATTTGTTGTTTTATTTTTTATTAATAATAGTCTTCTTCAATAAAAAAAAAAAACTAATTGACCTCAGAAGGATGATGGTGATGTTGTATCAGCTTGTGCTAAAGGGGGGCAATGTGGTGAAGGTTGGAGTCAGTTGACCAATTAGAGGGCGATAGGCTGCTTACATAAGTCGACATACTAAACTGTATCCAGATTGAGCCCACAATAGAAAACAATAATAATGAATTAGTGATGGATAGCCACCATTTGCATTTCATTTTGGGAAGCAAAATTGTGTGTTGGCAGAAAGGATAGTGCACATGGCGGGTGGCCCACATCTTCTATTTCCATCACTCCTTTCCACAATGGAAACAAGCCTCTTTTAGCAACAATAAATAGTATGGTACTACTGCTGATTCGCTATTTCTTTAAGCTCGTTGTAGCAAAACCAAAAGAAATGGCAAGAGCCCGCGAATTAAGACAAGGTACCCAAATAACCTTCTACCCCAATGGCGTCGATTCATTCCAAACAAACCGGCCTAAATCTAACCATTTCCCCTCCACAGTATAGCCTCCAAACTCTACGGCTCTCTACCCTTTTAGCTCAAAGCTGCGTCGATGTCGGACAGACAATGATGAGAGATGACGATAATAAAAGATGTGAAAGGAGCAAGGGGCTGATGCCGCAAGGTAGGTATAGAGCTAGTGAACAAATACAAATTTTATGATGTTCTAATCGATATAGAACTTGGAAAATAATTAGAGTTTTGATAGCACTATTTACAAGACATAATGTGGATTTAGTGCTACCAAACACTGACCAGTGAACAAAGACAGATTTTAAGATGCCCCCATCGATATAGAACTTGGAAATAATCAATGATAAAAGTCGAATGTTTATCAAATCAAACAACTTTTGAAATTTTATTTAGCGATTGCACGGATTACCTCTGGTTTGATTATCATTGTAGTGTGTCGCGCTTGCGCCTCAAGGAAGCAAATGCCTGGCTGAGCTAAATGCGTTTAGATTTAGTGATTGCATGGTATGCCTCTTCCCAAAAAAAAAGCATGGCTTTAATTTTGTGATTAGACATTTTGAAATGATCTTTCCCCTAATGCTACAATCAATTCATTGTAAGATCAATTTATAATCCTTTAAGAACCAATGCTTTAATGATTAGTCTCATTGCTACCGTACAAATTAATCTCCTTTACATAGGAATAAAAAAATTATACCGACGGCTAGATAAGCTTGTGCGTAGATGTCAGTTCATAAAATGACAACTATAATTGACAATGCATAAGCTAACTGAGCCACAACGAGGTCATAAATAAGGCTTATGAAGCCTGGCACTGTCTATCCAGCCCCAGGAATGCACCGGGGCTGGCATGACCATGCATCATGTAGCATCCACAATAGGCGGCGGCTACTGACTGATGGGACTGCAAAAACTGTCGTCTCACCTTCATAAAATCGCTGACAATTTTTACCGTACTTTATAAATTTTTTTAGATTATAAAAATAATAATTAACTTAAAATAATTTGGTTTTAAATGAATTTTAATTATAGATTATAAAAAAAATTAATAGTATAATTATGTTTAGATGGGTAATTTAAATAACACGAAAATAAAATATTTTTGATGGAGATATTAAAATTTTAAAATATATTAATAATTAGAAATAAAATTATTAAAATGTATATATAATATTTTTTATATTTTCTAAGTTAAAAATAAAACAAAACAATTATAAAATATCAATAGCTTTTGAAAAGTAAAAATTAAAAATTACTAATTACAAAAAAAAATTACTTTTCAAATAAAAATAAAGTAAAAAAATTAGATTATTATATAATAAATAAAATTGTTCTAAAATGATTCGAAATAGATATTTTTTTAGTTTCCTTAAATAAATGTATTTAAAATATCTATACTATTATAAATTTTAATTAAAAAATAGAATTTAAGAATAGTGGAATTTCTTGATTAAAATATATAAAAAATAAAATTAAAAAAATCATACACAATTTTAATCTACAAATTTCAATACACTTTTTACTATGGAGTGTGGAAACATCATGATAGAATTTAAGTTTTATATATATCTATATATGCACATATATGTATATATGTATATATACAAATATATTTATTTATTTGAAAGTATAAAATTTATTTTTAAAAAGTCTTTACATAAAAATATTGTATCCACAAAACTATTATTATTAATTTCATTTAATCTAATTCTTTTGAAATAGTAAAATTTAAAATTAAAACTTATTCTAATGCATTTTGGTAATGAAAAATAATAATTAATAATAGAAATTTCAAAGTTAAATCATTTAAAATTAAGAATTTATGTTTAGAAATAATATGAATAAGTGTTTATATTACCATTTATAAAATAGAGTTGCACTTATTCACAAAAAGAATGAAAATAGTCACACCTCTAAAAGTCTATATAGAGCAACAACCCATAACGATTCTACGAAAATTTACCGCCATCACCAAGGGAAAATTCACAGTCAACAATTCACGCAATTAATTTTTCATGCAGTGAATTTTTCATCAATGAATTACTGACTGTGAATTTGTTGTATGCCACCCATAACATCCAAATCATCAAGTTTACCCAATACATAAATGAGATTGGGAGTGTCCATAAGAGGGTCTCACCCATTGATATCATTTTATTTATTATTATCTTCACCTTCACTTGCACAAATAGAAAAAAAATTAGAAGTGAATGGAAATAATTTGTTGGAAACAAACCAACCAATAGCACCACTCATTGACCACCTAGAAGTTCTTGTCATAGACATCTAAAACTATTGAAAAACATGCACATTACAATCTTAATATTTATATATCCATATTTCTACTTTTACTCAGTGTTGCCCAAATTATTTTACATGTCTTACTCCTCAAACAATAAGTCAAACATATTATACATTTTCAAATTCTCTAGAACCTATAGATTTAGTAGTAAATAGTAAATTACTTATACATTGTTATTAAAACCTCCCACTAACACAAGGTTGAACAATTTAAGAAAATTTATGTATTTCACAAAGTGATAGTGTTAGCATTATATCATGTAATGTCATTTTATGAGTCTAAGATAAAGCTGAAATATAAGTATTAGGGGTGGAATACATATATATAATCTTGTTCTTTTTTAGTTTTACTTACTGTGTTATATTCATAAAATTAAAAAAAATGTTGTTTCTTGTATGAAATTGTGTTAATAAAACATAGATATGAAATTGCAATAAAAGAAATTTTATATGATTAAATGTATTAATAGAAATATAATATTGCAAGATATATATAAACATTTATTCATAAAAAATTAAATATAAATTCTTAATTTTAAATTATTTAATTTTGAAACTTCTATTCTTAATTTTAAATTATTTAATTTTAAACTTCTATTACTAATTATTATTTTTCATTAGCAAAATGCATTAGAATAAATTTTTAATTTTAACTTTTTCTATTTTTTTAAAAATAGATTAAATGAAACAACTATTTTGAATATTTTAGAACAATTTTATTTATTATATAATAATCTAATTTTTTTACTTTATTTTTATTTTTATTTGAAATGTATTTTTTTTTATTAGTATTTTTTTATTTTTATTTTTCAAAAGCTATCAATATTTTATAATTGTTTTGTTTTTTAACAACATCAAGTTTCCGAGTCTATTATAATGAATTGTAATTTTTTTGGATTGAAACTATGTGCATTTTTATGAATCAACGTTATCAAACTTCATAATCCATCATCAGAATATTATGCATGCAACCAGAAAGAAACAAAATTCATAAAAATGCGTTCAATGAAAATTTACAATTCATTATTTTGTTTTGTTTTTACCTTAGAAAATATAAAAAATATTATATATAGTTTTTAATAATTTTATTTATAATTATTAATATATTCTAAAATTTTAATATCTCCATCAAATATTTTCTTTTAAAGTTATTTAAATTACACATCTAAAAATAATTATACTAGTAATTTTTTTTATAATGATTAAAATTCGTTTAAAATCAAATTATTTTAAATTGCCAATGAAAATAATAATCCACAATAGGAAAGGTTGGTGTTAATATTCAGTTTTTTACGAATTTAGTGGGGGGACGGCCGAGTAATAGTAATTTATCACTATACACACTCTAAAAAATTTTATAAGATAAAAATCTCTAGCATATTTTGTACAGTAAAAATCGTCAGCAATTTTTGAGGGTGAGATGACAGTTTTTGCGGTCTCATCACTCAGTAGCCGCCGCCTATTATAGATGTTCATGATGCATGGCCATGCCAACCCCGGTGCATTCCCGGGGCTGGATAGACAGTGCCATGAAGCCTTGTTTCAATTTAAAGGCCAAGAATAAGGACATGGGCGCAACATTTCAATATCCGTCTGCATTGTATTCTCCAAGGTCTAAGCGTATAAGCTGTGCCTACAAGGAGATTAGCATAGAGGATTGGCATAGAGCATAACAACGATTGCTGGCCAGGCAGTAATAGCGATTATCACCAAATAAATTGTGAAACAAAAAGTATAGTGATTAATCACGTTGTGATAAGGAGTATACGATCAAAAGAAAGAATCACCAGACCAAAAGCAAAGGAATTCGATCAGGAAAGACGTTATCTTTTTTATTTTTAAGAGCACAAACAGTTGAAATTAGCTGAAACAAATCTAATGAAAGAACTAAAAAACTTTCTGTGAATTACAGCCCTCCCTCTAGCACCTAGGGAAGACCATATAAACCAATTATGACTGTTCTTGATTTTCCCAAGTCTTATGGCTATTAAAAACTGGTTGTAGTTTCAACGAAATGAATAAAGGAGGAATTAAATATTGTAGACACAAAATGAATAAAACTGCTTAGCAGGAATCAAATTCTAGTTTAGGTTAAGCTTTGTAACAAAGTTGAATAACTCACTAAAATATCATTTATTTATATCAATTGACGTAGATGGACTCTCCAAGGCCTACTCAAACACAATTTGTTCGCAAAGACGGGCAATACTGTGCCCCAAGGATAACAATTTTGGTAACAATCAAGAATTCATAATTTTATCTCACAATCAAATTGGAGTTAATGATCATGCAATATGAAACAATGTTAGTTACATAATCTGACAACAATTTGAATTACATTAATCAAATTCAGATTACATACATCTAGCCGTTACAAATTCTGCTGAGCAAGCTTTCAGACATTATGTCCTCTTCTTCGCAGCATCTCAAACTACCCATCACTGATGAATTTGTCTTTACATACATTTCACAACCTCTTACTTTTTAATCTTCATGTTGTAGTGGGTAGAATCATTGGAAAAGGCATGAATCTATTGGTGGTTGAGATTTAATCTTTATGTTGTAGTGGGTCGAATCATTGGAAAAGGCATGAATCTATTGGTGGTTGAGATTTAAGTATTTGGTGGTTGATACTATTGATTAATGCCTTTTCTCATGATTCTACCCTATTCTACAACATGAAGATTAAAAAAGGAAGAGGTTGTGACATGTATGTAGAGAAAAATTAGTCAGTGATGGGTAGATTGAGAAGCTGCAAAGAAGAGGACATAATGTCTGAAACCTTGCTTAGTAGAATTTGTAGTGATTGGTTGTATGTAATTTGAATTCGATTAATTTAATTCAAATTGTTGTCAAATTGTGTAACTAAAATTGTTTGATATTGTATGATCATTAAATCCAATTTGATTGTGAGATAAAATTGTGAATTCTTGATTGTTACCATAATAATCTATTGTTATCCTTGGGGCACAGTGTTGCTCATTTTTTTCTAAAAAAATAATGTCTGAGCAGAGTTTGCAAAGACCGTCTACGTCAATGACCTTTCATTTGATTTTTTTATTGATATAAATAAATGATATTTCAGTGAGTTCTTCAACTTTGTTACAAAGATTAACCTAAACTAGAATTTGATTCCTCCTAAACAATTTTATTCATTTTCTATCTACAATATTTAATTCCTCCTTGATAACTTTATTCATTTCATTGAAACTACAAGCATTCTTTAATAGTCATAAGAATTGGGCAAATCAAGAACAGTCATATTTTTTTTTTTTAGACTGCAGGAATCGGGTAGCACGACCCCCTATAAACTGCAGTGCGCCTGGTAAACTTTTTAACGTGACCGGCGGCGCTGGCGCGACACGCCCTCCGGTACCACGGGACGGGGGAGACTAGAACTCGTGACCAGCAGAGCCGCAACGGAATTACTTAGCCAACCGAGCTAGGGCCCCCGCCCAAGAACAGTCATAATTGCTTTATAAGGTCTTCCCTATTTTCCCACCATTTCCATTCGGAACAAAAATGAAAACAAGCAAAGAGAAATTAGACATAAGCACAAAGGAGAATTCAAAGCATCACTTGTTTTAAGGACTCTTTATTTATCTATCATCACTACAATGGTTGGACTTAGGAAAACAAGCACAACAAAGAATAAAGGTATTTCAGACAACAATCTTTCACAAATTCAACATTACTTTGTAATATGATAAATTCTCATAGACTGTTTTAGCATGATGAAGGATATTGAAACCTCTTTTACTCACTCTATATCAATGGCCGCAAATTTCTTCAGTGATATAGTAACTTTAGATATATTTGATGTGCTAACTTGCTCTCTTACACTACGTGGGCTTTACAATAATAGAAAATCTTAATGCAAATGTTTCCTAGGCTCAAATTAAATCTTTGTTTAGTGCTGCCTCTGAGATAACAAATCCTAATACTTAGGTGAGTCTTAGGGGTAGAAAAAGAATAAATCAAGAGAATCCTTGTGAATTGAAACATATTGGACATGCATTAGAAATGTAATCAATCTTAGTAGAGCGAGGGTTGATGAAGACACAGTTGCAGGAAGTGGCGGTAATAAAGGCATGGAAAACACTAACCCTAACCCAAACACATCTAACGAAAAGGCTAATATAGAAGATCATGGTGAGAGAGTTACGGGTAGAAAAATTGGTCGATTCATTGGAGTCATTGATGCCCCTGGCCATTGGCAAGCCAATATATATGGTATTCTATTAATTTTCTTCATTTATTCTTTTGTTTGATGCTAGCTTCTAATTAAAATACAAGAGCTGGGAGGCAGCGAAGTTCCTACCTAAGACTGGCATAACAGTTTTGGCCTAGGAAAAATGTGAGATTAATCTTGACTACCAACTCAAGGGAATGTAAGTACATATGTTTAATGGCATGAGGAGTGCAGAGTTCAATGTTGTACCTCCTATATTAGAAGCTGCTTTTCCCGTGTGTGCAAGCAACAAGCCCTTTATTTTGTCTTGGCAAAAATGAGGAATCACAATTACACAAAAAAACATAAGCTATTTCAGTTAAAGAATATATAAATAACAAGCCCTTTATCTTGTCTTGGAAAAAAGGAAGAATCACAATTTAAAAAAAAAAAAAACTATTGCATTTAAAGAACAAATAATTCTATTTTGATCATCAATTTGTTAGTATTCAAATATTACATGTGTCATATTTTCTTTCTGATTACTTGCAAAATGAGTGATGTTTCTTTGTAACTTTAAACAGCAAAAAGTTCAATGTTCAAGAGTATCCAAATGATTCTATAGCATGCAAGCAAATAGACAAGCTTCATTCTGAACTAGCAATGCGAAATGCCAAAACACTCTTTTCAACAAACTAGAAAACAACAAAGCTCCAATGCTCAAAAATTTGTAAAAGCCATCATCAAGAACTTGAAAACATGCCAAAAAAGTAATGCCTATGCTCACTTGAATCACATCAAGTGCAATGAAAGAGGATTGATATGACCTTAGGAAGACTAAAAACAGTAATATCATGGACTGATGTGACTGTAGAAATGAATGAAAACAGAAACAAAGTAAGCGGATACATAAGGGTGACAATTTGTAAGGCTATTTGGAAACTTTAGAAAATCTGCAAAACTTGTGAATCAGCAAAGAAATGACGAAAGCAGTAATGGGGGAAGCCAAAATGGCCCACAAATGACTATCAACCGGTCAAGAAAAGATGAAGCTGAGATTATATAGTTGCCTATGCAAATCTGGAAAATACTGAAATGATGATGGAACTATTAGAGTAATAAGTTATTATGCTTAATTAATTATATCATATTGATTAATTAATTAAATCACTTATTCCTTTTGTTACTTAAGCTAAACTTAGGCACCTTAATAATTGATTTATTATTAAGTGTGCACACTAGGGTTTCATTTAGGGTTTCCCTTTTAGGGTTTCTTGATCTCCTTCATAAGGATTGATCACTTTGTAATAATTCATTCTTTTTAATGCATTTTTATTTTGAGGTTTACATAACATTTTCTTTGGTTCTGCATGTGACAGGTATCCATTTGCATGCAGGTGATCTTGGTTTTCTAACATGGTATCAGATCTCCAGACTTGCAGCTGCCTGTTCATGATCTGAAGATATGGCCTCTCAGTGAGTCTCTAATGCAAGGGTTTCCACAGACATCTTTTTTGCAAGATCTAGGGGTAGCCGATTTTTTGGAGCAGTTTGAGCAAAAACAGAGGTCACCATTGCGTTCGCAGTAGCCAAAAACTTTAAGAACGCCTGTTGTTTGATCGATTTTGGTGAAGTTGGTCCGGAAAGCAAAAAAAAATTGCCTGGGAGGCCATACAGCCTCCCCAGCTCACTCCCCGAGGCACAAAAATTGAAAATAAAAAAAATGTTTTTTGACATCCGTACGGGCGCGCCCAATGCAGAAAAATCCCGCCACCGGCGACCACCCAACCACCACCGCCGCTAGCCTTCACTGCTGATGAAAGATCCATATATTAATTTTTATCATTTGAAATAAAATGAGTAAATGAAAATAAATGAAAATGGTTATACCATTTTGTTTTGATAGTTGAGGAAAGAAACATGAAAGGGAAAAAAATGCATGAAAGAATCCTTGTATACTTGCATTCTGCATTTTCTGCAACAAGAAAGAAAATAAAAATAAATAAATAAATAAAACAAAGCTTCTTTGTTTTTGCAATGAAAAAAATATATATAATGTTGTTGTGCATGTTTTGCACACACGCCCCGTCATAGGCAGGGACCCCCTTTTTTCACTCTCGACAGACTGTTTTGCTCTTGTCTTGTTTTGAGTGCCCTATTTCCAAGCCCAAATTGGTCATGTGCCATCAAACGATCAAATCCCCTACCCAAATTCACATACTTAGGGTATTCAAATCCGTGGAGAAATAAAGTCACCCATCCCCTTTCTGCCTTTTGTCTTGCTTTGGCTGTTTCAAAAATATCCGTGGACCCCTGTCGGTCTAGTTTCCACATTTTTGGCTTTGGGGACAACTTTTTGGTGGATTTAGGAAGTGTTTCGAGTGTTTCAATGAACTGTCAAGGTTTCGTCAACGTTCCATTAAGTTTCGATGTTTTCGGAACTTTGCCTTCGGAATTCCCTTCCTTCTTGGCTATTTGGAAACATCCGTGGACCCCCGTCACTCCCGTTTCCACAATTTTGACTTTGGGAGCAACCTTTTTTGGATCTGGGATGTGTTTGAAGTACGTAAATGAACTGCCAAGGTTTTTTCAAAGTTTGGTTGAGTTTCGATTGTTTCGGAACTTTCCCTCCAGAATTCTCTTCCTCCTTGGCTGTTTGGAAACATCCGTGGACCCCTGTTGCCCCCGTTTCCTCACTTTTGACTTTGGGGTCACCCTTTTTCTGGACCTGACATGTGTTTGATGTGCTTAAATGAACTGCCAAGGTTTCGTCAAAGTTTGGTTAAGTTTCAGTTGTTTCGGAGCTTCATCCCCCTTTTGTTGTTTTAGAACATCCGACGACTACCTCCTTCCCAGCCTCCAGAGCCCGGCCCCTTCATGGCCATTTTGGAACATCCGACGGCTGCCTCCTTCCCAGCCTCCGAAGCCCGGCCCCTCCGTGGCCATTTCCGGGGTTCCGCCTCTCCGTCGCCGTTTTGGATCATCCGACGGCTGCCTCCTTCCCGGCCTCCGGAGCCCGGCCCCTCCGTGACCATTTCCGGGGTTCCGCCTCTTCGTCGCCATTTTGGATCATCCGACAGCCGCCTCCTTCCCTGCCTCTGGGCAGACCTCTCCATGGCCGTTTTCAGGTTCCGCCTCTCCGTCGCCGTTTTGGATCATCCGGCAGCTGCCTCCTTCCAGGCCTTCGGAGCCCGGCCCCTCCGTGGCCATTTCCGGGGTTCCGCCTCTCTATGGCCATTTTGGAACTTCCGGCAACCACCTCCCTTCTGGCCTCTGGAACCCGGGTCCTCCGTGGCCATTTCTGGGAGTCCGTCGCTCTTTGGTTGTTTTGAAGATCCGGGAGCCTCCCTTCTTCCTGGCTGTTTTGAACATCCGGGAGCCTGCCTCCTTCCTGGCTATTTTGAACATCTGGGAGCCCACCTTCTTCCCGGCTGTTTTGGCTTCGATCTGCTGCCTTCCTTCTGCATTTCTTCCGTCGTCTTTCCGCCCTCTGGCGCTTGCACCCTTGAAGCACGCATTAATGTTTATGGTCCAAATGAGCTCCAAATATGAATATCAAGATATTTTGATGATATATGGATAGATCTAACAGGGAATTTGTAGGTTTGACTGACATTTTCCTTAACTCATGCATAAATACACTTACGACACTTCATGTTTGTAGGAGTCTAGAAGTCTTCCGTAGGTCTATCGAAGAGGCCCATTGAGGGAGTTGTCCTACCTTTTTTCAGATGATGATGATTTCTAAGGAGCTTTTTGCCCAAATCAGGGGCCACCAATCCATTGATGCCAATCGTCGACGGACTTGTTTGATCAAAGGAAGAACGTTGCAAGCACATCAAGCAAAAGACAACTTTCAGACAGTTTTAGCTACAGTGAAAAGGGCAATCAGCTAAATGACAAAATTGCTACAGTGACTGTCACTAGATGACAAAACAGAGAAAAGACAAGGAATGTATTTTAAATTGCTAGATAATGAGGGGTAGGTGAAACCCTAATGTAATTGAATCTGGGCCATTCGATGTAATTGATCCTAGCCATTCATTTGGGCTTTGGAAAACTATAAATAGGGGCTTGCCCCTCATTTGGAAGTGTTGGAGAATTGATGTAAAGACATTTTGCAGCAATAGAAAGCAACATTACATGATTTATGGGTGTTCCTTTTGAGTTTTCTCTTTATGTATGCATGGTTCACCTTCCATGTTAGTTTTAGTGTTAGTTTCTTGAATGGGAGTGGTGATGGTGTTTTCTGTTTTAGTATTTGATGGATTTCCAGCTCATGCTTTTTGTGGTTCATTGATGATGAGTCACTTTGCAAAGCTAGTCTGAGCTCATTACTTCATTGCTACAACTTAGTTCAATTATATGTGCATGATGTGCATGTGCAATTTGAAAATCTGCAGTCCTTAGAAGATTGCACTGGTTTTGTGCAACTGTAGGTTTCTCTTGGCCAAACAAAACCCAGTTTATGAAGTATGTCTATTTTAGCAGCCACCATTGTTACTGTTCATTCGTAGCTTAGGATTAGATTAGCTTTCTTAACCCTTCTCCTTTTGCTATTTTTTTTAATCCTTGGTTAGAGTAGGATCCAAAGCATCACCATGAAGCTAAATTAGATGAATTTGATGAGTTTCAACTTGCTGTTTTGAGTGGACAGCCACTGTTCATTCACTTCCAGCACTTTGAAACTACATTTGCAAATCCAACTTCCCCACTTTGTAACTCATCCGTAAGTCCGCCTTGTGATTCCAGCAAATCACATCAAACAACTGAGATATTCCAAGCACTGTCGAGACCTGACATTAGAGACCTTAGGATAGTGTTCTGCAATTTGATTGTGGAAGATTGTCTTTCAAGAGAGGTAGTGCACCTATGCACTGCCTATGTTGAAAAGTGCATAAAAACACTATCAACAGAACTGGCGCTAGAAGGAGGGCTTGACACATTGGGAATACAAAGTTGAAGATTGGAAGTGATTCATTTTATGCCCTCCTCCTCCTAACACCATCAACAGAACTGGCGCTAAAAGGAGGGCTTGACATGTTGAGGCTACGAAGTTGAAAGTTGGAAGTTGAGAAAGGAACATTCAGGAAGAAATCTGAGATAGGAGATATCTTTAATTCAAAAATCAAAAAATTTTGAAGGCAAAAGAAGCTAAGTCCAAATGGAGCAGCATGCACAAATTGACATCACTCAGTTGCATACAAATTTGAACAAGAGACTGAAGAAGCCATTGCAGCAATTTGCGTTGGTAGATAGATGTCGGATCCATTGCACTTGCAAGCATAGTGAATTGGGGTGTCTAACATTCTTGGACAGAATTGAGAAGGTCTTACAGGGAGAAATTCCCTTTTGGCAAATATATCAGCCTTTAGCCCTTGCAGACTCAGAGGAAGAATTGACAACCATGGCAGCCAAGGCATTCAAGGAGCTGATCCAGGAAAATTTGAGCAGCAAGGATGGACCAAGATTAGAGGAAATATTAATGTCTTGTTGGTGCAGATTTCACAATGCACCCCACTCCGAATTCACTTGCTCGTCATGCACAAAAATCATCGCTCAAGCTAGGGGTTGTTCGAACAAGTTGGAGCAGCCAACTCTCAATGAGGAGAAGTTATCCAATGAGGCAGAAGAGTTGTCAACATCCGGAGGACAGCAAAATAAAGATGAACCAAGAATTTTGATACAAGTTGATGTTGGAGCAGCAAACATTGAAGTTGAAAACCAAGAGGAAGAGGCAGGTTTTACAAGGACAGCAAGGTGCCTTGGTGAAAATTTGATTGGAATTAATTTAGAAGGTCTTCCCTCCACCAATCAAGGGCAGTCCTCCACTCCAGAAGAAGAGCAATTGGTAGGTGAAGATGAACCAATGAGATTTGCAGTAGCATATGCTAGGACAGCCAACACAAATACTGAAAATCAAGAAGAGGAGGAGGCTGAAAGCCTTGGGGAAGTAGAAAGATATGACCATCTCGTCTCCAGATTAGCAAGGGATTGGTCAAAGCTGAAATGCCAAGTGGATTTGGAGGTGCTACTATTGCCAAATTGGTGCAGGCTCCATGATTCATCGCACTCAGAGTTCACATGTGAACTATGCCAAGAAGCCATTAAGAAAGTCAAAGAACAAGCAATGAAGCCAAGTGCTCGACCTCCTCTACTTGCTGCCCATATCAAAGAAGAAGACCAAAAATCCAAATCAATTAATGACTTAGTTGAAGGTAGTCCTCAAGAGGATGTTGGGGTAGCAATAGAAGAAGGACAACAATACAGTTTCAGACTTCCGAGTGATGAAGCAGATCAAGTGGGAATGTTGTCCGCCAGTCATCAAGAAGTTCTTGCTCTTGAAGAGCAGTTATGTGCCATGGATGGTGGGATTTTTGACGAGTCTTTGGAGGGAAATTGTGCAGTAGACTTTGGTCCCCTTGATGAGGTTCCATCAATTGATGACTTCTTTCCATTAGGAGTTGCACTACGGAGGAATGCTCATGTCGAGGAAGAGCACATCCCAGAAGACAGTAGTGATGAATACATACTCCTTGAGCCCTTGAACAATGATGCACTAGAGTTTCTAGATTGGGAGAGGAGCTCCTTCTCTATTTAAAGCGATAGTGACCAGGAGGAAACAAGTGGGTGCCATGAGGAGATACATGAACAACAAAAGGAAGAAGATAAAGGTGGAGGTGTTTTGATGGCTGCCAACAAATACGACGAGTTTGGTCAACCGTGGGCTACAACTGAGGGTCCTTTCGCCTCAATCCTTGCAGATTTTCCTTCACAACCAGAGAGCTGCAATGAGACAGATTCATGCATGTCATCATCCCATGACATTGAACATCATAAAAAGGAGGTTGATACTTGGGGAAGGAGATAAGACAACGTGCTGCCCCTTGAGGATAGCAACCAAGTGGATCCCAAGTTTGCAGATGATCAATGTGGAGAAGTATTTCTTTTTGAAGAATTGCCAACCGGGGTTGTAGGTCCCATTGGTGGATTGAAAGCGCTGTGTGTTGCCCTGTCCTCGTAGCCTTATGCCAGCTTAATGTCTGAAGTGTTGCACCCTCCATCGCGCCCGCCCGAGGCTGCCAATGCAACGATCAAGGATGTTATGCTCGCTCTCGAATGTCCAACGCTGCCACCTCCGTGTGATGACATCTAGGTTTTATCCTTCCTTGCCCCTATTATTTCTCATAATTGCACTTATTATTTTGATTATGGGAATAAGGGAAAATAAACATATTTATGGATTAACCATGGGTTCAATGGGCCTTCTCAATTGCTGATTTTTCGTGATGATGTGGTTGAACTTGAGTGCTGCAACATTGAATTTCTTTTTTTAGAATATAAAGATAAATTTGCATGGTTAAGAATGATAATGATCACCTATTTTTTTGTGCATGCATTACAAAATCCAATGAATGTTAATGTTGGCTTGCCCTACCTGAACATAGTTCTTTGTAAATATCTTTGTACATAGCTCATTTTGAGTAGTATAGGTTTCCTGTAAATACTCTGCTTTCTTGCTTTCCTTAGGTTAGTTGGTTTGTGTAGGTTGTTTGCTTCATTTACTTTTTGTTTTCTTTTGCTTTGTTGTTGCTTTGCTCGGTGTCCCTTTGCTTTTAGCTGGGCACAATTATGTGCACAACAACCATACTTATTACCTGGGGTTGTTCTACGTATTTCTTTATCAAACTCTAATCAAGTCTTCAAAGTGGATGGTGAAGGTCTTCTGTTAGTGTCAAGTGATCTAGGTGTTTGATTCAAAGAGGATAAGTTGTTGGTTTAGTCCGACTCTAATGTATTCTGAAATCTTATAGCTCTTACACATCTTAAGAATTCAACAGTCACTATAGGGCCTTTTGTGAAGTCTAATTAAATGAAAAATCTAAAATTCTGCTCCAGCGCCACTGTAATTCTCAGCCCTGAGCGTGAGCTTCAATGCTTGTGGGTTGAAATAAAAGAGCTGAAAAGAGAAAAGAAAGAAATAAATAAAACATTGAAAATTAAAAGAAAGAGAAAATTCAACTTTTCAGGGGTATCCGAGCAACTCTACTAGGGCTATGGACGCCCGGCTGGCAGTAGAGCAATGTTCAAGAGAATCATAGCGACAACCTTGTCGGAGCTATGGACGCCTGATTGGCAGCGAGGCAATGTCTCAGATGCTTTTGTAGTTAGAATAAACTACATAGCTTAACTTGACGGAGTTTGGGTTCTTGTAGCAACTGAAGAATGGGAATTAAAGCAATTGCACACACTTGGATTTTCAGCATACTGAAGGTTGAGTTGGCTAGTGGTTTTGATCCTTTAGATTGGGTGTCTGATTTGTTTGCCCTAGCATAAAGGTCAGAACTAGAGATTCTGGGTTCGTGATTCTATTTTGTCATCAAAATGCTCTTGAGCATTTCCCCAGTGAGTCACCATTTGTTGTGCATGTTTTGTACATAAGCCCCGCCGTAGGCAGGGACCCCCTTTTTTCACTCTCGACAGGCTGCTTTGCTCCTGTCTTGTTTTGCATGCCCTATTTTCAAGCCCAAATTGGTCATGTGCCATCAAACGATCAAATCCCCTACCTAAACTCACATACTTAGGGTATTCAAATTCGTGGAGAAATAAAGTCGCCCATCCCCTTTCTGCCTTTTGTCTTGCTTTGGCTGTTTCAAAAATATCTGTGGACCCCTGTCAGTCCAGTTTCCACATTTTTGGCTTTGGGGACAACTTTTTGGTGGATTTAGGATGTGTTTGGGGTGTTTCAATGAACTGCCAAGGTTTCGTCAACGTTTCGTTAAGTTTTGATGGTTTCAGAACTTTGCCTCCAGAATTCCCTTCCTCCTTGGCTATTTGGAAACATCCGCGGACCCCCATCACTCTCGTTTCCATAATTTTGACTTTGGGAGCAACCTTTTTTGGATCTGGGATGTGTTTGAAGTACGTAAATGAACTGCCAACGTTTCTTCAAAGTTTGGTTGAGTTTCGATTGTTTCAAAACTTTCCCTCCGGAATTCCCTTCCTCCTTGGCTGTTTGGAAACATCTGCGGACCCCCATCACCCCCGTTTCCTCTTTTTTGGCTTTGGGGTCACCCTTTTTTTGGATCTGACATGTGTTTGATGTGCTTAAATGAACTGCCAAGGTTTTGTCAAAGTTTGATTAAGTTTCGGTGGTTTCGAAGCTTTGTCCCCATTTTGCTGTTTTGGAACATCCGAGGGCTGCCTCCTTCCCGGCCTCCGGAGCCCGGCCCCTCCATGGCCATTTCCGGGGTTCCGTCTCTCCATTGCCGTTTTGGAACATCCGATGGCTACCTCCTTCCTGGCCTCAAGAGCCCAGCCCCTCTGTGGCTGTTTCTGTGGTTCCGCCTCTCCGTCGCCGTTTTGGAACATCCAATGGCGGCCTCCTTACCGGCCTCCGGAGCCTAGCCCCTCCGTGGCCGTTTCCGGGGTTCCACCTCTCCGTCACTGTTTTGGATCATCCGACGGCTGCCTCCTTCCCGGCCTCTAGAGCCCGGCCCCTCCTTGGCTGTTTCCAGGGTTTCGCCTCTCCGTCGCCGTTTTGGATCATCCGACAGCTGCCTCCTTCCCGGCCTCCGAAGCCCGGCCCCTCCATGGCCATTTCTAGGGTTTCGCCTCTCCGTCGCTGTTTTGGATCATCCGGTAGCTGCCTCCTTCCCGGCCCCTCCGTGGCCGTTTCCAGGGCTCCGCCTCTCCGTGGCCGTTTTGGAACTTCCGGCGGCCACCTCCCTTCCAGCCTCTAGAACCTGGGTCCTCTGTGGCCATTTCCGAGAGTCCGTCCCTCTTTGGCTGTTTTGAACATCCAGGAGACTCCCTTCCCCGGCGACATCCGGACTCGCCTTCTCGGCTTGAACATCGGACCGCCTTCTTCGGTTGTTTTGGCTTCCGTCCCGCCTGCTTCCGGCTTTTTTCCCCGTTTTCCACCCTCGCGCTTGCACCCTTGAAGTACGCATTAATGTTTATGGTCCAAATGAGCTCCAAATATGAATATCAAGATATTTTGATGATGCATGGATAGATCTAACATGAAATTTGTATGTTTGACTGACATTTTCCTTAACTCATGTATAAATGCACTTACGACACTTCGTGTTTGCAGTCAAGAAGCCTCGAGTATCAAAGAGGCCCATTGAGGGAGTTGTCCTACCTTTTTCCAGATGATGATGATTTCTAAGGAGCTTTCTGCCCGAATCAAGGGGCCACCAATCCATTGATGCCAATCGTCGATGAACTCGTTTGATCAAAAAAGAACGTTGCAAGCACATCAAGCAAAAGACAACCAGGCGGTTTAGCTACATGAAAGGCAATCAGCTAAATGACAAAATTGCTGACATCACTAGATGACAAGAGAAAAGACAAGGAATGTATTTTAAATTGCTAGATAATGAGGGGTAGGTGAAACCCTAATGTAATTGAATCTAGGCCATTCGAAATTGATCCTAGCCATTCATTTGGGCTTTGGAAAACTATAAATAGGGGCTTGCCCCTCATTTGGAAGTGTTGGAGAATTGATGTAAAGACATTTTGCAGCAATAGAAAGCAACATTGCATGATTTATGGGTGTTCCTTTTGAGTTTTCTCTTTATGTATGCATGGTTCACCTTCCATGTTAGTTTTAGTGTTAGTTTCTTGAATGGGAGTGGTGATGGTGTTTTCTGTTTTAGTATTTGATGGATTTTCAGCTCATATTTTTTGTGGTTCATTGATGAGGAGTCACTTTGCAAAGCTAGTCTGAGCTCATTACTTCATTGCTACAACTTAGTTCAATTACATGTGCATGATGTGCATGTGCAATTTGAAAATCTGCAGTCCTTAGAAGATTGCACTGGTTTTGTGCAACTGTAGGTTTCTCTTGGCCAAGCAAAACCCAGTTTAGGAAGTATGTCTATTTTAGCAGCCACCATTGTTACTGTTCATTCGTAGCTTATGATTAGATTAGCTTTCTTAACCCTTCTCCTTTTGCTATTTTTTTTAATCCTTGGTTAGAGTAGGATCCAAAGCATCACCATGAAGCTAAATTAGATGAATTTGATGAGTTTCAACTTGCTGTTTTGAGTGGACAGCCACTGTTCATTCACTTCTAGCACTTCGAAACTGCATTTGCAAATCCAACTTCCCCACTTTGTAACTCATTCGTAAGTCTGCCTTGTGATTCCAGCAAATCACATCAAACAACTGAGATATTCCAAGCACTGTCAAGACCTGACATTAGAGACCTTGGGATAGTGTTCTGTAATTTGATTGTGGAAGATTGTCTTTCAAGAGAGGTAGTGCACCTACGCACTGCCTATGTTGAAAAGTGCATAAAAAACACATCAACAAATGTGTGCTTAGAAAATAGGATATATCATTTTGTTGGTGAAAGATCCATATATTAGTTTTTATCATTTGAAATAAAACGAGTAACTCACTGTAAGCATGTATTCTTTAAGAAGGATAATAAACTATAAGTTTATCACATTGCCTTGAAATAAGAAATAATGTTAAGCTTCAGACAAACTATTTTCCCTTACTAGAAAAATAAATGAAAATGGTTATACAATTTTGTTTTGATAATTGAGGAAAGAAACATGAAAGGGAAAAAAAAAGCATGGAAGAATACACTGTCAAGGTTTTCTGCTATACTGGAAATGCTGTCATAAGTGAAATTTGTATACTGTTTCTTTTAAATATATATTCATGTTGTCCTGATGTAAAATGGTTTTCAATATTTCTGTTGAACACATACATGAGAGTTTATTCTACGTTAGCATGTAGGTTCTACTCAGTTAGTAATAGATAGGACATTTTACTGCAGAACCAAATGGCGAAATAGTGTCTTATGTATAACAATGTGTAATTATTTTAATATTTAAAAATAGTCATTGATAAAATACTTATACCAATCCATTGCCCCTTGAAATTCCTAAAAAGGAAACTCACATTCTAGCCATGTCTCTAAGTGTCTGTAGCTGAGTTTCATTGCGGATTCAGTATAAAAGAAAATGCCACCACAAAAGCTTAAGCCACACGCAAGTTAAATAAATACAACTTGAACCTAATATACCGTCTTGAATGATCAGAAAACTTTGAATCCTAACTCTTTTAAGCAATTGCCTTGTAGTGGATCCCTGACAGGGCATCCAACAAGAGTTTGAATAGAGGACTCGTGTAGGCCTGAGTTGGAGTTGTGTCGCCTCCCTTGACCTCCCTCTGAGCCTCACACCGTGAGATGTGCATCTATATGGATTTGCGGATAAATGAACAACAAAAGCAGGATTGAGTGCACAATAGTCACCATACTCAATGAACCTACAACTCTTGGGTGATGCAAATGGTTGTGACTCCCATAGGCAGTGGCCATTTGGCCAATGTTGTATGTTGGGTATGGCCAATATGTAGTTCATGGTCTCTACAACTGAGATTACACGACCAAACAAAATATGAGTAGAGAATAAATGTAGTGCCATCAACCTGAGCAAATGAAAGAATAAATGAATGAAGATACCTGTAGAGAAGAGACACCTAAACAATGATCTCTAGCCGCCCAAGAAAAGCCTAGAAATAAGCTCAGATAAACAAACCCTAGGGTGTTGCTTTGATCCTCTCCCAACCGTAGATCTTCTTATCAACGGTAGTTAGAGTGTCCTTGATGGAAGACTAAATGAGTTTTGATTTTTTTTTAATTTTTTTTTACAAACAAGTTGGAATGGTGTAATCTGCCTTTCACACGCGAGAATCTAAAACTGAACAGAAAAAATTTACCTCGCAAAAAGTATAGGACAAATCCTTGAATTAACCATCCGATAAGGGGTAATATTGATATTGAGCAATGGTGGCAACGTGTGTTGGAAGAAATTGCCATAAAAATATAATAGTCGGTCCTTTTGATAGACAGAAATAAAAATATAATCCTTGTACATTATTGAGGCGTTATTGCACTGAGAAAAAATGATGCTCGAGGTATTTTATATGTATTAATATTTAATATATATAGAAATTAGGTGCAACATGTAAGAGATTAATATAATAATATAATATTATAATAATGTTAATTATTATAATATAATATTAAATTATATTTCGATATAATATTTAATAAATATTATAATATTAATATTATAAAATATTAATTTTAATCTAATAGAATTAGAATTAAATTAGAACTTAATTGGAATCCTAACCTTAATTTAATACTCAGGTTAACCCTAATTAAACCATAATCATAACTCTAATTAAACCTTAATAGTAAAATTTTATACATTTTTTTAAAATTTAATAATAATAATTAATATAGAATTAAATAATATGATGTTATAATATATATTAATAGTATAAAATATAATAAATAATATTTGTGTGATTTGTATTTTTTATATTTGTGTAATATAATTAGGTTTAGTATTAGGGGTACAGTTAGATTTAGGGAGAGTTAAGGTTGGGTTTGGTATTAGGGTTAAGGTTACTATTGGAGACACAATTACAATTGGTGTTAAAATTAGCATTAGGATAAGATATATTATTATTTATAATTTGTGTTATGGTTGGAAGAGGGATGGAATAAGAATATAGGTTCCTCCTTTACCCTATTCTATGTACAAGATGGAAGATATTAAATAAATTAATATTTATTATATAATAGTATTTTATTATATATTAGAATTTTTTTTATTTTTTTTGTAATATATAATTATATAATTTTTTATTAATATATAATAATATTATAATTATGTTTTAAAAAATATTATATATTAATATATTTAATTTTAAAATTAAAAAATATAATATTTTTATATAATTGAACCCTAATTGAATCAAAATGCTAACCCTAACCATAATTGAAACTTAATTTCCCCCTATATCTAGTTCTAATTCTAAAACCTTTTATAAAAGCCATTTTAATGTAGTGTAGAAGCTATTTGGACATGTTTACTTTTATAATATTTTAGCTTCTCTGTTTGTTTTCCTTTTTTTAATATCCTATGCTTCCAATTTTGACTAGTGGTATTAGAGCATGGAAGATGGAGATGATTAATAAGAATTATTTCCGCACTTTTTTAAGTTATGGAAGATCTGTACTCATCTAAATATTGAAGAATTATTTGTTTAAAAAATATATGTTTTGATTCCATCTTCACCTATAACACAAAGATTATACAAATATGTACAAACAGTGCATTTCTTTTCTAAGAGTTGTGTTTCTTAAGTTCTGCAAATTTCAAATCAATATAAAAAACAAAAGATTTAATTTTTTCATTATATTTCTTGAATGAATGTGAAGCCAATCTAAAAAATAAAAGAATTAACTTTATTATAATTATAGAAACAATTTTAAAATGCATAACTTTTTACATATTGAATTTTAAAATATATACTTCTATAAAACTTTAAAAGAAAATAAAAGATCCATCAATTAAATTTAAAACATATCCTAATAATATTGGGTTAAAGTAAAAGCTAAACTATTTCACAATACCCTTGTGCGCTAAAGAAACTAAAACATATCACAGTTGTCTTGGGCAGATAAAGGGTAAAACATATCACAATAATTGGGATTCTTATGTCACTCCAATTAGTTCAGCAACCATCGGCTAACAGCGAAACCGATCGATCCTGAAACTACATGTTCACTAATAATTTTTTAGAAAAATATTGTACTCCAGCAAACGAGTCCTTTTCTGTTCTGACTGCTGCCCGAGATTCCAACAGGCTGAACATCTGCTGCTCATGCTTTAGCGCACTTTTATGATCACTACTTCCTACCATCCACTGGTAGACATGAAAGCACGACCGTAGACACGCAAGAGTGCTGTTAGACATGCATGCAAAATGTTCAAGCATATTATTATTATTATTTGTTTTCTACTGTATCGATCGTACCGATCTGCAATGCATGGCTCAAGGAAAATTGAATGATAATCATCAATAATAATAACTATTCAAAACATAGTAAATCTTATGCACAACTTTTATCACACATTTTGTTTCATGCAATATTTTCGATTCTAATATCAACATACATTCTGTTTCATGCAATATTTCTGATTGTGAAATGATACATGCAATGAAAACGTAAGATAACATTCCTAATGCAACCCTTGCTGCTGCTGAGAAGTTTTCCGGTCTCCGCTATTCTTTTCGTTTCATGGAAGCTACTTGATAGAATATTCAACCCTTCACAAATAAACAAATCTTGAATCATTTCGATGGAAAACGTTATTCAAAACAAATCTTAAAAACTTAATCCATAACTCATAACTCTTCCAATGTAAAAAACGAAGCAATGGTTCAAAGCTATTAAATTACAGTCTCTTGTTTGTAGATATCGATATAACCACTCGCAAAAACAAAGTTTTCACCAAGCTAAAATGGAACAAAAGACGAGAGGATGCCATAGATCATACCACTTATGGAGAAATAAGTGATGCAACAAAAACTACAATACTGGAAACGGAAAGAACTGAATGCTATAAATCTGACATCTATCTCTTGATAACCTTAGATTACTCTCTATAACCCTATAAAAATTCAATTTCACAAATCCTAAAAGGGGTGAAATTAAATTAGGTTTTGATAATCTACTTAGATAATTTGAAAAAGGAATCTTTGACATTCTTGTGAGTCTGTCAATATACGCCATTTGTCTTTCTCCTTTAACGTGACTATAATTTTCTTTTTCACCCATTCTTATTGTTTCTTCCATTGTCAAATTCTGGAACCCCTCAAGTTGAAATTTAGGAAGCCTTGTGGAATAGGCTGCATACTGTTGCGTCCTTTTCAGCCTAGGAATTATCAAATCCTCAAACCTGTTAAACTTTCATGGTCAAAAGCTGCTAATAGTATTTTAATATGCATCTGTATTGAATCTAAGGAATTCATTAACACCAAATATATGAAATATTATCAACTGTTTCTGATTACAATATAATCTGCTCTAATGTATGTAATTATAAACAGCAGGAAAGAAACGAAACCTACGTAAAAACCAGAAGATGAGGAAACCTGCCTAGAAACCAGAAGATGAGTAAACCTACGTAGAAACCAGAAGATGAGGAATTCAATGCACACTGCATCTAATTTCTTTATGGCACTCTTGCACTCCACTATAAACTGTAATGACTTCCACTCTCATCGTGAGACTCTTCAGCTTCTGTCGATTATGAGCTGATGCCAGCTAGCCGTTGCCTGCCAAACATCTGAGCTGCCATCGGTGAAACTTTTCAGCTTCTTCTTGTTCGTAACCACCATCATGACAGCCAGCAAGCACGTAAAATTTTTTGAAAAAGGGTTAATGTTTCTGGAGAAGCATTCTTCCCTTTACAACTGAATACGCCTCTTGGCGTAAAAACTCACCTTGTTGACTCCGTTCTATCATGAGACTAGTCTGCACGTTTTAGTGATATTTTTGCGTTGAATGCACCCTTGGGAGCGGTGCGTATTAAATACTTCTAAAGACTTTTCCTAAAATTATCCTCAATATTTAGAGCTACTGTTCTCCTCCTTCCTTTTATGTGAGTGACGTCCTCCTTAGGATGCTTTTCATTACCTTGCATAATTTTGTTGACCCCTTTTAAAATCAAGGCATGCCACACGTTAGAAATGTTTAGGTTTACATGTCCCTAGATTGATGAGTGGAACTTTATAATATATTTACATATATGGTAAAAGAAAAGAGAAGAGAAGAATATATTTCCCACATTCCTAGGCAGGATTCTTTTAACCTTAAATATGAATATAGGTTTTAAAAAAAGAGTCCACGTAATACTAGGGAGTCTTTTAAAAAGATAGTTTCCCCTTATTTATTATCCTCCTCCCTCTCTTATTTAAAGGAAAATAATAATATCTAATATGTAGAAGAATTAATGTATATTTATTTGTATAAGCTATTCCTCATTCTTATAATTATTAAGTTTATTTCTTAGAGTATATAATTAATATATATTTAGGAATTGTTTATCTATATTTATTTATTTAAGGAAAAGTAAATAATTTAATATATAATAATTAAATAAATAAATATTAAAATTTTAAAAGTAGACTAAATTAAAATATATATATATATATATATATATATATATATATATATATATATATATATATATATATATATATATATGAAATTCAATTTTGATGTTAATGTAAATTTTATAAATCTTCTATTTGTCAAATTTGAATTTGTGTGTGATGGTCTCTTCCTTCACCCACTCGTTTAAATACTCTCTCCATCTTTAGGGTTCATGCCAATGATGACATTCTTGGACCACGTCATTCGGCCATGTCATTCTTGGACCACGTCATTCGGCCATTTGATGCATGTAGCTTTAGTTAACAAGCGCAACACATTATAGCACTTAACAGGTGGTTAATGTCTTCTTTTAAAATAAAAAAAATTGTTAGTAGTGTTTTTTTCCCTAGTGTAAATTATGGGCACTACATTCTTCGAAGGTGGGTGGAGTTTATTTTATGTTTTTTGCAAGGGCAGATGGTTGGAAATGCAAAAGAAAAGTGTCTCCTATGATAATATTTTCCCCATTTTTGTGCAAGGAAGTTGGCGAGAAGAGGTGTGTTTGAAGCAAGTGGGAAGAGGTGCTACAAGATTTTTTTCTTTTTGTATGGCTTTTTAACTTTGAAACCAATATTGTTTGATTTATGGTGTTTGTTTAGTCATTATGGTTGCAATCCAATGAAATAGTCATTGTTATACAGTCTATGTTGAATTTTGTCCTCTATATTGTTAGTCATTGGTTTTATTGTGTGTACTTTGGTTGGAATCCTTGCAAGCCTCTTTTTTTTTGAGCTTCCCACCAAGTGAGGCAAAGGTGTAAATGGCCTTCCCTTTAAAAAAATCTAGGCTGGAATTCCCACCAGCTCCTCTGTTTTAATCCTTGTGGTGGTTATGGGAAGGGTGCCAAACGTGGTTGTTGGCTTCCTTAGAGATATGTCATGTGTTCCCCTCTGTGTTGATAGAGAAGGCGACTAATATGGCTTATGTTGTTTTCCATAGGGCATTGTCAGTGTCCCTTGTCTAGTGTTGGCTACGTTGTTTCATTTTTAATTCTGCAATCCTGGAAAAAGTTTTTGGATTGTCCCTTCAATAGGTTTAAAAAGGTGTTGAACACATGTATGTGGTAGCTAATGTTCTTTGGTATGTTCAATACAAAACCTATTGTTATAGGAATTCCTTTTCAAAAATGAAAGAAATAACAAATTTCTTTCAAACTAAATAGCTATCTTGTCAAAAACAATAAATTTGAATGCTTTGTCTCCCTTTTCAAATAATATCTTCTTTAATATATAATTCTTATTAAAATAAGTTGCAGTGATGCTTCACATGGTGCTTGACTATGATAATAAGGTGTTGAGAGGGAAAATTTTTCCCATCAAATCTTTGAATAAACACCTTAAGGGTCAATCAAGAGGACACACATATAAGTAGATATATAAATATCTATATGTACAGATGTAAATATTGATTTATGCAGAGACTGCTATATCTAAATAGATGTGTATAGCATATTTTTTCCTCGATATGCAACTAGCTTGATCATAATTATAAAGAGAACAAACATCCAGATTGAATTTTCCCTCATTTTCCTGAACGAGAAGGCTGGGAATTCAAACCTTTTGTTGGTTGTAATATATTGTGTAGCCTGAAGCAAGGAATTATTATAGGCAACAAAAGCTTTGAATTCGTAGCCTCCTCAACCAATCAACTAAGGGAAAATTTTGTGTGGATGTTTGGTCTCTTGAATGCTAGCTAGTTTCGAGATTAGTTGTTGTATGGTTTGTGTGTGCTTGCACTATTTGTGATCATAGTTGTTGTTTATCCAATTGTATATAAAGTGTGAGATGAAAGATTGGTCTTGCTTTATACTATACTTAATGTAGGAACTGATGTGCATATAAATGAAACCATAAATGAAACAATATTGGTAACAGTTACCCACATACCAGAACCCACATAATAGAATAAATCTTCATATCAAGATTCACCAAAAAATACTAGATTCACTATTTTGGAACCATTCATAGAAAATGGAAGCCATAAATGAAACAATATAGCCAACACTCACCCACCTACCAAAACCCATGAAACTATCTATTCTTTTGAACAACAATTGACATAATGAAACAATATTGGTTTCAAGAGTCAACCAGGTGAAAAAACCTACATAAACACACGAATTCAACACAGGAAACACAGAAAACAAAAAAATTGTTATTGGCGAACCCAAATTGTTTCAATTTTCAATCAATTTTGTTGAGGAAAAACCACTTTGTCTTCACATGGCCTTCAAACACAAATTTTTTGGGTATGGGATTTTGTTTACTCCTTCAAATTTGTAGCTATGTCTACAAGGGAATTACATTGCTAACACTATTCAGGCTTTACACACACACACACACACACACACACACACACACACACACACACACACATACAAGGACAAAAATCTACATATATACACAAATATAATTTGTTGAGAAATGAGTATACTTCTACTTTTATTCCTTATTGAATCTTTGTTGGTTCCTTTCAATATATGTGTGTGTGTGTGTATGTATGTACGTCAACCATTACCGCTACATGCACTTGCACCTTCATATAGGCTTGCCCTCCATCATTACAACTACTATATATATCTACATATATACATGTCTGTATATGTATATCTATATGCTTTGTGTGTACTGGTGATGGTCATAATAATAGCTACCATTTAACACCCTAGGGAACAAAAAAAATGCCTCAGATATTTTCAACAAGGCATTGTTTAGTCTCGTTCTGTTGCTATACCTGATATGGGAGTCGTGAGCAATGAGGGTAAGCTTTTGTGAGGGTGCAACCTGGATTAAGCTTTGTGCATCTTTTGCGAGGGTGGGTGGAGGTTACTAAACACATCAAATGCAATAAAGAAAGAGTATTGTATTCCACCAATGGCAGCTACAGAGAACCCATAAACCAAGCAATTTGTAGTAAGCTACAAAGCAACAATCAACAATCCCCTTTCAAAAATAACATAAACTATATTAGAAATACTCCACAAATGGTTTTTCCAAATGCACCTCTTCTGACTTCCTTCAAATACACCTCTTCCCACTTGGTTTCTCTTCCCTCTATCCTTTCTCCATGGCCTGCTAAAAATGAACATAGACCTATCACAACCCACCACAACTGTGGAAATTTTGTGAAGGTGGTTGGAGGTTATCTTATGTTCTTTGCATGTGTTGATGGTTGCAAAAGGTGTGGGTTGTGATAATTCTTATATAGCTATCTATATATGTGTATATATATATGTATATATTTATGTGTATATATGTATATATATGTGTGTGTGTATATGTATGTGTGTGTGTATATATATATGTATGTATATATATATGTGTGTGTTTGTGTGTGTATGTATCTATATATACATATATATGTATATGTACATATATATATATATACGTATATATATGTATATATATGTATGCACAATACGTTATTGAAAATTGTATAGACATTTGCTTTGTTGTTCGAAGAATTTAAACATAGATGTTACTTGCACCATCAACACTACACGGAAACCATACAATGATTAATGTTGATGCCATTTTGTTGGCCTCCTCTATCGTTGCACCAAACGCTTTTTTAAATTTCATAAAAAAACAAAACAACACCTACTACATGGTGTTAGAGAGCTAGAACCACGAAGGCCGATGCAAATTCCAACCAATGTTTCCCATAGCCCAATGCTAATTTTTGTTTTCTAGATTTGGCTATATAATTTCATTTACAATGGATAATAAAATAGTTGATATTGTAGAGTTAATGTTGTTTTCCAAAAGGCATTCTTTTCGATAGGGTGGAGCTCAAGAGGCTATACTGTTTCAATTTTTGATAGGGTGCTGGTGAATAAATTTATGTAAGTATATCTATATAGTTAATGTTGATACCATTTCGCTGGCCTCATTTATCACCGTGCCAAATGCTTTTTTAAATTAAAAAAAAAAAAAAAAAAAACACCTACTACATGGTGTCGGAGAGCTAGAACCGTGAAGGCCAATGCAAATTCCAACCAATGTTCCCCATAGCCCAATGCTAATTGTTGTTGTCTAGCTTTGGCTATATACTTTCATTTACAATGCATAATAAAATAGTTGATATTCTAGAGTTAATGTTGTTTTCCAAAAGGCATTCTTTTCAATATGGTGGAGCTCAAGAGGCTATATTATATAAATTGTGCATGAAAAACCAATGGATAGAAATAACCCAAGCTAGTGAGCAACAAACTGTAAAAGAAAATTGGAATATGTTAAGCATTTTATTCCATTGCAACCATAGCCAGAAAATGGAGGTCATAGAAAGAAGGTGACAAACAAATTGACATTCACAGAACCATAGAAACCATTGCCTTGTTATCCCAAAAAAGGGTTGGCAAAAATTATCACAAGTGACACTTTCTATTTGCATTTGCAAACATCATTTCTTGCAAACACAAAAAATCGCCTCTAACCATCTATACAAAAGTGCCTATTAAGTTTTCCTTATGACACTTAGTATACAGTCCATCACTCTGACAACTGCTTTTCTGAGGCTGAAGAAATAACAACTAGGAATGTGTATTTAATGCATGGGTATGTGTAGGATCATGATGGACCAAAAAGTGGTGATATGATGGGTATGTGTAGGGTATGTGGCTAATGACCTTCTTTTAACCCAAAATTGATGAAACAAAAAGGGTTTTTAAAGGAGATTCTCAGCTTTCCACCAATATAAATTATGTTATACTTTGAATTTAATAAATAATTATTATTCATTTTCTATTTGAATTATGACTAAAGTCTTGATTGATAGGCCAATTGAAAAACATCTATAACTTTCAAACGTTATCATATTTTTTGAATCTGAAACATGCTTCGCATACTACACGATTAAAAAAAGAAAAAATGAATTCATGAAGTTTTGACCAAGTTAAGGTGGCTAGACATACAAGTTTTTATATTTTTTAAAAGTTGTAATAAAAATTTCATAATTAATTATTTACTTGGAAAAAAATTACAAAAAATATGCATCACATCCGGACATGTGTCCTCTACTTATATCTAAAATCTTATAAAAAAATATTATCATTTTATTATGGTTAGGGTGGTCAGATAGACACCTACTTCTTTTTTCCCTGAAATTTAAGTATTATTGCATTGAAATTTCAACTTTTCACCAAATAGATTTTTTCTTTTTTTAAATAAACCTAGTAGTTTAGAAACTGCATTCAATTTTCTACAGATTCTATTCTTACATATTTCTAAAATAATATAGATAACTTATTCAATTTTTTATGTCAATATTCCTAACTCTGAATTTTCTGAATTTTTTGCCACTTAAGGGCCTATTTTTCCCACGATGATCCTGCACATATTTGCATGCTTGTCCCATTGCTAATAGCTATCTTGAAGAACAAGCTAAACCTAGAGGCTGACACCCAACAATGTGTTATCAAAAATGGAAACAATATAGCTTTTTTCTTAGCATGACCCTCTGAGAAACAAATCAATATAGCTATAGGGCAATGCCCTTTCAAACATTGTTCAAGCATTTTTTATCTTTGTGACTACTCTAAAAGGCAGCTATTGCTTATGCCTATTGTCACTACATGGAAACAATACAACAATTAATGTTGATGCCATTTCATTGGCCTTCTCTATTGATGCAACAAAAGCTTTTAATATAAAAATCAAAATAGAATCTTCCAACTTCCTTTTCTAGCCACACTGACTGGAGGCTAGAAATGAGACAATATAGTCTTGTCTAGCAAAGCAAATCAAAGCCTCCACCACAAAACATGAATGATTAATGAATAAATATTTTATATATATATATATATATATATATATATATATATATATGATAGTGAAGAATGCATTTTGGATAACAATATAAACTGTATAATTATAAGTATTTGATTATGCATTGCAAAAAGTGGAATATAGCTAAAGCTAGTGAACAACAATTAGATTGTGTCTCAAGGAGATCAACACAAACTATTTTAATATATTGCAACCATTTACATAAAACAAAAGCCATAAATGAGGCAATAGTATTTTTTTTTGTGTGTAGATTTGTATGTATGTCAAAGTAGATGTGAGCAATGTACATGTGTACTCTTCCCAATGTTTATTGTTTTCTCAAAATAGTTATACTTCATACTTCAAATGTTATACTTCATATTAACTATTATATACAACATTGAATCTTTTTTCCTAATTTTTTCTTTTCCTTCGTACTATTGGTGTTTCTAGGGAAAAAAGGATGGATTTTAAAATTGAAATAGTGAACTTGGAATAACAAATTGTGTGTTCATTATTATTTGAATCATTGAATCCCTTATTATTATTAATCATTTCCTGTCATATTGTTAATGCCTGTGTAAAAATTGAGTGCCCATGTTGTGTTTAGAAGTCATAGACCTTCTAGCTAGCTGCCAATGTTGCAACTCTTTGATTCTAAAATAGAAGATGCAACAATGTCAGTGGCCTCTAGCTCTTTCAAGGCTGGCAATCAATCCTTAAGAAACACTCCTATAAGTGTGTTTGTTGTTTACTTTATTGCTGCTGCCAATTATCTTGATAGTTTCTCAAGTGCACCAAAAAATCCAAGAATATACTTCATTTGAATTAACAATTTTACTATGATATATTTCTAACTTATTTATATTTGAACTGTCTATCTTGTTTCCCCTTCAATTTATTGGCCATTTTGGAGTAACTCATATGTTAGAGGGGAAAATCTCTTAGTTTCCAAATGTGTCAATATTACTGTTTTCTTTTAGAGTTGAGTCATAGTTATAAATATCTCATTTCTACCATTATACTGAGTTTAATTTCCTTTTAGGCTACAAATTTGAATCCATCCTTAACAAGATATGCGCTATGATTTATAGATGTTGGAGATGTCGTCCCATCTCCAGTCCTCCAACTAATGTCTTACCAAAAAAAGGAGGTGATCAAAGCCCAGTCGACCGGTACAAAGTCATCCTGTCTGATGGAACCCACATGTAAATGGAAACTTTTCCTACAAAATACAATAACCTTTTGTTTACAAGCAAGTTGAAAATAGGTTCAATTGTGTGCTTGAAAAACTATTTTTCTAGAAAGCTATGGGAATCAAGGTTTGATATAGTTTTGGCTTGCTTGTACTTGTAGTTTCCTACTTCCTTGTTTGTGGGGGCTTCCTTTTAAAGTATTTAATATTCATTTCATTCCAGGGAAATTTTCATATTGTCCCTAAATGTGAAGATGATAGATTGCCAGCTAGTTGGAAAGCCTAAATATTTGTTTAGAGATCAAGAAGCACAAAATTTTGGTTGCGAGTCACCCTCCCCATCCAAACAAGCCTCCACCTTTGGAATTAATACATCTCCAAGGAAACAAGACGCTCCCGCAAAAATCAACCCTTTTAAAGGGTTGAATGTTTACCAAAACAAATGGATGATAAAATGTCATTTAACAACAAAGAGGGATATGCACCATTATAGCAGGCAAGGGCGCGAGGGGCAGGTATTCAGCTTTGATATCATTGATGATGAGGGCACAAAAATATGGATTATGTGCTTTAATGACATTGCAGAAGTGCATTATGATAGGGTTGAGGTGGGACATACTTATTATGTGTCAACTGGATTGGTGAGACAAGCAGACAAAAATTTTAATAAGTTAAACAACTAGATGGAAATCATTCTAGATCAAAGTTCAATGTTAAAATGTTGTGATGATGAGGCCTTTGTGCCAAAGAAAGTATTTATGTTCACCCCATTAAATGAAATTGAAAATTGCACTAATAATAGTTTAATTGATGATATTAGCACTATGGTGCATGAGGGAATGGTTTCGACTATACAAAAAAGGGATCAATCCCAAACAATTTGGATGACTGTTAAACTTAATGATTTGTCATCCTTTTCAATTGAAGTTAATTGTGGGGCTCAAACTAGCAAGCAAAGGGTCATGAGTTGGAGATTTTGTACACCCCTAGTTTAGCTCTCATCCTTGCTATTAAAAATGCATGTGTTGGGTAATTCAATGGAGTTGTTCTAAACACAGCCACAGGGACTCTTCTATATATAAATCCTGACATACCAGAAGCACAACCATTGATCGAAAGAGGATATATTGATCCACCTACTATTGAGGCCCCTCAGGAAGTCCCTCAAAAGGTTGCTTTGGGAAATGGGAGAGTCACAATTGCATATATGTTCGACCACTGCCTTGGTTTGCCAGAGACTTTGCAAGCCACTCTCAAGGCAACAGTAAAATTTATAAAAATAGATGCATTTTGTTATGCTACATGCCCATTGAAGGTAAATGGTAGGCAATGCAAGAAAAAGTGTGAACAATCTAAGAAAAATACATGGTTCTACCCAAAATGCCAAAGAATAATAGCTAACTATGACTTTCGATATTTATTGCAAAAAAAGATTGAAGACCACATAGGTGAGCTTTGGGCAACTACTTTTGATGAGGTTGCAACAAGCCTATTACAAATGTCAGCAAAATATCTTTACATGTTGCAATATGAGTCTATCATTGAAATGAGTGGAGTCTGTTATCAATGTTGTCACCTACATGTCATTTTTTTTCACTGTTCTAATCAAAACTCAAACTTATAATACAAAAAACAAGATTGAAAACAACAATAGTGAAGGTTGCAAAGCTTAAATTTGAAGTTGAGTGCAAGCTCTTACTATCAGATTTGTCTGCTATTTCTCCTACCATGCAACAGTCTCTGGAGATAGTTGTCGTACTGCCTTGAACACCAAAACAACCATGGCTAATTATGACTTTGCATATTTCTTATAGTTCATTTTGGTTGGACATTTAGTTTGTTTTGTTCCCTCTCACTATTTGTCACATCAAAAAGACCTTTCCTTTCTACTACTATTGCTTTGTTGTTTAGTTGAGTGGTTACATATTAAGAAAATGAAGTATAACTTATAATGTTTAAGTAAAAAAGTTTCGGTTGTTTTCTTTTCTATTATTCATGTTGCTTTTAATTTCGTTATGTTTTAAGTGTATATTTCTGATTTAATTTTATATTGTTTATTTATATATATTTCTTGTCCTTTTTAGGAGATGTATCATTGTCTACACCTTCTCATATATCTACTTGTGGACATAGTTGTATGTATGTGTACATTTATGTATACATATAGATAAATATACATGCATGCAATTGAGATTTCCCTATGTTATACAACTTCTTGGTACAAATGTGTGTAGATATTTATTTGTGTGTTGGATATCTATGCATATATGCACACACAATTAAATATTTACAACTATCTATGAGTTGTTTTAAAGAGAATGTTGTTTTCATCTTGTTTACAATGTTCTTAGTGCATAGAATATCTTGACAGAATTCTATGTAGATATATGTGTCTATGATGTATTTGTCTACGTAACTATCATGTCTGGGTATCCATCTAATGCTTATCAAGTGTTCTTGCTACTACTTTGCGATCCCTAATGATAGTGTCATGCTATATGTGGATGTCATATGGTTCTTGGCTATAATGTCTATTATGTATGTTATGCAGCTCAATCCACAACCCAATGTTGAACAATGTGTCATTGAAACTACCGCAAACTTCTCAATTAGTTTGGTGAGTCTTAAATGCAAAGTATTATTGCAACCTTTGAGAATATATGTAGCGCATACATGAGACAATGTTCGCATGGTAAGCTATGCAAAGTGACGCTTGTTTCCTCTACACATGCAAATCAAATAGCTCAAGTTATACAGGTTGCCTTGTTTTCTGTAAGGGGGAGTTGATTGTTTTTGATAAAGGAAAAAATGGGTTTTACAGGGACCTGAAACTATAGAGTCTACAAATAAAGGAAAATAAAACTGTCAGAGTACCCTACAAAAGGAAGGCTACGACAAAGAAAATCAAAAAGGACAGAAACCATGAACCAAGAATCAATAAAAAACCAGCAAGAAGCCAGCACCCAACACAACCTAAACTAATCTAAAGACTTTAAAGTTTTAGCAATCTCAGCTTCAAGGTTGCACATCTCTTGTGTTACCTTCTTTAGGTCTTGGATCTCTTGAGGTGAAGAATCTACTTTTCTTTTCAGGTTGGCTCTAGTCCTTTTCGATGGGCCAGAATCCTCCTTCTTACCTTTATCTTTTTCAGCTTTCAAGTCCACAAACAGTGACCCCTGATGAGTATTTTCCATCTTCTCCACCATTGCGCTCAAGATAGTAGCATTTTGTTTTACAACTTTGTGGCTATGCTCCATAATAGTTTTCATAGTATCCCTAATTTTTCCAATTACCCCTTCTAGATGCTTGACCTTATTCTCATTATCCTTCTTCATCTTGTCTATAAGCTCAACATTTCTTTGAAGTCACTCAGCCAAATCCCTCTTCTCTTCCATAGTCCACAAAGCACTAGCTATATTATGGGAAATTACTTTAGCTTCCAATTCATTGATCTTGCTAGTGACAGCCCTATTTTTTAAATTGAGATCCTTAATCTCATGAAATACCCACTTTATGATTTTGAAGTAGTGAACAACCCTATTTCTAGCAATTTCCATAATATCATCAAGAAATTCCTGGTCCGGCTTGAAGTAGTGGTCATCTAGATTGAGGTCTCTAGGGAATTTGGGTCTATTATCTTTTTCAGTGGTAGGGTAAGAGGTATAAGAGTCTTCAGTAGAAATGTGATCATCAGTGTTATCCTCCAGAGAGTCCTCAGAATAAGAAACCAGCTTATTCACAAGGGGTCCTTCTTAATTTTTTCCTCCTGAGAAGTGCCCTTGGGGGTTTTTGCAATGAAATTTTTTTTGTTCAAGGGCTTTCTCTAAGGTGTTTTCTTATTTTTCTTTTTGGGAGAGGGAGGGTCTTCCTCTTCCCACTTTGTAGCAGAATCTTCTTTATCCTCTGATGAGTTGATCTCAGTATCATCTTCATCCAAGGCTGAAGCCGTTAAGGGGTTAGACAGGGCTGGCATGTTTTTATAATGCTCGTGAATAAGCCTAATAAGGCTAGTATGCAGGATTGGATTCCTCCTAAGACTCTTTCTATATTCCTCAATACTATTATTCAAGGAGAAGAGCAAATAGTGAGGGAAGGAAACCTTTACCTTATGCCGAAAATGATTGAGGAGGGAAAAGTGGTACCTGTAAACTCTGGTAAATCTATCGTCCAGTGTAATGTATTCCATGAGAATTCTTAGCACCTCCTTCCACACCTTCTTGACCCTCCCAGCATCAAAATAATTGGTAGAAACTTTGGTTAGTTCCTTCCTCTCCTTATTAGTATTGGGGAATGTGAGAACAACTTCATTTGAAAATGTTTTGTCACAAAAAAACTTCACCCCCTCGGTCAAGAGACCAGTGATTTCCCCAATGAGCTCCTCATCCACCTTAACCTTCATTCCTGGGAGAATAATTTCCCCTTTCTTCCAATGTTTAGCAAAATACGCAATGAATTTAGGTCAGGGCCATGGAGCTTATCAATGAAAGGTTGCAGCCCACCCCTCTGAATATGCCTCTAGATCTTCAATTTTTTCTTATGCTTCTCACCACTAGTCGGCTCCACCCTTTTTTTGCTTCCCCCCATAGTTGTAGTAATATTTCTTTTGTTGTTAACAAGGAAAATGAATCAAATAGAGACCCAATAGCATAACCAAAGCACCCACAAAACACATCAACCCTTACAGCCCATAGAATTAATTATAGCGCCACCATCATATCTAATGATGTCGTAGTTCCCAACATTATTCTTCTTAATCATCATTAAAAGTGACAAATTTCCCATGAATGATATCATAGTCTATTAAGGCTCTTATGTTAGCTCCCAGATCATTATAGTCTTATCATTATAGTCTTGCCATGTATGTTGCCCATTTTGTTTACCCCCCTTATTCACAATATAGTCAGCCACGCTATTTGCTTCCCTAAAAACATGG
>VDFB02000003.1:319951424-319992013 GCA_007258455.2 Sequoia sempervirens | reverse complement strand
ATAAGTCACTAGATAAATCTTGTTGTATATGTTCATTTATATTTTGATCTATCATAGTCTCCTTAGCCTTGTCAAAAAGAAAAGAAACAAAAAAGTCCAATAAAAAATTAATAATAAAAAGAATCTTTCAAATTTTAAGAAAGAATAAAAATTTATATTTTTCTCAAAATGAATCCAAATACACAATATATGGCACTAGTTAAATCTTGTTATATTTGTTTATTTATATTTTGATCTATCTTAGTCTCCTTAGCCTTGTTAGAAAGAAAAATTCACTATGAGCAATTCACTGTGGAAAAATTCACTACCAACAATTCACGGCAGGAAAATTCACCGGGATGACAAACAATTCATGGCCGTGAATTTTTCTCACAGTGAATTGTTGACATTGAATTGAATTTTCTTGTTGCTGCCATTTGTACTACTTCTTAAATTTATTTTAATGGTATGTGCATTTATATATTGATCTACCATTTTCTCTGTGACCACTATTGAAAATAAATAAATTATAAGACAAAATATAATTATTTAAAAAGAAAACATCAATAGAATAAAAATATCTAAATGTATAACTTACAAGATGAGTCTTCAAGTTCAACATTTATATGTGCACAATCCACCAATTGAATTGAAGGCTTAGAAGGGTACCTGAATTTCAACTTTACCTCCCTCTTCAAATAGGTTTCCAATTTTGTCAAGCTCTTCTATTGTACCCAAGTTTCCTTCAAAATGTTGATTCATCCACCCTCCAAAGTTCTAAAATTGAAGGAATCATTTAGTCTCCTTAACCATCTATGCAAATATCATAAAGTTGATGGAGAATATTATCAATTTTACATATAATACATGATTTATATGTGTGGAATCCAGTAAAATAAAGGTAAAAGTTATGAATCAATAATATCAACCACCAAATACATAAAACTCAAACCCTAAAGACCTTAATCCAGGAATGAAGCATAAATGAAGACAAAAATATAAACAATAATAAAGTAATATTACCATAATTCATATGTCGTGGTTGAATCACCTTCATTTCTCTTCTCCATTTTGTGTTATATGCTTGCATAATAAAACAATATTACCATAATTCATATCCCATGGTTGAATCACCTTCATTTCTCTTCTCCATTTTGTTTTCTATGCTTGTCCCAAGATTTATAGTATGCAAGAATGTTTAAGATAAGGTTGTCTAGGTTTGAAACAGAAAGGATAGGTCTCTTTTATAGAAACTCAATTTTAACAAGGTTGTATTGAATGATGAAGATCATGACATCGTTTGAGAAGCAAAGAAATAGGGTTAGGACAAACAGGGGTTTGAAGATATTTGACAAAGGAGATTAAAAGGTACAAAACATTATCAAGTGTGAAACACAGAGATAAGAGATAAAGATTCATTACGTGGTGGTTTTGAGTAAATTAATGAATTTTATAAATTATAAAATTATTTAATTAGAGGAAGGTGTGAATAATTAAATAATTAAACAATTATTTAATTATAGAAGGGGAGGAAAGCGACTTTTAATTAAAACAGCATTATTGTAGTGGAGGAAAAGGGAATTCAAATCAGTAAAGTTAGCAATGAATAACAAAAATTAAAATAATTGTTTAATTATAATAGAAGAGATACAATTAAATAAATGAAAATTATTACCAGGCGAAAGATTAATTAAAGACCTAAATTAAATAAATAATAATTAGCTCAAGGAAGAATACAGGAAACTGAATTAATTAAAAATTAAAATTATTTAATTAGGTAGGGAAGAAGGAGATTTGATATGGTTGAATCACCTTCATTTATCTTCTCCATTTTGCTTTATATGCGTGCATAATAAAGCAATATTACCATATTTCATATGCCATTGTTGAATCACCTTCATTTATCTTCTCCATTTTGTTTTCTATGCTTGTCCCCAGATTTATAGTATGGAAGAATAAGCCGAAGATAGGGTTGTCTAGGGTTTGAAATGAAAGGGATAGGTCTCTTTTATAGAAAACCAAATTTTAATGAAGGGTTAAGATTGAATGATGAAGCTCAATTGATGAGATTGCTTTAAGAAGCAAGGAAATAGGGTTAGGACAAAAATAGGGTTTAGTTAAGGATGGACGGTGGAGATTAAAAGGTAGTAAAATATTATCAAGGGTGAAATTAATAGAGATAAGAGATAAGATTTGATACAAAAAAAGAGGTGGCTTGAGTAAATTAAATAATTTTATAAATTATAAAATTATTTAATTTAGGAGGGGATGGGAATAATTAAATAATTAAAACAATTATTTAACTATAGAATAAGAGGGAAAGTTGACTTTTAATTAAAATAATTGGAAACAATTATTCAATTAGAAAGTGGATAAAAAGACAAATTAGTGAATAATAATTAAATAAATATTAATTAGTCAAGGAAGAATATAAGGGGAAATTGAATTAATTAAAAATTAAAATTATTTAATTAGGTAAGGAAGAAGGAGATTTGATATGGAAAATGGAAAATGGTGTTTGCAGGTCTAGGACATATTTGAGTGTCTAAATTTATTCTTTGATTGAATCATGATCAACTCCACTTGAAAAATCCTAAAGGATTGACCTAGTACCTTGGTGGATCATTAATTATGTCCTTTCCTACGTAACATGCGCAAGATTTTTGAAGTTTATTTGGATATTTTTGGATTTTCATGATGATGACCTCCAATACCAAGTCTAGGATTTGATTAAGATGTAAGTCAAGTACATGCTCCCAATTAGGTATAGGATTGATTATTAGGAGTTGGATAAGGATGAGTGTGGCAGGCCATTGACACATAATGTAAACCCTTCATAGGCCATGAGAAGGATAAAAACATGTGGAGCATTTTTGAGTTTATTTGGATGTTTTTGGATTTTCATGATGATGACGTCCAATATCAAGTCTAGGATTTGATGAAGATGTAAGTCAAGTACCCAATTAGGTACAGGATTGATTATTAGGAGTTGGATAAGGATGAGTGTGGCAGGCGATTGGCACATAATGTAAACCCTACACAAGCCATGAGAAGGATAAAAAAGGATTATAATGAATGTCCTAAGGTAGCATGGAGGTGATTTTATTATGGTGAAGCTGGAAAACTAAATATAATTATGGTAGATGATGGAGCAAAGACTGACTACACATGGTACCTGTTTGCCACATTTTCACCATGTTACTTATCCATAGTGCCATGGTTTGCACTATTGGATGAATCATTTCTCTATATTATTTGCTCATTTTTTAGATTTTTTTATGGTCACACAAGACACCTGTTTGTGGTTTTCATCAAGGCGACAATTTTTTTATTTTTCAATTTATTTTGTATTTTTGATTTTTTGATGAGGCTCTTTCAAAGCTAGGTGTAGAATTTACAAAGGTGCAAGCTATTGATAGGCTCTGATAATGATTCACCCTCGGGAATAGAAAGTTGATAAACACCAAATCCATATAATTTTGTTATGATGTATGGACCTAACCAATTAGGTTCAAACTTTCTAGGCTTATCTCTTTCTGCTTAACTCTTAGGGTTTTCCTTTAGAGAAGCAAAAATAACTAGGATAGCATTTGCTTTGTGCTTGCACTATAGGAGCAGAATAAGAGATTCAAACAATCAAAAAGTTGATTATAGAGAAGATTCAAATAACACTAACCAAACTAGAACAACCTTGTCAACAAAAATCTCCTAAAATCCAAGCCCTAGAATGCCATCAAACTTGGCCACCAAGAATGTTAACCCCAGTTCCTTTGTTGTCTCAGTAAAAACCTGCACCACAGAAATTGAACTTCCATACACTTGTCTATACTGCTCAAAAATGAAATTCAAAAGTTTTGAATAAAAATACAGACCTGGTTTTTCACAACAAGGTCACCAACAATTACATGGTCTTTACTCAAGAAGTCAGATATGGATCCACTGCCGTACTGAATATCACAAGACTTTCCTTCAAGATCAATAGACAAAAATACATGAATTGTGGAGTAGGTCTCCAAACATTCCTTCTCAAACTAAATAATCTTAAGGAAAATGCGTCATTAAAAAACCATAAAACATGCACAGTAAAATTACATTGTCAAAAAACTGCATCAGGGTTCAACTGCGTAGTTTTGAGGCTTTATTCAATGACAATTCATTAGAATCCATATTTTGCAAGAATAAATGGTCCACTTTTCTCTCATCATATCTAGGTGATGCTTAAAAGGATGACGTGGAGCGCTAGGGCTTTCTAGGAGGTTCACCCATCCCAATATTACTCCAGCTCAAACACACTTTGTCATAGAGTTTCATTGTTAGTCATAGAGTCTCACCTCCAATGAAGCCCACCTAGCTTACTACAATATTTGCAAAACCTTTATCAAGTGTTATGCCTCAACCATTCAAAATAGAGCTCCCTAGTTCCTCCATTTTCATGGAAATGGGGTTTTTCTTGGTGTGTCGAATTGTGTGATGATTTATTGGGATTCAACATCCATCAACACATTTTTCATGAGCAATTGTTTACAAGAGGTTCACCCATCCCAATACCACTCCAGCTCAAATGCGTAGCCATGGACTTTCACCTACGATCTAGACCACCTAGCTTACTACCACATATGCAAAACCTTTAGCAACTGTTATGCCTTATCAACCATTCAAAATAGAGCTCCCTAACTCCTCCATTTTCACATGAGTGGGGTTTTTCTTGTTGAATCAAATTGTGTGATGATTGATCAGGATTAAACCATGTAGTTTGATTCAATCTTCACCAACACATGACCACTTAACAATCATTACATCTAGGTGATGCTCACGAGATTTCCCAAGAAGTCACCCATCCCAATGCTACACTTTGAATCAAGGCTTGATTTACGTGGACAACAAAGTTTCCATCAAAATCAAACCCACTAAAAGTTTGCTACCCTGTTTGCAAAACCATAAGAAAATGTTGTCTTATGAATCATTCATTGTAATGTTTCCTGACTCATTCATTTCATTCAATTTGTATTTTTCAGTATTCAATTGTGAAGTTTCAACTCTATCTTCATTGACACATATTTGACGAGAATTACTTCACAGGAATACAATCACTATAAACCTTTTTATTTAGAAATATGCAAAACATTCTTGCAAATTTGAAAATTCATGTTCATATATATTCAATTGTCTAGTTTAACTCCATCTTAATTGACACATATTTAACAAAAATTACTTCACATAAATACAGGATCACTAGAAACCTTGTGATTTAGAAACATGAAATTCCCAATATGTATATTTCCACTAGGTTAAAGTACAGCTCAGCAACCAGCATATGTCCTAATAGTGCATACCCGTGTAAGTGCCGAAGACATGTCCAGATTCTAGAAAGATAAATGCTTTAGAAAATGAGAATAACCATTAAAGAAGCCAATAAACTATGCAATGCCAAAAAAAAAAGTATTATAGCTTGGAAGAAAAGCGAGGAAGGTTTTCACCACATAAAATGGAAAAACAAGAGTGCATAGGAAATTCCATCAAAAGGTAACATAATGCTTCAAAAAAATATTTTGATGGTTTTTTGAGGTAAATAGAAAGCTAGTAAATAATTTAATACTAGACATAGCAAGCTCACCAGATTCATTGAACAAAGAGCAACCAAATATTCTAGACATACAATTTTTAAATAAAGATACAAGACTGACTCAACACATTAAAGTGTATAGAAGGCCAACAAGGTGTTCCTGCATGACACCAGCAAATGATTTCAAGTCATACAAGCAATTATCACCCACAGTTTTCAGAAGAACAGAACCAGTCATCTTTACTGAGACAGGAGGAAGACATAAAAGATAATTAAAGCTGGATATATAAAAATCAAAGTTCTATTCAAATGGTTATAAATAACAACAAATTGCCAATAGAAACTAGAAACAATCTTTCTTCCAACAATTCAAAATAAGAAAACAGACTACATGAATCGCAGATAGGATTCAATAAAATTCTACCAACTGCTAAACACCCGTGGATTTGAAAAATTAATTCTGATATATAATATAAAAAAGCCAGAAAAGAACAATCCTTCAAACCTGCTTGAGGTTGAACTTATAACATCAAATATACAAATAGTGTAAAACAGAAGTTCTCATCACTGGTAACCTTAAGTCTCCCGGGAAAACAAAATCGTGAAGCATCGGCAAGAAAAGTACAAGTTATGCCCATGCACATTACATCAGAGGCGAATTAAAAAACTTAAGTCAATCAAAAACTCCTGGAAGAAAATCTGGTGCAAATGTTTTCATCATTAATATAAACTGCTTTTATAATTCAAAACTTTTGGGGTTAAACTCGGCAAAATCTCACTTGCCCAATACACCTGTTATTAATTACATGAACTTTTCAACCAAAACCAACTTAGGGAAGATCATTTTCGAAGAAATCACTATCCAGAAAATGAAGCGAAAAAACCACAACCCTTAATATTACAAAAGTAAAAAAAAACTTATTTTTCTGGATGTTTCTATTGCAATCTGTACTATTATGCTCCACAATCTTAACTCGTGAGTTATTTTTTCTTATACTATTATCCTTCTACCATCTGGGCTACGTTAAGTTTTTTGGGGTCGAATAATCTGAACCTGTATTTCTTTTATTCGTTGGGGTTTTATTTTTCGGTTTGTTAAGAAAAATATTGAAATTATTTAAATAGGTAGGGAAGAAGGGGATTTGACATGGAAAATGGTGCTCACAGGCCTAGGACATTTTTTAGTTTTTACATTTTGGCCCTCTTTGATATAATGTGAAGTCACTTAAATGTTATACGAAAAAAATTCAGATTAGATTATGTCCTATTGTGTCGTAAAAAAGTCAGATAGACCTATGCCCGTATAGAAAATTTTGCAAATTTTGAAAAAGTTTAAATTTGACAGTGGATAAGAAATTTACAGTAAAAAGATTTTAGTTGCAAGACCTTCAGGATATTCACATTAGAGTTTGGGAATCAACATTGGATCCATCTAGTAAAAACCCTATGCTAGGGGGGCATAAATAGGATTTTGGGGGTAAAATTGGTCATTTGTGCATTTTTACTGGAGTGAATAGTGAGTTCGGAGAATAAATTTGCTACAGAGCTATTGCGAAGATGTCACCTGTACCATACTCCTCACATCGTGAATTCAAAGTTCGTGCCTAAAATGCAGTATGTACCCTTTCGAAAAAATGAGCAAGGATCATGCAACAGGACATCGGAAGTGTTGAAAAATCTTAAGTGATGTTTCTATTGGACGAGAGGTACATTGGCACGGGATAGGTAAAACAAAGCCTATGATTGAAAATGGGAAACAAAAATGATACAAGAAGATCATGGTTTTGTATAAGCCAAATACATATATAAAATAGAGAAACTACAGTTATCAACTGTAGCCACCAATTACTTGGAGACTTTTTTAGAATGTGTATAGCAAATTCCACACTCCTTTCAGTGTCAAAATAAATTCATCTATAAAATGATGAGGCTGGGTTGAGTAGTATGTACTGGGGCTTACAACATTTTGTCTCATTGAAAGGTAGCTAAAAATTCTTTTAATGGTTGAGTAACCAAAACCATCTAGGCTAGAAATGCAATAGAATGTTGGTATTCATGTATATTTGACACCAGCTAATGCAAGATTATTGATAATGTAAGTAATTATTGTCAAAAATTGGAATTCTCTAGTATCCAATCTGTAGATAAATAGTCACAAGGGTTTGTACTTGAGAGCTAAATGGTCTACATAAGATAATATGATTTTTGCAGGTTTTGCAAGACTGGCTTGGGCTACCTACAGGTGTGAAATTTGACCCTTGAGATCAAGAACTTTTGATACATTTAACAGAAAAAGTTGGAATTGGTAATGTAAAGTCTGATCCCTCTATAGATGAATTTATTTTGACATTGAAAGATAAGAGTGGAATTTTCTATACACATCCTAAAAAATTTCCTAGTAATTGGTGGCTACCTTTGATAGTTGTTGTTATGCTTTTTTATATATGGATTTTGCTTATCTGAAAGTTTTTGATAAGAATTAAAAGAGATGGTAATATTATTCTCGTTTTCCATAAAATGAGCAAGGCTTATGCAATAGGACATTGACAATGTTGAAAAATATTAAGTGATGTTTCTATTGGAGGAGAAGTATGTTGGCATAAGACAGGAAAACCAAAGCCTGTAATTGAAAATGGCAAACAAAAGAATAAACAAAGAAAATTAATAGAATACCATATATTTTCTTTCCAACAACCACGAGCATCAGTGACTCCAATGAATCGACCACTTTTTCTACTCCTAATTCTCCTGCCATGATCGTCTATGCTAGCCTTTTTGTTAGATGTGTTTGGGTTAGGTTTAGTGTTTTCAATACCATTATTACCACCACTTCCTCTAATTGTGTCTTGATCAACCCTTGCTCTACTGAGATTGATTAGCATCTCTACTGCATGTCCAATATCATTCAGTTCACAAGGATTCTCCTCCTGATTTATTCATTTTCCACCCCTAAGACTTACCTTGAATTATTAGGATATGCTATCTCAGAAAACACACTAAACAGAGGTTAATTTGAGCCTAGGAAACACTTGCATTAAGATTTTCCATTATTGTAAAGCCTTCACAATGCAAGAAAGCAATTTAGCACATCAAATATATCTAAAAGTTATTATTATCACTTAAGAAAGTTGGGACCAATGATGTATAGCGAGTAAAAGAGGTTTCAATATCCTTCATCATACAAAACCAATCTATGAGACTTTATAATATATCAAAGTACTATTGAATTAGTGAAAGATTGCTCTCAGACATAACTCTATTCTTTGTTGCTTGTTTGCCTGAGTCCAACCATTCTAGTGATGAGATCAAATAAAGACTCACTAAAACAATTGACGCTTTGAGTTCTCCTTTGTGTTTATGTCTAATTTATCTTTCCTTGTTTTCCTTTTTGTTCCAAATGAAAATGGTGGGAAAATAGGGAAGACCATATAAAGCAATTATGACTGTTCTTGATTTTCCCAAGTCTTATGACTATTAAAAACTGGTTGTAGTTTCAACGAAATGAATAAAGGAGGAATTAAATATTGTAGACACAAAATGAATAAAACTGCTTAGGAGGAATGAAATTCTAGTTTAGGTTAAGCTTTGTAACAAAGTTGAATAACTCACTAAAATATCATTTATTTATATCAAAAAAAAATGAATGAAATGTCATTGACGTAGATGGACTCTCCAACCTCTGCTCAAACACAATTTGTTCGCAAAAAGGGCAATACTGTGCCCCAAGGATAACAATTATGGTAACAATCAAGAATTCACAATTTTATCTCACAATCAAATTGGAGTTAATGATCATGGAATATGAAACAATTTTAGTTACACAATCTGACAACAATTTGAATTACATTAATCAAATTCAGATTACATACATCCAGCCATTACAAATTCTACTGAGCAAGCTTTCAGACATTATGTCCTCTTCTTCGCGGCATCTCAAGCTACCCATCACTGATGAATTTGTCTTTACATACCTTTCACAACCTCTTACTTTTTAATGTTCATGTTGTAGTGGGTAGAATCATTGGAAAAGGCATGAATCTATTGGTGGTTGAGATTTAAGTATTTGGTGGTTCATACTATTGATTAATGCCTTTGTTCATGATTCTACCCTATTCTACAACATGAAGATTAAAAAAGGAAGAGGTTAGTTAGTGATGGGTGGCTTGAGAAGCTGCAAAGAAAAGGACATAATGTCTGAAACCTTGCTTAGTAGAATTTGTAATGGTTGGTTGTATGTAATTTGAATTCGATTAATTTAATTCAAATTGTTGTCAAGTTGTGTAACTAAAATTGTTTGATATTGCCTGATCATTAAATCCAATTTAATTGTGAGATAAAATTGTGAATTCTTGATTGTTACCATAATAATCTATTGTTATCCTTGGGGCATAGTGTTGCTCGTTTTTTTGTGAAAAAATAATGTTTAAGCAGAGTTTGCAGAGACCGTCTACGTCAATGATCTTTCATTCGATTTTTTTATTGATATAAATAAATGATATTTCAGTGAGTTCTTCAACTTTGTTACAAAGCTTAACCTAAACTAGAATTTGATTCCTCTTTAACAATTTTATTCATTTTCTGTCTACAATATTTAATTCCTCCTTGATAACTTTATTCATTTCATTGAAACTACAAGCATTCTTTAATAGTCATAAGAATTGGGCAAATCAAGAACAGTCATAATTGCTTTATAAGGTCTTCCCTATTTTCCCACCATTTTCATTTGGAACAAAAATGAAAACAAGCAAAGAGAAATTAGACATAAGCACAAAGGAGAATTCAAAGCATCACTTGTTTTAATGACTCGTTATTTTATCTATCATCACTACAATGGTTGCACTTAGGAAAACAAGCACAACAAAGAATAAAGGTATTTCAGACAACAATCTTTCACTAATTCAACAGTACTTTGTAATATGATAAATTCTCATTGACTGTTTTAGTACGATGAAGGATATTGAAACCTCTTTTACTCACTCTATATCAATGGCCGCAAATTTCTTCAGTGATATACTAACTTTAGATATATTCGATGTGCTAACTTGCTCTCTTACACTACGCGGGCTTTACAATAATAGAAAATCTTAATGCAAATGTTTTCGAGGCTCAAATTAAATCTTTGTTTAGTGCTGCCTCCGAGATAACAAATCCTAATACTTAGGTGAGTCTTAGGGGTAGAAAAAGAATAAATCAAGAGAATCCTTGTGAATTGAAACATATTGGACATGCATCAAAGATGTAATCAATCTTAGTAGAGCGAGGGTTGATCAAGACACAGTTGCAGGAAGTGGCGGTATTAAAGGCATGGAAAACACTAACCCTAACCCAAACACATCTAACGAAAAGGCTAATATAGAAGATCATGGTAAGAGAGTTAGGGGTAGGAAAAGTGGCCGATTCATTGGAGTCACTGATGGCCGTGGCCATTGGCAAGCCAATATATATGGTATTCTATTAATTTTCCTCAATTAAAATACAAGAACTTGAAAACATGCCAAAAAAGTAATGCCTATGCTCACTTGAATCACATCAAGTGCAATGAAAGAGGATTGATATGACCTTAGGAAGACTAAAAACAGTGATATCATGGACTGATGTGACTGTAGAAATGAATGAAAACAGGAACAAAGTAAGCGGATACATAAGGGTGACAATTTGTAAGGCTATTTGGAAACTTTAGAAAATCTGCAAAACTTGTAAATCAGCAAAGAAATGACGTAAGCAATAATGGGGGAAGCCAAAATGGCCCACAGATGACTATCAACCGGTCAAGAAAGATGAAGCTGAGATTATATAGATGCCTATGCAAATCTGGAAAATACTGAAATGATGATGAAACAGCATGGTTGAGGGAGAGATAAAATTGAATGCTCACAAATCACTAAAGTAAACCTGAAATTAGAGTGGAAACAGAAATAAGGAAGAATGGTAATCAACAAATAGAGATGCCTTGTGATGCGAAAAACAACAATGAGGATGTCTGCTCTATGAATTCATCATTTAGATTTAGCTTTGGGTAGAAATTTAATTCATTGTTCTGGTTTTATCTTTCTCTTAATGCTGTCGTAGTTTGTGCTATTGTGCTTTTTAGGGTGGCTGTGCTCTGATTTTCATTCACTCGGAGAGATTAGCTGAGTGTATCATTTCATTTGGACAATAGCGACAATCTATATTTAAGTTGCCTGTATTTTGTTAATTGGTGTTTTATTTTAAATAGCACTATGTTAGGCCTATTCGGTTAAAACATTCAAAGCAATTGATCATCTCTACTATCTAGGTATTACAAAAAAATATAAAAATAAAATTCTAACAAAACCAAAATATATGTAAAACAGATGATTCAGGAATCACAAATTGAGCAAGGAATCAGAACCAAATAGACACAATCAATAGACCTGAATGGCCATGATTCGCCCTGGAAGATGGCGGTAGCATCTATGTAGGTCTATTTTATGCATAATGGGTTGGCAGAAAAAGAGGGAAGCATCTGCATAAGGAAAATACATATTAATATCAAATATGACTTTGCTAAGATACTAAGCAAATGGAGGCTTTCAGTTTCTTTGGGTTTTCAGAATCTAACCTAACATGCCATGTACAGTTTCATTATTATAAGTAAGAATTTGATAAATTTTAGCAAAACCTTGTTGTTGAGTTCACTACAGATCTGGTAAGAGGCATTCAATGTCTGCATCTCTTCATGGTTCATGCTTAAGTGATATATAGCACAAATTTGATGATGTCAACCATAAAGACTATCACTACTATATGAAAAATCTACAGTAGAAGCATAGTTAGTTGACTTGAAAATCATAAAATATTTACCTTCAAGTAGATAATGTGTTATCATACGTTTTTAATATCATTTTTGTATGCCAGTTGAGTGAGGACCTAGAGCAGTGGCCTCATTTAAATGAATTGGTGCAATGCTAGAAGGGTGACTCGGTGAAAGATGAAAACAAATATGGGCACTATGAAAGTATTCCATCTATATCATTTCAAAGTCAAATTTTTGAGGGGCCAGATACAAACATAGAAACAGGTAAAATAACGAAGAATTACATTATCATATGTGGAACTTCTATGTGAAATATTGTTGGATGTTTGCTAAACAAAAGATTGTTGTTTTCACTGCTGCATTTCTTGAGAAAGCTTTGTGCATGCTTGGCTATTCATGAACTTCTTTGCTATCAGAGCTAAGGCTAGCCAAAATAAGGCAAGGGAGAAATGAAGATGCTACTGATGATGATGATCCCAGTACATCAGGGAGGCATTCTTCACACACGTGCTCATCAAATGGAGCTGAACTTCTTTGCTCTTCATGAACTTCTTTGCTGAGAGTTTTTTACTGTTCGTTGTAGGGAATTAAGATTACTGTCAAGTACATTGTTATAGAAATTAAGGTTTTCATCAAATGGAGCTGCAACACAAAGCTTGGTCATAGATAGAAAGAGATACAATTCTTTGTATCCCTAAAAATGTTAGGAACAGAAATTTAAAAAAATTGTAGTACCTGCATCACCACCTAGACTAAAGCCTGTAGCTGTAAAAATTGCAGATAATTATGGTGATACAACATCAAATAATAACCTTGAACAAACTATGCAACAGATTCTGCATATGGTTGGGGGTAGTTAGAGCATGGTGACAGTTATAAGATTGTGAACAAAAAAAATAGAGTCTGTGCATAAAGGATAATGGCCTTGTCATGAAATAAAGAGGACAGTGAACAATATAGGTTATTGTACCGATGAGAAAGAGGTGAGAGTTTCCTGTGACTCTTGAAAAATATATATTGAAAATCCTAACAGACCAATGCCTGCATTGAGATTATGGTTTTAAATGAAAATCCATGGCATAACTATGAAAGACATGTATTGACATAGTAGATAATCAACATAACTTGTAGGTTCTTCAAAGATCATGGCAACTTATATGGAAAAGGCAAATGACTCTGTTGAAGAGTAAAATCAGAAGGAACCCTCTTGATAGACAATTGTCAATGATAGTGGCATAATGAGGATACTGTCCCATGAACCTTGAGGACTGTACATAAAGCATCTTTGTGTAGGCATTCATGTAATGATGATTAGAAGACCTCACAATTGTTGGGAAAAAACAATATTTATACTTTCTCTTAGTAAGTTTGTTTTAATAGCAATCCTTCACGGTTTTGAATTCTAATAGTTCCTATTCACTGCTTTGTATAAAGGAACTAACTCAAGACCACCGACCAGATAGAGATGAAGAGAAAGCATGCACTGAAACTATGGTTCTGTTATGAAATAGGGTGATGTGCCCAGAGTTAATGGTGAACTAGCAATATCTCGAGCCATTGGAAATGTATTATTTAAGAAATAGAATTTTTGAGAAGATGAACGCACCAGATATATGTGGTCTGCTACCAGAAGCACAAGGACAAAATTATCATTCAACAGAAATTGTACCTGATGTACACTCATTGGCCTGGGTTATAGTAAATATTGCATTCAAAAGGGGAAGCACAGATAGTCTGGCAGTAGTTGTGCTTCCTCTAGATTCTGCTACTCATTCTACTCGAGGTTGCTTTCAGGATGCTTTGTACCCAGAGAGGGAACCAAATTTCAAAATTGACAGAGAAGAGAATGTGGTTAATTCACATTTAGATGCCATGGATTATCCTGAGGTGCCTAGGAGGAACAAACATATGATTTTAGCTGATATGCCAAACATGTTGATTCAAGGAAGAAAATAATGTTGTCATACCAGAATGGCTAAAAAATCACATCTAAAATTGACAGAGAGGCTTCAAGCACTTTTGGAGAACAACATCATGAAGCAGTTGAAAGAAAATGAAAAAGTATACTATGAAGAGAGGTAAAAGTTTGTATTTTCATCTTAATAACCAAAGGGTTGATTGGAGTCTTGAAGGCAAGAAACCCTTGCCAAATTCGTGCCAACAGACCTTATTCTCATCAATATTGATGGACAATGATAAACTATGATACAAACATAGAAACAGGTAAAATAACGAAGAATTACATTATCATATGTGGAACTTCTATGTGAAATATTATTGATGTTTTAAACAAAGATTGTTGTTTTCACTGCCGTATTTCTTGAGAAAGCTTTGTGCATGCTTGATATTCATGAACTTCTTTTCTATCAGAGCTACGGCTAGCCATTATAAGGCAAGGGAGAAATGAAGATGCTACTGATGATGATGATCCCAGTACATCAGGGAGGCATTCATCAGACACGAGTTCATCAGGAGGAGCATTTACAAGGACCTTTCAAAAGGTATGTTTTTGCTGAGAGTTTTTACTGTTCGTTGTAGGGAATTTAGATTACTGTCAAGTACATTGTTATAGAAATTAAGGTTTTCATCAAATGGAACTGCAACACAAAGCTTGGTCATAGATAGAAAGAGATACAATTCTTTGTATCCCTAAAAATGTTAGGAACAGAAATTTAAAAAATTGTAGTACCTGCATCACCACCTAGACTAAAGCCTGTAGCTGTAAAAATTGCAGATAATTATGGTGATACAACATCAAATAATAACCTTGAACTATGCAACAGATTCTACATATGGTTGGGGGTAGTTAGAGCATGGTGACAGTTATAAGATTGTGAACAAAAAAAATAGAGTCTGTGCATAAAGGATAATGGCCTTGTCATGAAATAAAGACGACAGTGAACAATATAGGTTATTGTATCGATGGGAAAGAGGTGAGAGTTTCCTGTGACTCTTGAAAAATATATATTGAAAATCCTAACAGACCCATGGGTGCATTGATATTATGGTTTTAAATGAAAATCCATGGCATAACTATGAAAGACATGTATTGACATAGTAGATAATCAACATAACTTGTAGGTTCTTCAAAGATCATGGCAACTTATATGGAAAAGGTAAATGACTCTGTTGAAGAGTAAAATCAGAAGGAACCCTCTTGATAGACAATTGTCAATGATAGTGGCATAATGAGGATACTGTGCCATGAACGTTGAGGACTGTACATAAAGCATCTTTGTGTAGGCATTCATGTAATGATGATTAGAAGACCTCACAATTGTTGGGAAAAAACAATATTTATACTTTCTCTTAGTAAGTTTGTTTTAATAGCAATCCTTCACGGTTTTGAATTCTAATAGTTCCTATTCACTGCTTTGTATAAAGGAACTAACTCAAGACCACCGACCAGATAGAGATGAAGAGAAAGCATGCACTGAAACTATGGTTCTGTTATGAAATAGGGTGATGTGCCCAGAGTTAATGGTTAACTAGCAATATCTCGAGCCATTGGAAATGTATTATTTAAGAAATAGAATTTTTGAGAAGATGAACGCACCAGATATATGTGGTCTGCTACCAGAAGCACAAGGACAAAATTATCATTCAACAGAAATTGTACCTGATGTACACTCATTAGCCTGGGTTATAGTAAATATTGCATTCAAAAGGGGAAGCACAGATAGTCTGGCAGTAGTTGTGCTTCCTCTAGATTCTGCTACTCATTCTGCTCGAGGATGCTTTCAGGATGGTTTGTACCCAGAGAGGGAACCAAATTTCAAAATTGACAAAGAAGAGAATGTGGTTAATTCACATTTAGATGCCATGAATTATCCTGAGGTGCCTAGGAGGAACAAACATATGATTTTAGCTGATATGCCAAACATGTTGATTCAAGGAAGAAAATAATGTTGTCATACCAGAATGGCTAAAAAATCACATCTAAAATTGACAGAGAGGCTTCAAGCACTTTTGGAGAACAACATCATGAAGCAGTTGAAAGAAAATGTCAAGGTATACTATGAAGAGAGGTACAAGTTTTTGTTTTCATCTTAATAACCAAAGGGTTGATTGCAATCTTGAAGGCAAGAAATCCACATTCAAATAAATTAAAAAAAAAAAAAAAAAACCCTTATAAACTCACCAAGATTTACTTGACATTATGATTCTAAGTCTACAAGAAATGACATTCAAACATTATGAGTGTTCTTTGTTGTGAAATATATTATTTGTTATACATTTGAAGAAATCGTTATTATTGAACTCAAAACATCTTTTAAAATCACCAAAAAGTTTCCAATTAACATTTGAGCCATAAAAATTGAATCCATAGAAAAATGGAATCATCCTAAATATGAGCTAGAAGTATGGCCTCAAAAATTGATATAAAAATCTTGGCAGAAAATTTTCTTGAAGAAAGATGTAGTGTTCAATGCATTATTAGTTCTTATAGTGGAGGCATCATAATTTAAACAGTAATTAAACTTTTTTGATTCAATCAATCAAATCGTTAGGATTTTGTTGTATAAATTTATTTTGAACTAGACTATGAACAAGTTGCAGGGATTTTAACCAAAAAAATTATGCATAATTTATTGGTGGTCTTGATTGGCATGCCATGTGCATTTGTAGCTTCCAATACAAGAGACTGCAGGAGCTTTGAGGGATGCACCTGTACATTATCATCAATTGGTTTGGATAGTTGGCCATTATGGTAGGAGATGTGGCCATTCTAAACATAGAGCTTATTTGCCATAAAAAATGAACCCACAAAAATGGAATCATCCTAAATCAATGTGTAGTGATTAATTCTTAATAAGATCTATTTTTTTTCAATAGTTATTATTATAGCAAATAATATTTCAAATAAAAAATTAAAATTATGAGAAAAACTATAATTGTCACATTTAATTGTTTATTTTTTAAATGTATTTAAATAAAAAATATAAGATACTCACTAAATCATTGTTTAGTGATTCATTGTTAATAAGATGTATGATGTTTTCACTAGTTATTAAATAATATTTTAAATAAAAAAATAAAAAATGATGAAAGCTATAATTGCCACATTAAATAAAAAGATAGTAAAGGTTCAAACTTAAAAGAATAAATATAAACATAAATACTATTTTTTAAACATACTTAAATAATAGAGATAACTTACTAGCTAAATCATTATTGTTTCACTTCTAGTTTGATTAATGAAATTCTCATTAGAAACCTTTAAAACATAAATAAAAATAGTTAAAATAAAAAACACATAAAAAAATATGGAAAAATATAATTATCACAATAACAATAAAAATTTAAAATTCTTGGCATAGGGTCTTGACTCGATTGACTAAAGCATTTTGTTAGAAAAAAAGTCATGAGGTTCGGTCTCTCCCTAATTGGCTAAAGCATTCTCTTGTAGGCAATAAGTCATAGGAGTAGTCTCCCTCTTCCCATATGAGAGGGTTACAAGGGCATAAATATTATAACTATTTTATTTAACATGTACTAATGTAATGGATATTTTTAGGAGTTAAATAATGATGCATTAGTTCATTCATATTTTGATCCATCATATTTTTAGTGACCACTGTTGCAGATAAAAAAAATTCAAACTTAAAAAATAAGAATTATGAGAAAAAAATATAATTATCACAATGAAAAGTGAATCTTTTAATTTATATAGATTAAATTTTAATTAAATTAAATAAAATTTTAATAATATAACATTTTTACAACTATTCAAATATATTAGCTCATTTGTATAATAATCTATATTCCCACTAAAAATTATAACCAAAATAAATCATATTATACATAAATAAAAATTATGATAAAAATAAATAATTATTAGAAAAATTAATAATAAAAAGAAGCTTTCAAATTTTAAGAAAGTATAAACATTTATATTTTTTTGAAAATGAATTCAAATAGTAAATATAAGTCACTAGATAAATCTTGTTGTATCTGTTCATTTATATTTTGAAGAAAGTATAAAAATTTATAATTTTCTCAAAATGAATCCAAATAGAAAATAAATGGCTCTAGTTAAATCTTGTTATATTTGTTCATTTATATTTTGATCTATCTTAGTCTCCTTAACCTTGTTAGAAAGAAAAATTCACTACGAGCAATTCACTGTGGAAAAATTAACTACCAAGAATTCATGGCAGGAAAATTCACTGCCATGACAAATTCACCTTGCCGTGAATTTTTCTCAGAGTGAATTGTTGACATTGAATTGAATTTTCTTGTTGCTGCCATTTGTACTATTTCTTAAATTTATTTTAATGGTATGTGCATTTATATATTGGTCTACCATTTTCTCTCTTGACCACTATTGAAAATAAATAAATTATAAGAAAAAATATAATTATTTTTAAAAGAAAACCTCAATAGAATAAAAATATCTAAATGTATAACTTACAAGATGAGTCTTCAAGTTCAACATCTATATGTGCACAATCCACCAATTGAATTGAGGGCTTAGAAGGGTACCTGAATTTCAACTTTACCTCCCTCTTCAAATAGGTTTCCAATTTTGTCAAGCTCTTCTATAGTACCCAAGTTTCCTTCAAAATGTTGATTCATCCACCCTCCAAAGTTATAAAATTGAAGGAATCATTTAGTCTCCTTAACCATCTACCTGCAAATATCATAAATTTGATGGAGAATATTATCAATTTTACATATAATACATGATTTATATGAGTGGAATTGAGTAAAATAAAGGTAAAAGGCACGAATCAATAATATCAACCACCAAATACATAAAACTCAAACACTAAAGACCTTAATCCAACAATGAAGCATAAATGAACACAAAAATATAAACAATAATAAAGTAATATTACCATAATTCATATGACGTGGTTGAATCACCTTCATTTCTATTCTCCATTTTGTGTTAAATGCTTGCATAATAAAACAATATTACCATAATTCATATGCCATGGTTGAATCACCTTCATTTCTCTTCTCCTTTTTGTTTTCTATGCTTGTCCCCAGATTTATAGTATGCAGGAATAAGTCGAAGATAGTGGTTGTCTAGGGTTTGAAACGAAAGGGATAGGTCTCTTTTATAGAAACTCAAATTTTAATGAAGGGTTAAGATTGAATGATGAAGATCAATGGATGAGATTGCTTTGAGAAGCAAGGAAATAGGGTTAGGTCAAAAATAGGGTTTAGTTAAGGATGGACAATGGAGATTAAAAGGTAATAAAACATTATCAAGGGTGAAATTAATAGAGATAAGAGATAAGATTTGACACAAAAAAAGAGGTGGGTCGAGTAAATTAAATAATTTTATAAATTATAAAATTATTTAATTTAGAAGGGAACAGGAATAATTAAATAATTAAAACAATTATTTAATTATAGAAGGAGAGGGAAAGTTGACTTTTAATTAAAATAATTGGAAACAGTTATTCAATTAGAAAGTGGATGAAAAGACAAATTAGTGAATAATAATTAAAAAAATATTACTAGTGGAGGGAAAAAGGTGGGAATTAAATCTTGGAAGAAAAGGGTAATGAATAATTAAATAATTAAAATTATTGTTTAATTATAATAGGAAAATAAAAATAAATAATTAAATAAATGAGAATTATTTAATTATAGATTGAAAGGATTAATTAGTGACGTAATTAAATAAATATTAATTATTCAAGGAAGAATATAAGGGGAAATTAGATTAATAAAAAATTAAAATTATTTAATTAGGTAGGGAAGAAGGAGATTTGATATGGAAAATGGTGTTTGCAGGTCTGGGACATATTTTAGTGTCTACATTTTACCCCTCTTTGATACAATGTGAAGTCACGTGAATGTTGTATCAAAGAAATTCAGCTCAAAATATGCCTTGCTATGTCGTGATGAAGATGAGATAGACCTATGTCCCCTCAGAAAATTTTGCAAATTTTGAAAAAGTTTCAAAAAATTTGCAAAAATTATTCTAATAAGGAAATCTGATAGTGGATAAGATATTTACAGCAAAAATATTTTAGTTTGAGGACCTTCAAGATATTCACATTAGGGTTTTGGATTCAAAATTGGATGCATCTAGTAAAAACCCACCCCTAGTGGGAGTACACATAGGATTTTGGGGGTAAAATTGGTCATTTGTGCATTTTTACTAGAGTGAATAGTGAGTTTTGAGAGTAACTTTGCTATGGAGTTGGTGCTAAGATATCGCCGATACCAGACTCCTCACACTATGAATTTAGAGTTTGCACCTATAGACGACTAGAGGGATCTAGGGATGTGGTATGTACCCCTTTCCTTCTTCATCATTTTATCATTTTTTGCTAAAATTTAGGGATCCAGCGAGGGAAAGCAAATGTGATGCATGTCGTGCACTACATTTGTTATCACATTCACCACAAGTGGGTTGTTCACCGCATCTGCTCAGTGTGCCACATTTGCTAGTTAGGGTTTGTCAAATGCATTATGATGCAACTATTAAGTGTGACAGATGTGATTCATGCAACATACATATGGTTTGGAATGACGCATGTGACTTTGTGAGTCACATGTGAGGGATTGTGCAATGCATGCGTATTGATGTGATGCAAGCACTGGTTTGTATACTGCAAGTGATTTTTGCAACGCATGTGTTAAACCATACGATGCATTTGAACTTGTTAGTCGTATATACAAATGTGTGGCACATTTTCTTGGTGATTCATATTTGTTAGACAGTGTGACACATTTGACTAGTGAGTCACATTTGTTAGACAATGTGACATATTTTCTTGATTAGGTCTTTTCCCTAGTTTTGGATAAATTTCTTCTATGATAGAGGTTATATAGGGTTGGCTAGAGTTTTCGATTGATGCAATGCACTTTCTTCTGATCATTTGTGAGATATGACCCCATTTACACCCAAGAGAGTTGGTTGTCTACTTTTAGACTACGAGATCAACTACTTGATGAAGAGAGATAGTAGATGCATACCCTTGGCTTATACTATGTTACTTTCATTCCCATGATTAGGGATAGTAAGGGATTACTAACTTTGCTAGCCGAGAGGTGGCAATCAAAGACCAACTCCTTCTACTTACTAACTAGAGAGGCCATAGTGACATTGGAGGATGTATGGAGGTTTATGTGGCCTTTGATTCATAGGGAGTGGGTTTTGTATAATCTTGATCATGGGTTTGGTGCCATCCATAGGTCCTTTGAGTTTAAAGACATTGTGAAGCTTGACATAGAGGAGTACAAGATCCAGTGGGATGTGCTAGCTAATAGATGTGAGAGTTTCATCATGGTTCTATGCACTGTGATTGGGAAGATCATCATTCCTAATCAACGAGGACACATATTACATGTTGAATGGGGAGAGATGTTGATTGGCATGGTTACCCGTGGGATGGTGTATGTGTGGGAGTCATGCCTTTTGGCCATGTTATACTTTCAGTTGAATGATGTTGGTTGTAGAGGGATACAATCCATCAACTGTGGGACGATATTGCTTATGATCTGGGCTTGGGAGCACATCATTATGTTTGGACCTCCTATTTAGAGACAACTAAGAGCAAGGATGCCATATGTATTCTTGTATGGATGAGTGGTCACACAAACAATGTCGGTGATGTCGAGTATTGGCATCATTCCATTGATTTCCTTGCTTCCTTTATTTGGACCCTATTGGGACTTTCAACCATGGGAGGTTCATGAATAGCATTTACCCTATTGTCGACAAGCACATTATATGATTGGGAGGACCGTGCAGTCACAACACATTATTGAGCAATACCTTCTAGAGTGGGTGCTTAGACACATTATCGAGCGATACCTTTGAGCAATACCTTCTTAGAGTGAAGAACGTGTGCTGAAAACCTGCTCCACTAGTTTTGGTGATTTCTTGGCCTATATGGGACCGTTTCGTGCCTCAAACTAGACTTAGAAGATTTTTCAGGGCAAAAAATAGAAATTGAAACTTGAATAACTTTCAAACTGGGAATAATTTTGACCTAATTATTTTTCCAAAGTGCTTATTTTTCTGTCTTGAAGCTTCCCATAAATTTTTGCATCCTCACGCCTTCAAATTCAAAACTGCTAAAATAACAGTTTAGCAAAAAAAGTAGAAAAGTAGTTCTAAAAGTTGGGAATTCTTATTCAATGAAAAGGGTATCTAGAAATGCAAAAAAATCTACAAAATCTAACAAAAAGAAACATAAATGGAGAGCATATTATTGGGTGATGCAAGATTTCCCTTACACCATTGGATGCTCTCGCATTAACCCGTGGTTGATAGAGCATCTAGAATCTGGATCTGCAGACAAAGAACCCTTCACATGAACCAGTCAATCATTTGCATTGATCTCGAATGAATGAAATACAAAATACAAAAGCCCAGTTAAATAGAGCAGGTTGAAAGACAAGGAGCCGTCCAAAAGTTAATGCAAAGCAGAGATGAACGGCGGAGCAGTAGACGTAAGGGAAAGGAGCCGACCAAATCAATAAGCGCCGAATGCACCGAAAAAGAAATAAATGAAGAGTTGGACTTAATACGCAGGTTAAAAAAACGTGCATGCCAACACCCCCCCTTAAGTGCAACTTAGGGAGAAAAAGAAAATGCAATATGCAATATGAGATGCATTATAGGTCCTGGCAATAAAGCCTTGTTAGGTACCTATGTACAACTACAATGCAATAAACTACAAATCTCTCATAACCGGAGAAAAGGAGAAAAACCCTGTGGGAGAAAACTCCTCTCCAAAAGAGAGAACAAAAGAGAAAGGAAGGAGGACTCCTTAAGACCCCCCAAGGACAACTTCCTTCACCCCTAACATCGATCGCAACTGAAGATAGCGAGGAGATGCCAAAGGTTTAGTGAAGATGTCTGCAACCTGCTGCTCCGTAGGCAAATAATCCAAAACAAGAACACCATCCTGAATGAGCTGCCGAATGAAGTGCATGTGGATCTCAATATGCTTGGTGCGTTGATGCTCCACTGGGTTGCGAGAAATATGTATAGCACTCTGGTTATCACACCAAAGAATAGTGGGATGATCAATAGGAAAGCCAAACTCGGCCATCAACTGTCGAAGCCAAAGAACCTCTTGGCTAGCCAAGACAGCTCCTCGATACTCAGCCTCGGTTGATGATAAGGCAATTGCAGTTTGCTTCTTGCAAGACCAAGCAACCGGACCAGAACCAAGACAGAATATAAAGCCAGAAGTAGACTTTCGATCATCAACATCACCGGCCCAATCTGAGTCAGTGAAGCCCACAATGTCAGTAGCACCAGATGTATAGTGAATGCCAAAATGTGTAGTGCCCTGAAGGTACCGTAAGATACGCTTGGCTGCCTTCCAATGACTCTCATGAGGATCTTGAGAGAAACGGGAGACAAGACAAACTGCAAAGGAAATATCAGGACGACTATGTGTTAAGTACAAAAGGCTGCCGACCAGTTGCCGATACAAAGTAGCATCAACAGATGGAGTAGTGCAACTAGTGGACAATACGACACCTGACTGAAAAGGAGTAGGGGCTGGCTTGCAGTCAGCCATCCCAAACCTCTGAAGCAAATCAAGAGCATACTTCTGTTGGAAGATAGAAATACCAGTAGAAGACTGATGGATTTGAAGACCAAGGAAGTAATGCAACAAACCAAGATCTGTCATATCAAAACGCTCCATCAAAGCATGCTTAGTATCCTCAATCATGGCACTAGAACTCCCCGTGAGAATCAAGTCATCCACATAAAGAACAAGAATGAGAAGATCCCCCCCATGTCGTTGAATGTAAACTGTAGGATCGGAGTGACATCGAATGAATCCAGAAACAAGCAAGAAACTATCCATCTTCTCATACCAAGCTCTAGGAGCCTGTTTGAGACCATACAATGAACGTCGGAGCCTGCAAACGAGTGAAGGGTCTTGCACAAAGCCTGGTGGTTGCTCCATATAGATCTCCTCATGAAGATCACCATGCAAGAAAGCACTCTTCACATCCATCTGATACACTAACCAACCCTGAGATGCAGCAATAGAAAGTACGAGGCGTATGGAATCCATCTTTGCGACAGGGGCAAAGGTCTCGGAATAGTCAATACCCTCAACCTGAGAAAAGCCCTTAGCCACTAGACGAGCCTTATACTTATCAATAGAACCATCAGATGCAAACTTGGTACGATACAACCACTTGCATCGAACCAACTTTCTTCCTTTAGGAAGAGAAACCAAATCCCAAGTATGATTCTTCATCAAAGAAGAATACTCCTCTTTCATAGCATTATCCCATTCCGGAACACCTGAAGCATCTGAAAACTTCTGAGGATCAGTACAAACTGCATGACTCAAAAGACTACTACCTGAAGTGCGGGAACGAGTGGAACGTGTAGCTATGGGATCACCTACAAGGGAACCAGCATCCTCAAGAAGTGTACGAGCCCATAAAGGTCGACGGGGTGCAGGTGGAGGAGAAGGAGAAGATGGAGTAATATCAACAACAAGATTGATACCATCATCAGGAACAACATCATTACAAGCATCATCATCATCATCTGGAAGCACAACATCCTCTGAAGAAGAACTAGGAAGAAGAGAGGGAGAGGCTTGTGATGGAGAATCCTTCGAAGTGAAAGACTCATCAAATTGAACATCACGACGAAAATGAACCTCTCGAGTGACAGGATCAAACAACCGATAACCCTTCACATCCTCACAATAGCCAACAAAAATGAACCGTTGACTTTTCTTCTCCATTGCCTTGCGCCTACCATCTGGAATGAATGCCCATGCATCACTCCCAAATACTCGAAAGTAGGAAACCTTGGGCTTGACATGAGACCAAGCCTCCTCGGGAGTCATATTCTGCACTGCCTTATGGGGCATACGATTCTGAATGTAGTTGGCACAATTGACAGCCTCTGCCCAAAATGCGGGAGCCATGGATCTAGATTGGAGCATACAATTGGCCATCTCCCGTAAAGTTCTATTCTTCCGCTCGGCTACACCATTCTGTTGAGGAGTGTATGGCACTGTGTGTTGATGAAGAATACCCTTAGTACAACAAAATTCTTGAAACGCCTGATTGACATACTCCCCCCCATTATCTGTGCGAATCTTCTGGAGGGAGTGTCCTGACTGCTTCTCCACAAATGCAAGGAAGGTCATGAAATGTCGAAGAACCTCATCCTTGTACTTCAAAAAATACACCCAAGTGCGCCTAGAAAAATCATCAATGAAGGTGAGCACATACTTGGCCCCTGAAAAAGAAGGAGTGGGGAATGACATGAGGTCACTATGCACCAACTCAAGGGGTGCTGAAGCACGTGTGGCCATACCCTTAGGAAAAGGATCCCTATGATGCTTTCCAAGCACACAACCTTGACAAACTCCATCTAAACAAGAGATCTGAGGTAGACCAATTACCAAATTTTGTGTGCTCATCTGTTGAAGATATCTGTAATTCAGGTGCCCAAACCGTTCGTGCCAAAGCTTGCTTGTAGAATCCGCATGAGCAATAAGGGATGATCCTGATGAAGACTCAAATCCATCAAACCTATACAAACGGGCCGCACGGTCAACTGTTCCTGTAGCAATGACCTTCTCAGGATCCTGCATCTCTCGAATAGTCACATCAGTAGGAGAGAACTCAACAAGCCTTCCATCACCATGATTACAAATTTGATAGACAGAAAGCAGATTCTGGGAAATATCAGGAACAAGAAGAACATCATCAATGCTACCATCTTGCATATGAACTGAGCCTGTTCCCAAAACTGGAATTTGAGAAGAGTTCCCAACAGCAATATGTGAAGTAAGACTATCAGAAAGAGAATCAAGAAGAGCCTCAGTATGAGTCATGTGATGAGAAGCACCAGAATCAAGAATCCAACTAGAACTGGTAGAGGACAAAGCTGTAGCTGAGAGGGCTTGCCCTTTTCCCGAAGAAGAAGACTTAGGCATGGCAAGATTATGCTTCCTCATAGCTTCCTCTAATGCTGCTAGCCTTGCAAAACAATGTGCATCATTATGCCCAGATTTTCCACAGAACGAACAGTTCTCCTTCTTCTTCTTAGACTTGGAAGATGACTCGCCCGAGTTAGAAGGAGGAGGAGGTGAAAGATTATTCTTCTGATCAGTCTTCACCTTAGGCTTGGAGGGAGTCTCACCACCTGAAGATGAATCTATCTTAGGCTTCTTCTTATTCTTACCCTTGCCCTTGGAAGATTGAGCCATTAAAGCATGACTCTTAGGAAGAGCATCCATCTGAATCAACTTGGCCTGCTCCCTAGTCAATCGATCACAAAACTCCTCAAAAGTAGGCATCTTATGATCGTCCCCCATGGCATCCATAGTAGAATAGAAGGTAGAGGCAAACACTTGAAAGGGACCTCTAAGCTTAGACAGGATCAAGAAAATACACTCCTTATCATCTTTGGCATGACCACATCCTTTTAATTGAGACAAAATCAATTTGAACTGTGCAAGGAAATCCTGAATAGAAGGAAAAACATCTGGAGAGAGAGAAGTGAGATCGGCTTCAAGCTGTAAGATCCTAAACTGATTGACCTTACCATACAATTCTGCAAGCTTATCCCACACATCTTTAGGTGTTTTACATTCAGCAATATGAAATAACAAATTATCAGACACATGCAAACCTATGAGTCCTTTAGCCTCATCCATTTTGTTTCTATGAACAAATAGCTCAAATGTTTTTGTGAATTCAGGTTGGTTGGCATCCAACAATTGCCATAGACCACGAGATTGCAACAATTGTGACATTTTGAGCTTCCATGTGTGATAGTTGTGTGGAGTGAGCAATTCAATCCTAGAGTCCGACATGATATACAAGGGCACTCAAAGGACTAAAATGCAAAATACAACCCTATTCCTCAGCTTTCTGGGTACTCAACTATGGATTCTTTCTCTAGATAAACCTTTACTAAAAGGTTCTCAAACAATAATTGAAATGTTTAAAATTACAGCAGATTTCATTTGCGGGAACCAACAAATGCCATGTGTGAAATCAAATCCACAACCCGGTTGCTGTATCCCCATTCATTGTCATACTACGAGACCAACTTCACAAGTTGAGGGCTCAATGCTATACTGGCCTTAGAATCGCAGATACTTACCTTTCATCCCCAACAAAATCATTAGAGACCACGTCGACTGAAAGAGGAGCGCCGGCGGCGGCAAAAACCTCAACGAAGCGGCGCAGGTAGTTCACACGGCACGGGAGCATCACGAACCAGGCGGTGGAAGGGCGCAACACAGCGACGGAGGAGAGGCTGCTTGAAGGTGGTGGACGCGGGAGACAGATGCATCGACGGGCCGAAACCACAGAATGCGGGAGCTCGAAAAACATCACACGGCCGGCAGAGAAAAAGAGAGAGTCCGCGGAAAAACCACAGAGCCCCGAGCCGGCCGCAAAGAGAAACCCGCAGGCTGGAATAGAAGAGGTGTCCACGAGCAGGGGCCAACAAAAAATATCGGAGGCAGAGGCCCGAGAAACACAACGCGGCAACAGCGACAGAGAAAAATAAAGCCAAGAAGGGCCGAAAAGTCTGCAGCAAAACCACGTAAAGTTCAACAGCCAGGATCACGAGGAGGGTGGCAAGAGGAGCCGAACCCGAGCTGCAACCAAAAGCACTGGGAGAGCAACAATCTTCAATTGATCCTATGCCAAATTCGTCGCTTATGATGCTGGGAGGTAGCGCTTATGTTCCTTGAAGCACAAGAGCATCACTGTTAATATTGTATTAGCTAAAGGCCAATGCAGAGAGGCTACAAAAAAAGTGACGCCTTCATCTCATGCAACAAAACGTCGTCTCTGCATCAAGAGGCCAGAGCCAGACCGTCAACCTCCTCTGCCTCCAGCCAGACCCAGCAACGGAGACACAAATATTAACTGGTGTAAAAACAAATGCACGGAAGGTGTTGCAAATCAGCTGCTCTGATACCATGATAGAGCATCCAGAATCTGGATCTGCAGACAAAGAACCCTTCACATGAACCAGTCAATCATTTGCATTGATCTCGAATGAATGAAATACAAAATACAGAAGCCCAGTTAAATAGAGCAGGTTGAAAGACAAGGAGCCGTCCAAAAGTTAATGCAAAGCAGAGATGAACGGCGGAGCAGAAGACGTAAGGGAAAGGAGCCGACCAAATCAATAATGCGCCGAATGCACCGAAAAAGAAATAAATGAAGAGTTGGACTTAACAATACGCAGGTTAAAAAAACGTGCATGCCAACAAGGGTAATTTGAGGTGACCCCCATCACGCCTCGATGGTTGAGGAAAACCCAAACCGTCAACCTTTCTCCTTAGACAACCAGATGAATCTTCCATAGGCCTTCCTCTATTTCACTAGATATTCTTCATACTGCCCTTTCTGGTACTCCTTCCCACATGACTATCTAGGATTGCTTCAATCTCCTCCTTCTCTGAAGTAGGTGTTGGAATGCCACACTGTTCCATTGCTGGTATTTCCTCTACACCACCTTCATGATACTCTGTCAAATCTAAAATGTTGAACATAGGGGAAATGTTGACTCCATTTGACAACTCTACCTCATATGCATTCCTTGAATCATGCCTCTTTAGAATCTTACAGGGATCAAACTTCTTCATCTTCAATTTATTATAGGTTCCCACTAAAAACCTTTCTTTTCTCAAGTGGACCATCACTTCATCACCAACCTGAAACTCCTTATACCTCCTCTTCTGATTTCCTTAGCCTTATACTACATATTCATCTTTTAATATGTTCTCTTACCTTCTCATGTATATCTTTGATGTGTCTGCAAAGTCTTTGGCTTTGGCACTAGTCTTCTTCTCTTGGTCCATCTTCCTTAGTTCGAGCGCTTATGGGACTCCTCCATACACAATTTGGAATGGTGATCTATCAGTACTTCTGTTGATAGAATTGTTGTAAGTGAATTCTACCTAGGGTAAGATCAAGTCCCATCCCTTGCGTTTATCTCCTACCAAGCATCTTAGTAGGTTACCCAGACTTCTGTTCACAACCTCAGTCTACCCATCAGTCTATGGATGGTGTGTAGAATTGAACTTCAACTCTGTCCTCAATTTCTTCCACAAGGTCCTCCAAAAGTACCCAAAAAATTGTATCACGATCTGAGACTATACTCTTTGGCAGACCATGTAGCCTCACCACCTCTCTGAAGAACAAGTCAACAATGTGGACTGCATCATGGGTCTTCTGGCATGGGATGAAATGTGCCATCTTTGAAAACCTGTCAACCACCACAAACACTGAATCATTCCCTCTATTTGTCCTTGGAAAACCAAGAACAAATTCCATACTTATATCCTCCCATGGCCTCTCTAGTATAGGTAAGGGCTAATACAACCCTATATTCTGGCTCACTCCTTTAGCCATCTGACATACCCTACAACTCTGTACAAACTTCTTCACATCCTATGATAATTGAGGCCAATAATAATGCTCACTGATAATGGCAATGGTCTAATCCTAACCAAAATTTCCTACCATTCCTCCACTATGCTTCTCCTTTATCAGGTTCTCCCTCATGGAACTCCTAGGAATACACAATTGACTTCCCTTAAACAACATGCCATCCTGAATTATGTAATCCAGCCACTTCGTCCTGTCAACTGTAACAGGATCCTTGCAAGCTTTCCAAGCCTCTGCAAAATTAGGATCTTTAGGGTACAATTTCTTGAGTTCATTGAAGCCAACCACTTCAATTTGCATCTCTTTCAACAACATTTTCCTCCTACTTAAGGCATCAAAAACCCTATTCAACCTCCCACTCCTATGCTTTAAGACAAAGGTATAGCTCTACAAAAATTCTACCTATTTCATATACCTCTGATTTAATTTTCCTTAACTATTCAGATACTATAATGATTGATGATCAGTAAACAAAACAAATTCCTTTGACAACAAATAATTCCTCCATTTCCTTAATGCTTGAACTATTGCATAAAATTCCCGATCATATACAAAGTATTTTCTCTTTGCATCATTTAAATTTTCACTAAAATAGGCAATGGGCTTACCTTCTTGTCTCAACACTACTCCAATGGCACAACCACTTGCATCGCAATCCACTTGAAACACCTCATTGAAATATGGGAGGGATAAAACTGGTTGCTTTGTCACCTCCTACTTCAACAAATCAAAACTTTTTGCTGCCCCTATGCTCCATGTGAACTCCTTTCTGTCCCCTCTCATTGTTTCAGTCAGGGGTGCACAAATACTACTGAAGTTTCTAATGAACTTTCTGTAAAAGTTGGCCAAACCATGGAAAGACCTCACCTCAGTAGCAATTCTTGGGGTAGGCCATTCCAAAATAACCTCACCTTCTCTGGGTCCATCTTGAGACCATCTACTGAGACAAAAAACCCCAAGTACACTAACTCCTTCACAAAACTACACTTCTTCATATTAATCAACAATTTCTCTTCTCCAACTTCTCAAAGGCTCTATAAATATGCATTAAACGCTCATCCAAAGTCTTACTAAAAATCAAAATATCATCTAAGTAAACAATAACGAAACTTCCCAGAAACTCTTTCAGTACCTCATTCATGAGCCCCATGAATGTGCTCAGTGCGTTGGTTAGCCTAAAAGGCATGGATAACCACTCGTATAGTCCCTCCTTGGTCTTGAAGGTGGTATTTCATTCATCTCCCTCTCGAATCTAGATCTGATGATATCCACTTCACATCAATCTTTGTGAAGTACTACCATCAAGTCATCCATCCTTGGCAGGGGAAATTTGTACTTGATTGTTATCTTATTTATGGCCTGGGAGTCTGTACACGTCCTCCACTCCCCATCCTTCTTTGGTCCTAGTACTGTAGGTATTGCACATGGACTCAAACTATCTCGAATCAAACCCTTTCTCAACAACTCCTAAACTTGTCTGTTCAACTCCTCATTTTCTGCAGGAGTCATTTTGTGAGTTGCCTTATTTGGCAAGTTGGCTCTAGGGATCAAGTCAATCTAATGACTGATCTTCCTCACTGGTGGTAAACCCTCATGTACATTATCAGAAAAAAAACAATATCCTTAAACTCATCCAATAATACATAAACTTCTATTGGAACATTCTCACTATCCTCTTTATCCATTCTAGTAATTAATGCATAACACATACGCTCATGCTTCATGCCTTCTAAAATTTTTCTTCCATCAACATAACAAACTCTAGCACTACTACATACTTTTCCTTCAGCCTCCTTTAGGGGTTTCAACTTATGGCGGACTCTATCCTTTGTCAGGGAATATGTGTTTGCATGGCCATTATGTATAGCTCGCCTGTCAAACTGCCATGACCTCCCCAACATGTGACATGCATCCATGGGGATGATATCATAGAGTACCTCATCACGGTAGCTCCCAATCTTGAACTTCACCAGGCACTACTCATTGACCAGAACTTTGTGGTCTTTCTACAACCAGACAATCCGATATGGATGTGGATGCCTTTCCCTCTTCAACTTCAACTTCGTAACTATCTCTTTGGCACTAGATTATCAATGCTCCCACTATCAATAATGACATCACAACATTTTCCTTCACATTTGCACCTTGTGTGAAATAGATTCTTCCTCTATTTTGGATCCTTCTCTTCAATTACTAGGGCTCTTCTAACCACTAGGGCTTCTCCCCTTTCAGCATCATTCAAATGCTTAGATTGAGCCTCCTCATTTGCATGCGCAACCCTTCCATGACCTTCTGGTCTTCTGTCTATCCTTCCTTGGTGTTGTGGACATTCATAGGCTCGATGCCCTTCTTCGCCACACTGGAAGCAAGTTCCTTTGAAACCACCTCTTTTGTATCCTTGCCCAGATCTTCCTCTTCCTCTGCATCTTTGATTGCCATTGTTTTGGTCACAAGGATGGTAGAAGTTATCATTCCTCTGGCCTCAGCTGGTACCCACATCTCCATTTTTCTTCTCATCCTCATTTTGGCTTCTAGAAGATCTTCCACTACCTCTTCCACTTTGACCTCTTCATCATTTTTGCTTGCTGTCAAATCTTTTGTTCAACTTTTCTTCAACTTTTAGAGCAAATTAATATGCATCCTCAATGGTGGTTATTCTGACTAGGCTTAGCTCCTCTTGAGTGCTTGACTGTAACCCATTAAGATAATAGGCTACCTTCTCCTTGTTGGCCTTTGCATGGCCCATTCTAATGATCATCTTGTGAAAATATTTTGTGTATTTTTTCACAAATCTGCTTCCTTGCTTCAACCCTTGCAATTTCTTCAACATATATAACTCGTAATCCACTAGTATGAAATGCTTCTTCAATTTCTCCACCATGCAATCCCATCTGACAACCTTTCCTTTTCTTATTCGATTCCTTTCCAACTGGACCTCTTTCAACCAAATGCTTGCATGGCCCTTCAGCTTCATTTTTGCAAACTTAACCCGATTTGGGTTCTCTATTTGTTCATACTCGAAATACTCCTCTAGCTTGTTGATCTAGTCGATCAACTCTTCCAAGTTTAGACTTTCAGAATAACTGGGAACTTCTGCTCTGACGATGGTGCTAACCCAAGACACAGAAAATAATGCAAACAACTAGAGAATTTTATTATTATTTAGAAATGAAAATATTACATGTAGAGGATCTCAAATCCTTGAGTGCTATAATACGTGCAAGTTACAAAATTATAGAAATTCCCCCTTTTTGCAGTATGTGATCTTCTTCCCAAAAAGCTACCCAAAAATCAGAAATTAGCTCATAAATAGCCCCCTTTTTAGTTTGGAGCCAAAATAACATTCAAATTATGAGTTTTAGTGATTTGGTCCAAAAATTACAATTTGGAATTCAAAAAATTGAGTCCTAATTCGAAAATTGGCAATTTTTCAAAAATTGACCAACTTTCAGAAGCCATAACTTTTGATCCGAGACTCCGTTTTTCGAACCGTTTGAACTGTTGGAAAGGTATTAGAGTGAAGAACGCGCTAATTACTTGCTCTTCCAATTTTGGTAATTTTTGGGCCCGTACAAGACCGTTTAGTGCCTCAAACTAGACTTAGAATGTTTTTCAAGGCAAAAAGTAGAAATTGAAACTTGAATAACTTTCAAAATGGGAATGATCTTGACTTGATTCTTTCGCCAAAGTGCTTATTTTTCTATCTTGAAGCTTCCCATAAATTTCTACATCCTCATGCCTTCAAATTTAAAACTGCTAAAAATAGCAGTTGAGCAGAAAAAGTAGAAAAATAGTTCTAAAAGTTGAGAATTCTTATTCGACGAAAAGGGTATCCAGAAATGCAAAAATATCTACAAAAAGCTATCAAAAGGAAACATAAATGGAGAGAATATTTTTAGGGAATGCAAGATTTCCCTTACACCACTAGATGCTCCTACATCAGAGGTGGCTAGTAATATGACCAATGATAAATCAATAAAAAGATAAGACAAAATAGACCAAAAAAATCCAACAATCATTTAAATCATTTTCTAGTGATTGTTTTCTAATAACATTGATAGGATTGATTGATTGTCAATGCTTGGTTTCAAGAATGGAAGTATGTTATATAAGACATCATGTCTAGTTTTGATCATGCAACCACTTGTATAAGGAAAATGATAAAGTTGATAAATGATGATGTCTTGTTTCAGGAAGGACACATGTTGTATAAGACAAATGATAGGACTGTCCATCTGGTTTCAACAAATGATGTTAATTGTATAAGATGTTGAGTCTGGTTTTGACAATGCCACCTCTTGTATAAGACCATTGATTGATTGGTAAGTGTTTATTTGATGATTACGAAATTGATCAGATTGGATTGAAGACTAGTTTGGTAGTTAACTTGTTGATTCGTGATTCAATTGACTCAGATAACTATTTTTCTCTAATAAACATGTCAATTTTTGAAAAGGATTATTTATTATGATATGGAATCTTATAGGACTAAAAAAACCTAAGCAACTGACCTAATGCTTCGGGGGCTCATCAGTGATGGCCTTGCCTATTTAACATGTGTAGAAACACTATAGTTTGACTGACCTTCACCATGGATAATTCATTTTGGATTTAATCATCATTGAATCCACTTGAAAAACCCTAAAGGACTGACCTAGTACCTTGGTGGATCATTAATTATGGCCTTGCCTACATGTCATGCACATAGACATCGTAGTTCAATAAACTTAGATTGAAAGGACTTGACACTAGTTTTGGGATTTTTGAAGGTTATTTGGATGTTTTTGGATTTTCATTATGATGAGCTCCAATACCAAGTCTAGGATTTGATGAAGATGTAAGTCAAGTACATGCTCTGAATTAGGTATAGGACTAATTATTAGAAGTTGGATAAGGATGAGTGTGGCAAGCAATTCACACATAATGTAAACCATTCACAAACCATGAGAAGGATAACAAAGGATTATAATGAATGTCCTGAGGAAGCATGAAGGTGATTTTATTATGAACTTGGAAAACTAAATATAATTAGGGTAGATGATGGAGCAAAGACTGGCTACACATAGCACCTGTTTGCCACGTTTTCACCATGTTACTTATCCATAGTGCCATCAAAGTGGTTTTAACTATTGGATGGATCATTTCTCTATATTATTTGCTCATTTTTAAGATTTTTTTATGGTCACACAAGACACCTGTTTGTCAAGTTTTCATCAAGTGGACAATTTTTTTATTTTTCTATTTTTTTTCTATTTTTGATTTTTGACGAGGCTCTTTGAAAGCTAGGTGTAGAATTTACAAAGGTGCAAACTATTGATAGGATTTGATAACAATTCACCCTTGGGAGTAGAAAGTTGATAAGCACCAAATCCATATACATTTGTTATGATGTATGGATCTAACCAATTAGGTTCAAACTTTCTAGGCTTATCTCTTTCTGCTTGACTCTTAGGGTTCTCCTTTAGAGAAGCCAAAACAACTAGGATAACATTTTCTTCGTACTTGCACTACAGGAGTAGAATAAGAGATTCGAACAATCAAAAAGTTTATTATAGAGAAGAGACAAAAAACACTAACCAAACTGGAACAACCTTGTCAATAGAAATCTCTTGAAATTCACGCCTTAGAATGCCATCAAACTTGGCCACCAAGAATGTTAACCCCGATTCCTTTATTGTCTCGATAAAAACCTACACTGCAGAAATTGAACCTCCATACACTTGTCTATATTGCTCAAAAATGCAATTCAAAAGTTTTTAATAAAAATATAGACTTGGTTTTTCACAGCAAGGTCACCAACAATTACATGATCTTTACTCAAGAAGCTAGATATGGATCCACTACCATACTGAATATCACAAAATTTTCCTTGAAGATCAACAGATAAAAATACATGAATTGTGGAGCTGGTTTCCAAACATTCCTTCTCAAACTAAATAATCTTAAGGAAAATGCACCATTAAAAAACCATCAAACATGCAAAGTAATTACATTGAAAAAAAACTGCATCAGGGTTAAACTGCATAGTTTTGAGGCTTTTTTCAATGAAAATTCATTAGAATCCATATTTTGCATGAATGAATGGTCCACTTTGCTCTCATTGCATCTAGGTGATGCTTACAAGGATGTGGTGGAGCACTAGGGCTTTCCAGGAGGTTCACCCATCCCAATATTACTCCAGCACAAACACACTTTGTCATAGAGTTTCATTGTTAGTCATAGAGTCTCACCTCCAATGAAGCCCACCTAGCTTACTACAATATTTGAAAAACCTTCAGCACGTGTTATGCCTTATCAACCATTCAAAATAGAGCTCCCTAGTTCCTCCATTTTCATGGAAATGGGGTTTTTCTTAGTGTGGCGAATTGTGTGATGATTTATAGGGGATTTAACCTTCATCAACACATTTTTCATGAGCAATTGTTTACAAAAGGTTCACCCATCCCAATACCACTCTAGCTCAAACACGTAGATATGGACTTTCACCTACAATCTAGACCACCTAGCTTACTAACGCATATGCAAAACCTTTAGCAACTATTATGCCTTATCAACCATTCAAAATAGAGCTCCCTAACTCCTCCATTTTCACATGAGTGTGGTTTTTCTTGTTGAATCAAATTGTGTGATGATTTATCAGGATTAAACCATGTAGTTTGAGTCAATCTTCACCAACACATTTTTCATGAGCAATTGTTTACAAGAACGCACCTTCCATGACCATGAATAGACCACTTAACAATCATTGCATCTAGGTGATGCCCACGAGATTTCCCAAGAAGTCACCCATCCCAATGCTATGCTTTGACTCAAGGCTTGATTTAGGTGGACAACAAAGTTTCCATCAAAATCAAACCCACTAAAACTCTACTACCCCGTTTGCAAAACCATCAGCAAATGTCGTTTTAGGAATCATTCATTGTAATGTTTCCGGACTCATTCATTTCATTCAATTTGCATTTTTCAGTATTCAATTGTAAAGTTTCAACTCTATATCTTCATTGACACATATTTGACAATAATTACTTCACAGGAATACAGTCACTATAAACCTTTTGATTTAGAAACATGCAAAACATTCTTGCAAATTTGGAAATTCATTTTCATATATATTCAATTGTCCAGTTTCAACTCAAACTTCATTGACACATATTTAACAAAAATTACTTCACAGAAATACAGGATCACTAGAAACCTTTTGATTTAGAAACATGAAATTCCCAATATGTATATTTCCACTGGGTTAAAGTACAGCTCAGCAACCAGCATATGTCCTAATAGTGCATACCCGTGTAAGTGCCGAAGACATGTCCAGATTCTAAAAAGATAAATGTTTTACAAAATGAGAATAACCATTCAAGAAGCCAATAAACTATGCAATGCCAAAAAAAAAGTATTATAGCTTGGAAGAAAAGCGAGGAAGGTTTTCACCACATAAAATGGGAAAACAAGAGTGCACAGGAAATTCCATCAAAAGGTAACATAATGATTCAAAAAAATATTTTGATGGTTTTATGAGGTAAATAGAAAGCTAGTAAATTATAATTTAATACTAGACATAGCAAGCTCACCAGACTCATTGAACAAAGAGCAACCAAATATTCTAGACATACAATTTTTAAATAAAGATACAAGACTAACTCAACACATTAAAGTGTATAGAAGGCCAACAAGGTGTTCCTGCATGACACCAGCAAATGATTTCAAATCATACAAGCAAATATCACCCACAGTTTTTAGAACAGAACCAGTCATCTTTACTGAGACAGAAGGAAGACATAAAAGATAATTAAAGCTGGATATATACAAATCAAAGTTATATTCAAATGGTTAAAAATAACAACAAATTGCCAATAGAAACTAGAAACAATATTTCTTCCAACAATTCAAAATTAGAAAATAGACTACATGAATCGCAGATAGGATTCAACAAAATTCTACCAACTGCTAAACACCCGTGGATTTGAAAAATTAACTCTGATATATAATATAAAAAAGCCAGAAAAGAACAATCCTTCAAACCTTCTTGAGGTTGAACTTATAACATCAAATATACAAATAGTGTAAAACAGAAGTTCTCATCACTGGTAACCTTAAGTCTCCTGAGAAAACAAAATTGTGAAGCATCGGCAACAAAAGTACAAGTTATGCCCATGTACATTACATCAGAGGAGAATTAAAAAACTTAAGTCAATCAAAAACTCCTGTGAAGAAAATCTGGTGCAAATGTTTTCATCATTAATATAAACTACTTTTATAATTCAAAACTTTTGGGGTTAAACTAGGCAAAATCTCACTTGCCCAATACACCTGTTATTAATTACATGAACTTTTCACCCAAAACCAACTTAGGGAAGATCATTTTCGAAGAAATCACTATCCAGAAAATGAAGCGAAAAAACCACAAACCTTAATATTACAAAAGTAAAAAAACAACTTATTTTTCTGGATGTTTCTATTGCAATCTGTACTATTATGCTCCATAATCCTAACTCGCGAGTTATTTTTCTTATGCCATTGTCCTTCCACCATCTGGGCTACGTTAAGTTTTTTGAGGTCGAATAATCTGAACCTGTATTTCTTGTATTCGTTGGGGTTTTATTTTTCGGTTTGTTAAGAAAAATATTTGAGGGCACAAATGGTCGATCAACAAGCACAGGCGACGCCTATAGGAGGTGGAGGAACGGATAGTCTAATACCCAATGCTAATTAAAATTATTTAATTAGGTATGGAAGAAGGAGATTTGACATGGAAAATGGTGCTTGCAGGTCTAGGACATTTTTTAGTGTTTACATTTTGACCTTCTTTGATACAATGTGAAGTCGACTGAATGTTGTATCAAAGAAATTCAGCTCAGAATATGCCCTATTGTGTCTGATGAAGACGGGATAGACCTATGCCCCTATAGAAAATTTAGCAAATTTTGAAAAAAATTAAATTTGAAGTGCATAAGAAATTTACAAGAAAAAGATTTTAGTTTCAAGACCTTCAGGATATTCACATTAGGGTTTGGGACTCAACATTGGATCCATCTAGTAAAAAATCTATGCTAGGGGAGCATAAATAGGATTTTGGGGGTAAAATTGGTCATTTGTGCATTTTTACTGGAGTGAATAGTGAGTTCAGAGAATAAATTTGCTACAGAGCTATTGCTAAGATGTCACCTATACCACACTCCTCACATTGTGAATTCAAAGTTCGTGCCTACAGATGGCTTGAGGGCTCCGGGGATGCAGTCTGTACCCTTTCGAAAAAAATGAGCAAGGATTATGCAACACAACATCGGAAGTGTCGAAAAAGCTTAAGTGATGTTAATATTGGAGGGGAGGTACATTGGCACGGGATAGGTAAAACAAAGCCCATGATTGAAAATGGGAAACAAAAACGATACAAAAAGATCATGGTTTTGTATAAGCCAAATATGTATATAAAATAGAGAAACAACAGTTATCAACGGTAGCCACCAATTACCTAGAAATTTTTTTAGGATGTGTATAACAAATTCCACTCTCATTTTTCAGTGTCAAAATAAATTCATCTATAAAGGGATGAGACTGGGTTGAGTAGAATGTACTGGGGCTTACAACATTTTGTCTCATTGAAAGGTAGCTAAAACTTCTTTTAATGGTTGAGTTACCAAAAACATCTAGGCTAGAAATGCAAAAGAATGTTGGTATTCATGTATATTTGACACCAACTGATGCAAGATTATTGATAATGTAAGCATCTATTGTCAAAAATCGAAATTCTCTAGAATCCAATCTGTAGATAAATAGTTACAAGGGTTTGTACTTGAGAGCTAAATGGTGTACATAAGATAATCTGTTGTTTGTAGGTTTTGCAAGACTGGCTTGGGCTACCTATAGGTGTGAAGTTTGACCCTTCAGATCAAGAACTTTTGAAACATTTAGTTGAAAAAGTTGGAATTGGTAATGCAAAGCTTGACCCGTCTATAGATAAATTTATTTTGACATTGAAAGATGAAAGTGGAATTTTCTATACACATCCTAAAAATTTTCCAAGTAATTGGTGGCTACCTTTGATATCTGTCGTTATGCTTTTTTATATATGTATTTTGCTTATTTGAAAGTTTTTGACAAGAATTAAAAAAGACGGTAGTATTATTCACATTTTCCATAAAATGAGCAAGGCTTATGCAATAGGACATCGATAATGTTGAAAAATATTAAGTGATGTTTCTATTGGAGGAGAAGTACGTTGGCATAGGACAGGAAAAAAAAGCCCCGTAATTGAAAATGGCAAACAAAAAGGATGCACGAAGATCATGGTTTTGTATACTATATAGAGCCATGATCTTCTTGCATACTTTTTGTAAAAAAATTATTTTTCAATTACAGGCTTTTTTTTTCCATCCTGTGCCAACGTACTTCTATAAAAAACCAAAACCATGATCTTCTTGCATCCTTTTTTTAATAATTTTCAATTACAGGCCTTGTTTTGTCTTTCTTGTGCCAACATACCTCTCCTCCAATAGAAACATCATTTAAGATTTTTTGACACTTCCGATGTCCTGCTACAGAAGCCTTGGTCATTTTATCAAAAATGTGAATAATACTACCATCTTGTTTAATTCCTTTCAAAAACATTTAGATAAGCCAAATACACATATAAAATAGGGAAACAACGGTTATCAAATGAAACCACCAATTACCTAGCAAATTTTTAGGATGTGTATAGCAAAATCCTCTCTCATCTTTTAGTGTCAAAATAAATTGTCTATAAAGGGATGAGGCTTTGCATTACCAATTCCAACTTTTTCTACTAAATATCTCAAAATTTCTTGATCTAAATGGTTGACCTTCACACGTGTAGGTAGCCCAAGCTAGTCTTGTGAACCCTGCAAAAAACCTGGATTA
>VDFB02000003.1:319895520-319951324 GCA_007258455.2 Sequoia sempervirens | reverse complement strand
TTTTTCTCTCACTTGAATTATTGGAGGCCTACTATGTCCTACTGTCATGATTTGATGCAAACTTCTAATACCACTAATTGTTTTACAATTAGTAAGAGTTGATCGATCAATATCTGTAAATTTCAAATGTATCTAATTATTTAAAAGTGTATTAAATTTAAAATTCAATTCATTTACACATTGAAATTCATAAAACAAATTCATTTATGCACCTTTAAATTCCAAAAAATATCGTGTGTTGTATATTGAGTCATGGGAAACAAAATGATTTTTGTACCATTCAACAGTTTCATGTGCATTCCTTGTGGCATTACCTACAAGTTTATGTTGGTGAAATGTCAAGTTAAGAGTTTTTGTAGTTGAAAGGAAAAGATGGATCTCAAAAAACATAATTATATTTTTTCTAAAAATTCATATGGTGTTACATGCAAGTTTGTGTTGGCGAAGTGCACACTTCACACATGCTCCAGCTCCATCGTCCTCTCCTTTTCCATGTCCACTCTCATAGAAATTCCACAAAAAATTTATGTCACGTCTAATATGTTGTTGGCTTAACCAATTAAAAGATTTTGCAGACTTAAATTTTCATGTGATGTTACAACCAATTTCATTTAAAACCAAGATAGTAAAAATAAACTATATGTGTACAACTTATTAAGTTTGAACAAGTTAAGTAAAAAAATAAACATATAATTTCAAAAAAAAAAATCAACACTTACCAGCACATCCATGAGACCATATCTAGTGTTGTGAAGCATCTATTTGATGTCATCTCAAGTCTTCAAAACACATTGCAAAACAATGGGGTATATAGCTTCTATCATGACTTGTATCATCACTGATATAAAAGTGAATCTCTTTGATGATAATTTTTTCATCTTTGCTACTTTGTAGACCATCCACATGTTCTTCAGCATGCCTATAACAAACTTGTACAAATATTGCAACTTGCTCTGAATGATAATATTGGCTTTGGATCTCACTTTGAGGACTAAATGTATAGTTCTCAGAGAAGTCAACAATAGAGAGAATGCAACCCACTGGAAAGCAATTCTTTGAGTCAGGAAATTGCTTAGCTTGCCATCTAGCACCATGAAAATGTTAAATATGTGGATATATGATATTGCAAAATTTGTTTATAAACTCATTGTAAGACAACACGCTCTCTTTGAGAACAATTTTTCTGGTCTCAACTCCTGACTTTGTTGAGTATTTATCATATTCAAATCTCTTCCACATGACTTGCATTGAATGTTCAATAGTTTCAACTTGTAAAAGATTCTTCAAATTTCCACATTCATTACATATATTTTTTATACATTGCACTTTAAATTCATTTGAATCTTCTATTTTTTTGCATAGAAGAGACCTCACAAATTGTGTTGTACTTCCAGGGATGACTATTTTTGGATTGATTATTGTCATAACTTTTCTATATGTCTAAAGGTGTAGATAAAATTCAACATGATTTCGACAACAAGTCTCATGTATCTTATTTATACATACAAAACTTGGTCGTAGTCTCTCAAACATCCTTTGATAAATCTTCACATCTAAATATTCTTGCTTGAATGCTTCAAAAAACTCACTTTGAATTGTATCTATAAAATGATTTAGATGTGAATTTTTTTTACCATCTGCACCTTTTATTTTTATAATGTCCCTTCTATTGGAAGAAACACGAGAGTGGCTAGTCCAATATTCAATCACTTTTTCCTTTACATCTTCTGAGATTTTATCTTTTCGGGGAACCCTACAAATATTTACCCAATTATTCTCAACATTTCCATCCAATCTATTTCTCTTCTTGATATATCTTTGAATAGTTCTCTTAGAAACATTGAGTAATTCAGAAATTCCTTTAACTTGTCTTCTATGTGATAATTTCTTACTAGAAATTACCATAATCAATGCTCTATGTGAAACACTTAAATTAACAGCTTGATTCTTGCTTTCAATAGAATTCAATGCTTCTTGCAGGTTTTCAACTATTGTTTTCTTTACTGATCCTAATTAATTTCTTTTATTATCAACCCCTAACAACTCCAAAATAGGGGTCATTTCTTTCCTCCTAAATAATTTTGCAAATAGCTGTGCTCTTCCAACTATAGACTTTTCCTCAAAATATTCATCCCATATTCTTTTGCAATGTAATTTGACTGTGCTTTCAAGTAACATATCTTCAGATGAAATAATATTAAAAAAGGATTCCTCATCCATCTCTATTTTCCATACCAAGGAAAATATTTCTATGACCACCTTTAGTTTGTCCTAATACTTGTACTCCTTGGTCGTCATCAATTTCCATGGGTTCTTCTTCAGAAGATTCAGTTTCATCCACATTTCTACTATCTCTTTTTCGATCATACAACCTTGTTCTTGTCTTTTTATTCCCCATCACAAATTGCTTAGGTTTGAATTTGCCTACATACATAGAAATAACGTACATTCAAACTTTTTGATGTTTGTATTGGATAAAGTGTCCCCTAATATCATGGAGGTATGACTATTTTTTATAGTGAAAACAACATGTAAACCCATCATTATGTATGTGGAAACTGTTGTCTGGAATCTTCTCCTCTATGAGAAATCTAAATTTGATAAAAGTGGATGATCATAGTTGATAGGATATTATGGCCTTATCATTCATCATGATCAACTCTTCTTGATCATTTGGGATATAAATTTGATCCATGGTAGCATTTTTATGTTCTTTAACTAGAAGTATTGTCATGGGTTACATTTGACCACCTTTGTAAGATGTTTACTAAATCTATTATCATTAAGAGCTTTATTTATAGTGGATTGGATTATTTCTTTGTCCTCAATTTTACTTGTTTCACTAGTTGCAACACTAATGTGATCTTCCCCATCAAAGTATTTTCCCCAAGGGTTCCCTTCTTCTTCAAACATTTTTGCTCTTGTTCTAGGGGTCATATGTCCTTGTTCTAATATTGAATCTAAGGTAAGATTATGTATGAGACCTAAGACTAGGAAGCAATAAAAAGAAATGATTCTAAGATGGGATATGAAAATGGTATGGTACGATATGACAAGCTAAGAATGCAAGAGCTCAAAGGCAACTCTAGGTCCAAAGTTGGTTATGATGTAAAGGCTTTACTTGTGTTATGATGGATACACGCAAGGACCAATGATCAAGAGAGGGTATGTAGGAGATGATGGACTCCAAAAGGATTTCCCTACTTAAGGATAATGGTATATTCCCTAACTTAAGGATGATGAACCTCAAGTGATGCAGGTGATAGATAGCCAATGGTTTGATTTCAAGACCTAGGAAGAGTAGTCTAAGTGCAAGCTAAAGGTTTGTTTGAGCAATAATGGATATGCAAGGGTGGAGGATATGCAAGGACTAGGTGGAATGCAAGAATTGAAAGATTTGAACTAAAGGATTGGTAGACCCAAGAAATCTAAGTGATAGGTTCATTTTGGATGTTTTTGTTGTTTGACGTTTTGGGGTTTTGCAAGGTTTAAGGTGTTGCAAATTACTAGGTGTGATATTTTTTTTAGGTATATTTTTGAACACACATGCAAGACATAGCAGACAAAATGGTTGATTTTAACAATACAAGCACAAATCCTAAGGTTGGCAAGGACTATATTCACTGGATTCCACATGGGTTTCCCCAACCACACTTATTCTTAGCGGGTCACTTAGAAGCTTGGACACACTGGCTCCCCTCCATGGCACTCACTTCTCAAGTCAACCAAGCTTCGAGCCCTCATGAATCTCCCATGACAGACTCTTCACCTCTACTAAAAACTGCAAGAATGTGGATGCGTTGGCAATGACCGTTGTTGCACTAGCAAATAGAAAAGGATTTTGGAAACTACAAACAAGAGGTGTCTAGTAAGGGCATCCGTTCGAGTGGTTATACATGTGGCAAGATTAGCTCTAATAAGGAGGATTCCTAGCTTGCAGATTTTATGATCTATAGGGTTTATGGGGATTCACTTGTTGGCATAACACATCCACACTCATGGTACTTGAACTTTCCTCAAGCACCCATTTTATATACCATATGGAAGTAGCTTGGCTTTAGCCAATTACCAGTTGGGTCGTTCCCTTGGGATGAGTAATTTTTCCCACCAAGGTAGGAACCTCTAAAGGATTAAACATAGGTGATGGGTTTGGTTTATGATCACCAAGTTTGCACAGGGTGAGAGCATAGTCCCTACCATCTCAAGCATAACAAACAGTGTTCATTAATCCCCTAGTTAAATCTATATGACAGAAGACAATTGTTCATTTTAATGCACCAATTGAAATGTGTTCTAAGCTAAAAGAAAATTGGTTTAAAAAAAAAAATTCTTTGGCCAAACATCCTACAAAACCACAAATTAGTAGTTTTTCAATATTAGTCTTCGACAGTCGACAACTACACCACTTGTTAGTCCAAGCATTAGCTACAAAAATTCATTGTAAAGAACAATGAAAATATAAGCATGAACATAAAATAATCTAGCAACAAACATATAATCATCACAACAACAAAAAAAATTAAAAAAATTACCAAATCTTATGTATTAGATGCTTGATTTTCCTATTCAACCTTGTGACAAATGCAAATAATTAAAAAAGTATGTTGTTGTTTAGTATTATATAGTTATTTAAGAGCAAAAAGTAAATCATAATAGAAATAGTTCATTAAAAAGTGTATAAAAAATGAAAATGCCAAAAAATAGACTAGTAAAAACTGACTAAAATAGTTATTTCAATAAAAACTAGACGAAAAATGGGAAAAATTAAAAAAACATATTTAATAAATCAAAAGATCAGTCATTTTAACAATCAATGAAAATGGAAAGAAATTTGATGAAAATGGAAACAATTGAAAAATCAAATTTGAATAAATCATAGTTTCGCCTTAATATTATCCGGTCAACCACTATTTGGCTAGATATTGTTCGGCTAGACAACATTCGGCCAATTGGGATTCGGCCAAATCTAGTTTGGCCGAATATATCCACATGGCAGGTGACATGGCAAAAAACTCACCATTTTATCAAATTTCTAGAAATTTTCAACTTCTACTGAATATTTCTTCAATCATTTTTTCTTTTAAAAATAAAATAAAAACACCCTTTTGTAGAGCTCATAGTGCTTAATCCAAATATATATATATATATATTGATTAATTTTAATATATAAATATTTGAAATTATTGCAAGTAGGTTGTTCAAAGTCAAAAAGAGGCTTAGTTGAAATTAAATAAAAAACAATAAATCATCATAAAACAAATTGAAAAATATATGATGCCTTAGAGGAGAGAATCCTCTTCAAAATGGTATATTTTTATTTTTTTTAAATGAAAAAAAAAAAACAATAGTTGAAGTCAACTTAAAACTACCAAATTCGAGTAATTTTGAATTTAAAATGTTATTACGAGAAAAATATACATCAAAATTTCTTTTTTTCCATACCCTAGATATTGAAGTCAACTATCTGGGGAAAAAAAATAGGACAAAATGAAAAACAAATTCTTGTATGTTTCTTGACATCAACTGGACGTCACTTTTTCTTGAAATTTCCAGCATAACAAAATCTACTTTTAAATTAATAAAAATATATCAATTTAAAAAAAAAAATTAAAACATTACAGGAATAAACTTCAACAAAAGTTCTAAATTTTATTAGTTTACATCATTTTGAAATTCAAAACATAAAACCACTTTTATGTGGTTGAATTTGAGATTTTTTTCTCATGTTGGCTGATTCCTTTATAAAGTGTGATACAGGTGTGTACTTTTACCCAGGGACACTGCTAGGGTTAGGTATCGGTGGGGACACTTTGGTATTTGTTTAAAAAAGGTACCAAAGATAACTTGGAGGATGTTTGCATGTGTTCATCAACTTCACAACTAGAGGATTTGGATACAACATGTGATCAAACTAGACTCTATCCAGAAGATCAAAAACAAGAAAAAGGACTATTAGAAGATGTTTGGGTGTTGTTGTGAGTTGGAAGGTTATTCACAGGAATAAAGTTTTTCAGTCCTATATTGAACTTATTTGATCCAAAGGATGCTCACTAGTTTACAATATGGGAAGCAACTCATTGTTTGGTTCCATGGAAAAAGAGGCTAGATCCAGCTATCTTGGAAATCGAAGTGTGGGAAAGAAAGTTTTTTAATCCAATAGGGCTTGCAACTAGTTTTGAAAAAAGTGCAGAGGCTATGGAAGGTTTACTAGGAATGGGCTTTGGGTTTATGGAAGTTGACTCAATGACACCAATACCTCAAGAAGGAAATCCAAAGCCTTGCATTTTCACGTTAAGATCAATACAACATTAATGCAATTTTAAGGATAGGTAAATAAATCCATGTAGCTACATGAAACAAAAGTCATCCCAAAAACAATATAAGGTGTCACAAAGACTCTGACACCACCATTAAAAGCTGAAGAAGATCATGAGATATCGTCCATAATAAAAATTTAGAGCATTTTTTGGAGACCAAAAACTTCTTTTGCAAGGTTATTCAATGAAAATATCTTTTTTTTATTCAAAATAAACTTCACGTGTAAGCCATAACAAATAATGATGTAATATTTTAAACAAAACAATATATATTCAATGCAATATTCTAAAAAAAATTCTGATGTAATATTCACATCGGATTCACCATTCTGTATCAATTGAAATTTGAAAAAGCTAAATGATTTAAACTATAAGCCCCAAATCAAAATTCTAGCATAACATCAATGGATAATTTATTAAATGAAAACACATGCAAAATGAAATTACACTATGAAAACCAAAAAAACATGAGCATTCAAAAGAAATCAAATTCCATTGTTATCCTATCTACAATATCTTGTCTTTGCTCTCAGATTTTTGAAGAAAAAGCATAAGAGGCTATGTAGAATGGATTTGATCAAAATGAAATTGGAGTCATGTTTGAAAAGTGAAGAGGAAGGAAGCTTATATAGATGACCTCGTGGGTGAATCCACATTTTGGGAAGAATATGGGATAAAAGAATGAGATGGAGAAATGATAATTATCCCATTTTAATTAAATGTAATTTGTGATATGTTGGAGATTAAGGACAATGGATTTATTAAATGATATGCATAGGAGAAGGATGTATGTTTGTTTATATTGTTTAATAAATTGGTTTATGAATGGAAAAATGCTCATGCAAATGTATTTATGAAATGAATTTATGATTATGGAAATATGATTAATGAAATGGATGAGTTAATGATCATGGAAATGGTTAAATGATTTATGCAAATGACTAAATGAAATATGCAATGGATAAAAATGATTATGAGGATATTTTTATGTGTTTATAAAATTGTAACAAAGGGGGACCAACCATGTCAAGGCTCTAGGTCATGAAGAGTTGAGAGCGAAGGAATTCCCTAACTTACCTCACTCTAAAGGGGTTTTTCAGATAAGGATCAAGAATGATGAGGACTATAATGTACTTCAATCACTTTGCATACCAGAAATCCTAGTTTAGGCTAGGCGAGATGGTTTTCAGAGTCAATATTGTACCTCAGACAAGTCTCTATCTGCAGATGGTAGTGCAGTGCTGGGAAGATAGTGCGACGTGCTGGCATTTATATGGCCTAAAAATGGGAAGTACAATATAAACTACTAGAAAAAAAACTAATGACCTAGCTAGTTATTCTTAAATTAGAAAAGTAAAACAATAAAGTATGAAAAGTACAAATGAAGATGATAGAGTAGATAGATAAAAGCAAGAGTGACAAAGATGATCTCATCAAGGAGCCAGTTCGCTAGGTAGCTCTAAACACAAGTTCACCTACACACAAGAAAGAGGGGAAAATTTGGGGGCTATATAGGGGCTTTCCTTAGTCAGACCCCCATTTTAGTGTTTCCACCTCCACAGATAGCCAAATAGCAATGAGATACAAATATGCTATAAAGAAGTAAAGAAAGTAAAGAGTGCAATAAACACTACAAAACAGTAAAATGCTACTCAACCAAATCACAAAGGAGAGGAGCGAAATGTTACCACCTCCACCCAAAAGCTCACTAGCCAATGGAGGAGAATGTGGACTTGGCAAGGTTACCACAACCTTGATTGTGATGAAAGGAGTTCTCGTAAGACTTCAAGCCCACGTTGTTATGGCTCACTTCACACTTTCTATGTGGAGTTGATGGAGTGTTGCTGCTACAATGGAGTGTTGAAGTGCTACTTGAAAGTGAAGTGAATGATGAGAATGCTAAGATATGTGTAAAAGAGATGGATTGAATGAATAATGGATCAATTTGAAGGAGAGATGAGGAAGAATAAGTCATTTTTGGGTCGGTTGGTCGAAGAGGGATGTTACAATTTGTCTCTAAGCAGGAGTGTTATGCCTCTACCAACTTCAAACGTAGGAATCTTTTATGGATGGTAGTGAGCTGTGTAGATGTCTACACGTTGCTCATGTGTCCTTGACAAATATTCTTCCACTGACACAATAGATAGATGCCAAATGGAAGGAAGGAAGTTGGGTGATGTGGAATTTCACCTTCCAATTTGATTTTCTAAGGTGAGGGTTTGTGAAAGGGGAATTTTTGTAAGGGGTGAAAATTTTCTCCTATACATTTTGTCCCCATTTTAGCGACCACGAGTACTAATGAGTTCTTCGGTAAAGTAGATCAAAGGGTTAATAGCGTTAGAAATTTATACCTAAACTATCGAGGAACCTGACCGCAATCTAGCGAGCTCAAAAGTGCAAGGAAAGCAAAGGAATCCATAGGTGTGTTGCCTAAGGAGTTTCGAACAAAAGACTCCATAGCCCCGCAGAACTATGAAGTTGCACAAGGTACACTGAAGTCCCTCAGACCAATGATGGAAAAATCCCATAGGATGAAAGTGTCTTACAGGCCCGTAGGCCTGTAAGGAGGCAGCCCCCAAGATCTCTCACATGAAGGAAGCCCCATGAAGTATGCACCTTACAGGCCCACAAACCTACAAGAAGGTATCCCAAGATATCTCACATGAAGGAAGCCCAAAGGAAAGTTCCTTATAAGCTCGCAAACCTACAAGGAGGCATCCCCCAAGATCTCTCACATGAAGGAAACCTAAAGGAGGGGACTCCACAGAGTCAAATTGGAAAGCAGCTTCACAAGCGCATATGTAAAATGACATGTTTACCAATAGATAAAGCATGTACAAAAACAAAGTGGCCATGTAGGTGATCAAGTGGATAGTCATCTAGACTGTCAACAAATTGGAAGGCTTTCAAAGGGGTCCCTCAAAAACTCGGTGTGAAAAAGGGGGTCCACTCAAGGGAAACGTTGTTTGAAAGTGCAAAAGAGACCTTTTTTTCTCAAATTATTTCATCATCAAGGAATCCTTTTGAAAGATGTTCACTTAATCAAGGAATTCAAAATGAAGAAAATTCCCCCTCATGAGGGGAAGGTGAAAGTTACTTCCACCTCAGAGGAAAGTTCTCAAGTTCTTTCTTTTCAAACCCATGATGAAGGAAACACAATTCTTTAGGGGTCCTAGTTGTGAATGTGGTGTTGAAAAAGAAATGTTCATGAGGATTTTTGAGAAAAGATTCATTGGAAACAAATGCAATTTCTAAAAATAAAAGCATCATAGAAATGGCATTGTCACACATGAGAGGGACAACTCAAGCAAAGAAGAGAAAAAAATAAGGAAAGAGCGAAAGAGAAATAAACAAAGGGCACAAGGGGATTTTGTTTTGCGGGGTCAAATTTTCTCATGCTTACATAAATAATAGGTAACCATAGTGCAAGGTAAAAGATCATTAATCCCCAAATAGATAAAAAAGAATGCACGAAAAATAAAGAAAAAATTAATTAATGGGTCAACATGGAAGGGAAGCCTAAATGCCCCCAACACTTTGCATCATCCCCAATTTGTTGAAAATCAAGCACAAACATGGAAGAATGATGATATAGATAAAAGAAGGTTTACACCAAAAAATCACTCCTATATCCAAACACAAACAAGGGTGACAAGGGTCATCTAGGGACACAACACAAGTACAGGGGAACACATCACAACACACACACTTCTAATCTAAAGATAAAGAAGAGTCCTAACCCTAACACTCAACTTGTTTGCTTCCCACTCTAGATCATCATAAGGGGAAGGAGGGCAAGCTTGTAGTGGTGGAATATTAAGGGGAGGAGCTTCCAACCCTCCTGCAACAAGGGCTAAGGAAGAAGGCCCTAAAAGGTCTTCTCTGCTAGGCTTTTGTGTCCTCTTCTTTTCTTTGCAAAGCAACCTGATCAGTTACAAGAGCATTTCTTTGGTGCTTGCACTCATATACAAGGCAATTTCTACAACTCTTCGAGCTAGAGGCCGGGAGCTTTGAAGGGATATAAGGCTCCTGCTCAGCCATAGGAGCATCCACTATAGTCATTTCCAACAGAGGGAGAGGATCTTGAATTGGAGTAGGAGGAGTGGGTGGAGAAACAATGAGGGGAGTTGGATCTAGTGCCTCAGAAACATGCCTCTTCCTATTTACTACTCTGGGAGTAGAAGTGGTAGGAGGCCATGGAGGCCGAGACATAGAGGATTCCCCATGGGGACCTTTTCCCTTGCCATACAAGTAATACCATGGTCTAGGTGGTTTGGTAGGGAGATTTGATATCCTAATAATGGGTCTATGCCAAGTAGGAACCATCAAACTCAATGGATAAAATCCAAGCATATTCATCCAAAACTCTTCCCTAGAAAGAGGAGCGGATGAGGCATCCCAAGGAGAGGTGAGCTTATCATTTCCCTTTTGAGAAGAGAAGGCAGCTAGCTACTGCACTATCGGAAGGGTCAACTTTGGTTGTCCATTGCCCCCATTCTTTTACTTTACATAATTCTTGTAAAGTAGGTCTATTCTTGGGGGGAGCAGACTGACCGAGGTGGGCCAAAAATGATCCAATGCGTAGCCCCCATGGGACACCAATGGTTGGTATCTAGTGTCATGCACTACGCGCACAACACCTTCATGGGAGAACTTTAAACATTTATAAATTATGGAGGAAATTTCAATCATGGAAGCTAGCCAAGGTATGCCTAGCTTTGCCTTGAAAAAATATGACTTTGGAATGACATCAAAGACTATTTCTACAGCCCTAGGCCCAACTAGGATGGATAGAGTTATTGAGCCGTATGACTTGAGAGATAGACCATCATGTGTATAGATGGTAGATTTCATTTCTTCGTACTCCCCCTTATGCATTGAATTGAGCAACAACGTCTCTTCTATAATGAAATTCACTCACTCGTGGGATCAACAAAGAACCTTGTCACAATGTTCCCATTGAGACGAGCGAGAATGTAAAGGGGAGAGAGATTATTATTCAAAGGCATATCCTATAAAGTGAATGTCACATCTAATGAGTTGGTCGTAGGTTGTGCGGAAGGAGTAATTGTAACCATGTTAACATATGCCTCGGGCTAAGTGGTAGAATCAGAGGGATCAATAATCATGTCACTGGCAGAATGGGTCCATGTATATCTGCAACTCACTATTCGCTTTCACCACTGATTTTTTTCATTCTATTTATTTCCATCAAGATGAATAGTACCATCCTTGATGTGATCCTATATCTCATGACATAGACACATACAACATTCGGTATCATGTTCGTTAACTCGATGGTACTAACAAAAGGCATTCACATCGTACCAACTGGGGTAAGGTTCTTTGAGAGGTTTAGGGTTCTCCAAGGTTATGATCTTATCCTTCAACAACTTTTGTAAGATGGAAGAATAAGAGTCTGCTAGCTTTGTGAACTTCTTGTTGCATATGAGGCTATTATCATTCATAGTAGCTACTACATTCGTAATAGCCTTACCTTTCCCAGAGATTGATACAATGGATTTTCCTTTTAAATGGGAGCATGAGGAGGATACCCTGAACTAGACTATTGTTTGTTTCTATTCATGTTGTGTTGCACATAGATGTGTGAAAGAAGGGTATTTCATAAGGGAAAAATTTTCTTTCCAAGGTCTTTTCTTGAGTTCCCTATGAATACCTTCTGCACATCAGAATCAGGTAGCAGATACGAGATCTATGAGAAGAGTGCTTGATATCGCACTATGAAATCAGTAATATTCTCATTATCCCCTTGCTTACACTGGATGAGGTCTGAAAAGGTCATCTTTGGTCCAATGTTGGATTGGAACTATCAGATAAATTGATTTACAAGTTGATCAAATGATAAAATAGAGTTATCTGGTAAGGAACAGTACCATTCGAGTGTTGTATCCTTAAGAGATCAAGTAAATAATTTTTTCTGTCAATGCATTGTGATGGAAGAAATATACACTCAGGACATTAAAGGTGGACACATGCATTTTTGGGTCCCCTTTTCTGCTGTATTTTTTGAATTTGGGAATCCCCATTCCTTGTGGGAAGAGAGTACTTAAGATTTCTACCAATAATGGACTATTTTAGAAGAAGGGTTGAAAGAAAGGCTGAGCAAGGGCTTGGAGAGACTTGCCAGTTGGCTTTGCATCTTTCCCATATTCTGAAGGAGAGTGTTTAGAAGAGGGTCATTAGACAACATAGGACCAGTAGGACCTCCTCTAGAACCACCACCAGAACTACCAATGTGGCCATCACTAGAACCACTGCTAGAGCCACCGCCACCAATAGGGCCTCATCTAGATCCACCTCCACTTTCAAAGCCAACACCATGGCCTCCATCGTAAGCCCCTCCACCAGCACCACCCCCATTGTCAAAGCCACCACCACTACCAAATCCACCACCACTCAACCCACCAAAACCTCCACTACTAGAGGTGACAAGAGGGGTGAAACTGAAACCTAAGGGTATTATGTTTTCTTTGATAGTTTTAGACCTCTCAGAGGTAGAGGGGATGTTGATCGATAGGACTATGTAATCCATGTACACAGACATGGGAGGCATCAAGACTCCTAACTTTCTCTCATGTTCCTCAAGCATGGACCCTTGTATAATGTTAGCATTATTTGGAAGGGAACACACTTCAGTTAGACTAGAGAGGCTAGCTAGGAGCTATATGCATGTGCAGTCTTTTCCCACTGTATACTTTATCTCGTTAATAACCTTAGTAGCTCTAGCCAACTTTGGGTCCTTCTTCAAGTGATTCTCCAAGTCACCCAACCCTTTGCTAAGGGTAGAGATATATTCTGAAAGAATTTGGACAACTTTGTGCTCATTTACTAATGATTGTGTAGGAGATGTAGGAGGAGTGGGGACGTGGTTGGTTTCATTGAAGAATCCTACCTTGGCCCTCAAAAATTCTCCTAGGCTGAAAGACCAATGGTAGATCCAACAAAAAGGCCTATAGAGAAACCAGAAGTGACCTTCATCTTCTCCATTGGAAGGTATCATACATTTCTCCTAACAATATAACTAAAAGTTTTGGAATGGGTTGTGATGCTAATAAACCTTCACAACACTCATGGGTACAATGATCACAAGGTACAAGAGAAAAGCCTCAACATCGATGAATGAGCAAATGTTGCTTCACGTCGGGTTCACCAAAAATGTAAGAGGGTGACTAACCATGTCAAGGTTCATGGTCACAGAGAGCTGAGAGTGGAGGGTTCCCTAACTTACCTCACTCTAAAGGGGTGTTTCAGATAGGGATCAAGAATGATGAGGACTATAATGTATTCCAATCACTCTTTAGACTTGAAATCCCAATTTTGGCTAGGTGAGATAGTTTTTGGAGTCAATACTGTACCTTAGAAAACTCTTTATCCACGAACAACAACACAGTTCTTGGATGAAAACATAATGCACTAGCATCCATACAACCAAAAAACTAGAAGTACAATATAAAATACCAAAAAAAAAACTAATGTCCTAGCTAGTTATTCTTAAAATGAGAAAAATAGAAAAATAAAGTATGAAAAGTACAAACAAAGATGATAGATTAGATAAATAAAAGCAAGAGTGATGAAGATGATATCACCAAGGAACCAGTTTTCCAACTAGATTTGAATGCATGTTCACCTACACACAATAAAGAGGGGAAAATGTTGGGGTTGTATAGGGGTTGGCCTAAGTCAAACCCTTATTTTGGTGTTTCCACCTCCATGGACAAAAAGATGGCAATGAGATAGAAATATGTGATAAAGAAGTAAAGAAAGTAAATATTTTAGTAAACACTACAAAACATTAAAATGCTACTCAACCAAATCACAAAGGAGAGGAGCAAAACATTACCACCTCCACCCAAAAGCTCACTAGCCAATGGAGGAGAATGTAGACTTGGAAAGGTCACCACAACCTCGACTGTGATGAAAGGAGGTCTCGCAAGACTCCAATCCCACTCTGTTATGGCTCACTTCACACTTGTTATGTGGAGTTGATGGAGTGATATTGCTGCAATGAAGTGTTGAAGTGCTACTTGAAAGTGAATTGAATGCTGAGAATACTAAGAGATGTGTGAAAGAGATAGATTGAATGAAGAATGGATCAATTTGAAGGAGAGATAAGGAAGAATAAGGCATTTTTGGGTTAGTTGGTCAAAGAGGGATGTTAGAATTCATCCCCAATCGAGAGTGTTACACCTCTACAAACTTCAGACATAGGAATCCGTTAGGGATGATAGCACATTATGCAGACGTTTGATGCCGCATGCTCGTCCCCGAAAAATATTCTCCCACCAACACAAAAAACAAATTCCAAATGGAAGGAAGACAATTGGGTGATGTGGAATTTCACCTTCGAATTTGATTTTCTAAGGTGAGGGTGTCGAAAAGGGGAATTTGTGTAAGGGGTGCAAATTTGCTCCTATACAAAAATCAATATTTTTTGTTGATTCATGGGGCTAGCCATGAGTTCCATTTTTTTATTTGCATTTGAGTGGCTGCAGAGGGGAGTACCCTCTTGCACCACTCGCATCAAAAACCTCTATGCCAATACCTTATTGAATAGGCTGCAAGGAATCAATATCCTACTTTATAGTTCTATTTTTTGTTTCGCATTTGAGTGGCTATAGAGGGGAGTACCCTCTTGCATCACTCACATCAACAACCTCTATGCCAATACCTTATTGAATAGGCTGTAAGGAATCAATATCCTACTCTATCATCACTATGTTGATCATCTATCCCCATTGAGTGATCTCTCACGAGGACCTAGCAATTTTTTTTGTACCAATGGGAAACCCCTATGTGCTCCCTGAATTATCTGAGCGCCCACTCTAAAAGGTACCACTCAATAATGTGTTGTGACTACACGGTCCTCCCAATCAGGTAACATTCATTCCAACAATAGGAAAATGCTCTTTGTCATCCTCCCATGGATGATAGTCCTGATATGGTCCAAACAAATGAAGCAAGTAAATCAATGGTGTGATGCTAATTATCATCATCACCAACATTAGTTTGTGTGACCACTCCTCCATACAAGAATACATATGGCATCCCACTCCTAATTATCTCCCAACAAGAGCTCGAAACATAATGATGTGTTACTAAGCATATATCCTAAGCAATTTCATCCCACAATTGATGGACTCCGCCCCTTTGTAGGAAACATCATGCAACTAAATGTATATCATGGCTAGAAGGCATGACCCTCACACATACACCATCCCATGGGTCATCATGCCAATCAACATCTCTCCTCATCCAATAGATAATCTATATCCTCGTCAATCAAGAATGACAATCTTCCCAATCATAGTACATAAAACCATGATGAATCTCTCATATTTTTCAAGTAGCACATCCCACAAGATCTCATACTCCTCTATGTCAAGCTTCACAATGTCCTTATACTCAAAGGACCTCTAGATGGCACCAAACCTATGCTCGGGATCATACGAAACCTGGTCCCTGCAAATTGGAAGCTGTAGAATCCACCATACGTCCTCCAATGTCATTATGGCCTCTCCTATTGGTAGGTGGAAGGATTTGGTCTTTGAGTGACACCTCTCATATAGCATAGTCAGTAATCCCCTGTTAGCCCTAATCATGGGCATGAAAGTAACATAATATAAGCTAAGGGCATGCAACTGATATCTCTCCTTGTCAAGTAGTTGATATCATAGTCTTAAAGTAGTCGACAAACTCTTTTAGGTGTAAATAGGGTCATATTTCACCTATGATCACAAGAAAGTGCATTGCATCAATTGAAAACTCTATCCATCCCTATTTGACCTTGACCATAGAAAAACTTTATCCAAAATGGGGGCAAAAACGTAATCAGGAAAATATGTTGTGATGTCCAACAAATATGACTCACTAGTCAAATGCATCACACTTTCTAAGATAACAAATGTTAATCAATAGGAAAATATGCCACACATTTGCACATGCGACTTACAAATTCAAATGCATCATACTGTCTAGCACATGTGTCACACAAATCACTTGTAGTATACAAACCAACAATTGTGTCACATCAATACACATGCATCGTACAATCCCTTAGATGTGACTCATAATGTCACTTGCATCATTCCAAACCATAGTTGTCTTGCATGAATCGCATCTATCACACTTAACAGTTGCATCACAATGCATTTGACAAACCATAACTAGAAAATGTGTTGCATCGAGCAGATGTGGTAAACTACCCCGCTTGTGGTGAACATAATAAAAAATGTGGCACATGACATGCACCACATCTACTTTCCCTCATTGGAGCCCTAAAATTTAGCAAAAAATGACAAAATGACAAAGAAGGAAAGGGGTACATACTGCATCTCTAGTTCCCTCTAGCCATCTATAGGTGTGAACTCTGAATTCATGGTGTGAAGAGCGTGTTATAGGCAACATCCTAGCAACAACTCCATAGAAAAGTTACTCTGAGAACACACTATTCACTCTAGTAAAAATGCACAAATGACCAATTTTACCCCAAAAATCTATTGTTGAGTCCCAAACCCTAATGTGAATATCTTACAGGTCATGAAACTATTTTTTTATTGTTGTAAATATCTTATCCACTTCTAGATTTGTTTATTAGAATAATTTTTTAAATTTTTTTGAAACTTTTTCAAAATTTGAAAAAAAAATTGAGGGGCATAGGTCCATCTCATCTTCATCATGACACAACAGGACATATTCTAAACTAAATTTATTTGATACAACATTTAGTTGACTTCACATTGTATCAAAGAGGGGCAAAATGTAGACACTAAAAAATGTCCTAGGCCTGCAAACACCATTTTCCATATCAAATCCCCTTCTTCCCTACCTAATTAACTAATTTTAATTATTTAATTATGATCTAAAGTCATATTTATTCTATTATTTAATTAATTCAATTTCCCCTTTTATTCTTCTTTGACTAACTATATGTATTTAATTACATCACTAATTAATCCTTTTACTCTATAATTAAATAAATTCTCATTTATTTAATTATTTATTTTTATTTTCCCATTATAACTAAATAATTATTTTAATTATTTAATTATTCATTACCCCATTTTCCATAATTTAATTCTCACTTTTTTCCCTCTAATAAGTAATTATTTTTTATAATTTACTAAACCCTATTTTTCCCCTAATCTTATTTCCTTGCTTCTCAAAGCAATCTCATCCATTGACCTTCATCATTCAATCTTAGCCCATCATTCAAATTTGAGTTTCTATAAAAGAGATCTATCCCTTTCATTTCAAACCCTAGACAACCACTATCTTTGATATTTTGTTGTCACTATCACTAGGCTTATTCTTGCATACTACAAATATGAGGACAAACCAGCATATAACACAAAATGAAGAAAAAAAATGAAGGTGATTCAACCATGGAATATGAATTATGGTAATATTAGTTTATTATTGTTTATGTTTCTATGTTCATTTATGCTTCATTGTTGGATTAACATCTTTAGGGTTTGAGTTTTATGTATTTGGTGGTTGATAGTCAAATTGATAATATTTTTCATCAACTTTATGATATTTGCAAGCAGATGGTTAAAAAGACTAAATGATTCCTTCAATGTCAAAACTTTGAAGGGTGGATGAATCAACATTAGAACCATTCAAGGATCCTATTGAATACAACTTGGGTACAATAGATAGAGGTAAATTTGAAATTTAGGTACCCTTCTAAGCCTACAATTCAATTGGTGGATTGTGCAGATATAGATGTTGCACTTGAAGACTCAACTTGTAAGCTATACATTTAGATATTTTTAAATAATTATATTTTGTCTTATAATTTATTTATTAGAAAATGAAGATCAATATATGAACACCCATACCATTAAAATATATTTAAGATCACGACCAACAATTCACCATCAACAATTGACTATGAGAAAATTTGACAAAAAATTCACTGAATTTTTCTACCTGTTGGTGAATTTTCCTTACAAATATGTATTTTGTTAAACTTTGATACTCTTTAATATTTTATTTACTCTAAATTTTAAGATTCACTATATTTCTCTGTGATAATTATATTTTTCTAATATTCTTATTATTTTTAGTTCGGACTTTTTTGTTTCTTTTCTTTTTGACAAGGCTAAGGAGACTATGATAGATAGAAATGTAAATGAACAAATATAACAAGATTTAACTAGTGACTTATATTTTCTATTTGGATTCATTTTCAAAAAAAATAAAGTTTTATACTTTATTAAAATTTGAAAGGTTCCTTTTTATTATTAATATTTTTTGTAATTTTTGGTTTCTTTTCTTTATGACAAGACTAAGGAGACTAGATAGATCAAAATATAAATGAATAGATACAACAAGATTTAACTTATATTTTTTATTTGAATTCATTTTCACAAAAATATAAATGTTTATACTTTCTTAAAATTTGAAAGCTTCTTTTTATTATTAATTTTTTTTAATAATTATATTTTTTATCATAATTTTTATTTAGATATAATATGATTTGTTTTGGTTATAATTTTTAGTGGAAATATAGATTATTATACAAATGAGCTAATATATTTGAATAGTGGTAGAAATATTTATATTATTAAAATTGGATATTATTTATTTAAAATATAATCAATATAAATTAAAAGATTCACTTTTCAGTGTGATAATTATTATTTTTTTCTCATAATTATTTTTGTTCTTAAGTTTTATTTTTAAAAGTGGTCACTAAAAATATGATGGATCGGAATACGAATGAACCAATGCATCATTATTTGACTGCGAAAATATCCATTACATTAGTATGTTAAATAAAATAGTTATAATATGTATGTTTTTGTAACCCTCTCATATGAAGATCGAGGAGACTTGACCTGTGACTTCTTGCCTACAAGAACTAAAAATAAATAAATAACTTACTAAAAAAATAAATGTTGACTAATTAAAATTATGAACATTAAGATTGCAATGTCAAAGACCTTTTCCCAAAAATGTATGGCATGTTCCTTTAAACACTACAATTATTAAATACATTTTATTAAAAATAAGATAGAATCCTTGGGGTTAATGCATTTTTTAATATAAATTATAAAAAAATAATTTGATTAGAAAAAAGTTAAATGTCAGAATTATTAATGAAAAAATAAGAGAACTTTTGTATCTTAAAAAGATTACATTCTACTAATAGGAAGCCTGCAAAGAAAAGGGTTTACACTCATGTTTGGTGGGTCTATTTGAAACACTCTATAAAACGCCACAAAATTTGAGACCAAACAGATTTTATTGAGACTAAGCAATTGTGGCGGACGATCTGTGCTCTGAGCTGCGCTTCTCCGCTGTTTATATGATTTCTGTTATTAGGTATACTTTTTTATAAATACTTTTAAATTATAAAAAATTTCTGTTTAATTGTGTTGTAGTTTTTTGGGTTGATATTGTGGTTCTGTATTTTGTTGTTTCAGTATTTTAAATTTTTATTATTGTGTTTTTTGGGTTTTGAATTTTTGTTATATTATATTTGTAAACAGTTGCAAGCATATCATTGTGATCAATTATGTCTGTTAGTTTATAATATTTAAAGTTTAAATAAATAAAAAAATATATTTTATAAATAGAAAATATTTTATATATAAAAATTGTGGATTTGATTGTGTAATTATCAAATATTTATTTATTTATTAAGATGTTTTTATTTACACAATATAAAATAAAAAATTTAAAATATGAGGGTTTAAATTTTTTATTGATTTACAAATTTTTGTAGATTAATTTGTTTTCATAATATCTATCTATCTATTTATGTTTTTAAAAACATATATTATTCTCTTGAAATATAATGAATTAAATATATTTATTTAAAACATAAATTAACATTTAATTATTTGAAGATAACTTTAAAAAAAAAATGATAGCAATAGTAGAGGTCTTATTACTTTTTCACTTAACATTTCTTTTCTTTTCTTAGTTCTTAAATTATTTATTTTATCTTAGTCTTCATCTACTCTTTCATATTTAGTTTGTTTTTTCTAATGATCAATTTTTGTTTTGTTTTCTGTGTGTGTTATCTACATTTCTATTTTAAGACTGTTCATTTTAATATATCATGGAGTATGATAAGAAATGTTAAAAAGTGTTCTGTTATTTATTATCATGAATTGTAAAAGAATTTTAACTCTCATATATATATTTTTAATTATTGTTACTATTTTTTTTTTCAGTTGTTGGAGGATCTTACATCAAAATCATAAAATTGTTCAGTTGAGGGTTGTATTCATTCCACCAAAATTGTTGTTTGGGGTACAATCTTGACCTCATCCTTTGTAGTATTGGAAACTTACACTTACAAGATTTAATATTTATTTATGATACCACTTACATTCTTAATTGACAAGGAAAAAATACTTCAGAGAAAAGCTACTCAGTATTTACTTGTTTGCTTCCATTGTGCAGCCTTTGGAATAATGGCCCCTTCTAGTAGTGATACTGAAGGTTACCATGTAGCACATACAACGAAACCATTCTATGCTAATAGTGATGTCTCCTTCACTGTAAGTAGTCAACATTTATTCTTTTCTTTTCTTTTTTTGAAATGTATTCTAATTACAATGCATTTTCACAGGATGAAGAAAAAGGGGTAATTATGTCTCTGACACTGATTAAACATAAACCAGTGGTATTTAAACGGAAGAAAGTGCCTAAAGAGGATACCCATCGTGCAGGTCATGCTCAAGTTGAAACTAACACCAGTTCTGGTCACCCTCAAATGGTGAGTCATAATATCAGGCTTTCCCATGCTCAAGTTGAAGCCCTGTCTGGTTCCCCTATTGAGATAGAAACGCCTAATGCTGGGTTTTCCATGTGGAGAGGCTCTGGTAGACAAATATATAAGAAAACCATGAAGTATTTTGAATTGAAGGATGAAGATGAATTTGAATCCGAAGTGTTTCTCAGGAATAGAAGGGATGAGGTTCACAAAGATATAGGACATCATGGTGCAAGTGCTGGTAACAATGGTATAAATATAGAAAACCCTGAAGGCCAAAGGCAGAGGAATTTTCATAGAAAAAAATTAAAACTTAAAAATATCTTTAACACAGAGCTGCTGCTCATTAATTTCTATATGCTTACATACACCTTAAAAATTCAAAAGTAAATTACATATATAAGTATAGGTAAAAGTTAAAAATCACGTTAAAAACATTCATGGAAGGGAGGGCACGAAATAAAATTTATTACAAATTACCTAACTAACTTTTCCCGAACAAAATGTATTTATGCCGAGAGGCATACCACTACAATGGCATTTTTCTGTATACATAAAAACTTGAGAGAAAATCTCGAATGAAATGAAAATCCCCACCGTTAAATTTAATTGGGAAAAAAAAGTCTATATAAAAGCTAAGCTTGGTGTACGACGTGGAAAACTGTAGAATAAAGGGTGCTCCAACAGGAATATAGCAGTTTATGTGTGATGCATGCACTTTTGAACGGGAATATAGGATATGCAAAACAAATCAACTACACAATCACAAATTTTTGTATATCATAGCCCTTAAAATGATGGGTAAAAATGACATATGTCAATGGTAAGAAAGCATAATTAATATTATAGTTTTATTTCCGATATTCCCACATAAATATAAATGCAAGGGTATGCCAGTCTTCATTGTTGCAGGAATATAGCTTCCCACTCGCAGTACTATTCTTATCCGAAGTAGTTACAATTACCTTCCACCTGCATGCACAACGGTTCTGGTTCGTCTATAGGAAAAACCTTTCTTTAAATAGGTGAGATATCTTCTACAAACACCATAGCAGGTATATTAAAAAAAATTCCCATTGCAATGCATATTCAAGTTGAAAATACTGCAGAGTATACCAGGTATAACATTTTCTCTCACTCTCACAAGGCAATTCACACTATTATTGATTCCTTTCATTTGTTTTGGAGAAGGGTTTTAACTTAGTTGAAGTTATATCTTGTTATGTACTCATCCTCTTTTCTGAAAAATGCACAGAAGGTATTCAGGAGATAGGAGTAGTGAAGGAGATTGTGGATTTGGGAAGTGAGTCAACTTTAGCCATTATATCATGGGTTTTTCGGTGTATTATTAAAACCACTTTGGCATCGGAAGTCATTCACAAGTTCAATTGAACTTCTACAAATTCTAAATTTTGCAGGGTGGTGATTAATGAGAGATCTCTAGACTAAACATCCCACTTCATGGAGCTAGAAAAAGATATGATTAAAGATTTTGAGGCAGCAGAAGTATGTTTTATACATATTATATTTGCATCTACCCTATTGCTCGAGTCTGTGTTTTCTCTTCTGTATTCATGACTGCATGGATTTATATAGACCATGCCTTCTTCTTTTTCTATATAAACCAATGCCATTTCATCTTTTCTACAAATATTTCCACTGTTCATGACTTCTGAGGTTTGATGGTTTCATTTTTCAGCCACTATAATTTCAACAAAAAAAGAAATGATTTTTTTTTTTTAAAATAGCATAGAGCAGCGACACATCTTCATTGATTTTGTTATATACCACATTGTATTCTAGGAACTCAGCATTCTCCTGCCTTACACGGATGGTCATTGCAAGTAGAGTAGGACTTTAATGCCTTAAATATTTTATATAGCTATATATTAGTTGCAAATTTGAAAATTTCAAAATCTTTCACCTTTCTAAAATAAGTATATGTATCTACTATTGAATTTTTTAGGGTGGACATCTATTTGATAATACATTTAATCTTTTGGAGCTTTCCAGGTAATACTTCTATATAATAAACTTTTATGGTGCAGTTTAGGTCCTATTGTTTGTTGCTCGAGTCCTTTAAAAACAAAATAACTTTTCTGCTAGATTACTAATTAATGTCAGAGTTGTGTGATAGTTGTTCAAATTTCCAATTCATAATTTTAAAAAATAATTTGGATCACTACAATATTCTTTAAAGATGATACATGATTGCCATCTTTGGGTACTTGGATGTTAGATTATTGTAGTTCCAAGCTCTTTTTACATTCCTTCAGACCGTTTAAATCACAGATAGATTGCCATTTTTGAGATACTATATGTATGAGAGAAGCTATTTCTGGATTAGATTGTGTAAGCTTTTTTTTGGATCAACGTTTCGGATCACACTCCCTGATCCATCATCAGGATAGAGAGCTCAAGGAGATGATGGATCACGGAGTGTGATCCGAAACATTGATCCAAAAAAAAGCTTACACAATCTAATCCAGAAATAGCTTCTCTCATATTCTTATGGATTGTGGAAATCTAATAACATTGATACTATATGTAATTAGTGATTCTGCATAGAATTAAAGAAATATATATGTGATACATGAGTCAAACTTATATTATTGGTATTTCTTTGCTCAAGAGCTTATTTCTGTCAAAAAAGTGGACCATATGTTATTTAGCCTTACAACAAACTCAATTCTCAACAAAAAGTGATATAACTGTTTGAAATATAGAGGAAGCATGCCATACTCTTGTAGTCAGTTTTGTCTTTATACTATGATCTTAATTCTCTAGCTATAGTTGTCAATGGTTGTACCATAAATAGGGCCCCATTACATAGACTTTAAATTGAACAACCTCATTCAATATAAAAAGCATTGGAATTAATATGCCTTTTCTTTATCTTTTGGCGAAGCAAATTCACTAGAATGGCTTACTTTTTGGAAATCTTTGGCTCCTACAGGCTAGGATCTTACATTAATTTTCATGCTTCTTAGCTATTTACATGCACCAATCATTAATTAAATAATGTTGCAATAAACCATGTGTAATCCATACAATGTAACAATGTGCGAGGATGGTACGCAAGCAGCTGTAACCAATCTCCTCCAGAATATTTCAATATTTCAAAGATATAGCTACAGGTAGATCCTTTGTAATGTCCATTTCAATCTTGAGATGCGTGCAAAGGTAGTGTGCAAAAAATTAAGTGAAACCTCATCAATTCCCAAAAATTTCCCTAACTTATTGCCTATAGCTTCAAAGCATGAATCTAACCAACAGTGTAATGGGAGGTTAGGAAATCTAACCCAAAGAGGAACCAACCCAAAGGATTTTGTGTTTGGGTTGAAAGTTGGATGCCATGGTTTCAATATGAGCACGTGTTTATCCTCCCAGCTCCATTGATAATCACGAAGTACAACTTTCCTATCCTTTTCACTATCAAAAACCACCACAAATAACCCTTTTGCAGTGTGATAAATCTATACATCACCTTCCAAAATTGGGTGCCATGTCTTAGAAATCCAACGATGAAGCTCTATAAGGCCCGACTAGAAACCCCTAAACCTACCAATCAATTTTAACTATGCAAAATATTTTTTGTTCTCCACTACTTCATTTGCTAAATCTCCTTCCAAAGCTACAAAAGGAGTGTAATTTGCACAATGCAAGGGAATGTATTCCTTCTCCAAGCCTGAGCACAATGATCCTTCCCCCATTCTCCATGATTGTCCTCATGCTCTTCCCTTCCAACAAGCTTCCCATTCACCTTCCCTTCGTCACAAGGACCCCAGGCCTGATCCAACTGAACTCTGACGACAAGTTTTTGAGGGCACTTCAAACCAAACTTTACCGCTGCATTCATCTTCTCATCCGTCCTCACAAAAGGCCTTTCATTCTTCATTACTTTTGTGAAAGGTCATTGCGACCAACCAAAAGATCTATTGAATGCAAAAGACTTCTTCCCCTGCAGGAAACCCTAGCTGCGCCCGTCGAAAAAGAACGCAGAGACACATCTTCCTTTTTTAATATAAATATTAATACTAATACATTATTATCTATTTTCTACTTAGAGTTTTTTTATTTAGTGAAGAGTGATTTTATTTATGTAGAAATTATGTTATTTACTTCAAAGTTAATTTATTTTAATTTATAATTATTTAATAATTTTATTTTATTTATATTAGTTGAGTTATTAAGAATTATTTTATAATTACTTAGTTTACCTAAAAATTATTTTATTTTACTTTAATTATTTAAGAATGATTTAATTTTATTTACATTGTTTAATTAAAAAGTTATTTCGAGATTTTATTTAGTTAAAAGTTATTTTATAATTATTTTAATCATTTTAGAACTTTAGATCTATTTTTTATAAAGAGGTTGTGGGATATCAAATTTTAAAAAAATATTAATTTTTAAAGTAAAGGGAAAGGAGAAATATTAATATATATAAAAAATTATCTTTTAAAAAATAAAGCTATAATTAATATGGATAGTGTTAAGTAGCTATATAATGAGCATCTATGAGTATTTTAATATTTAGAAATAACATTGATTCTATTAAATAAATATAGCAATAAATAATGTATATATAACAATATTACTTTTAATATATACAATTTAATTCAAAATTTGAATGTAATTCTTATTCTAATTCTAACCTTAACTCTAACTATAACATTAATACTAACATTAATTCTAACCCTAATTGCAACCCTATTTTTAATCTTAAATCAAATCAAACTCTATTTCATGACTCTAATTTTATTGTAACCCCAATTCTAACCATAATCCTAAATTTAAATCTAATATTAAACCTAATTCCAACCCTAAGTAACCCTAATTCTAACCTTGATCCTAACACTAACCTTAATCCTATTTCTAACTTTAATAGTAACTCTAATTTTAAATATTATTATAACCCTAACCTTCATTCTAATTCCAATTGTATCTTGATTAGCCTAGAGGCAGTGGAAGTCATGTGCAACTACAGTAGATTTTTATTTATTTGTTTGTTTGTTTTTTTGTTTCATCAAATGCATGATGAATTTAGTAAAAGATTCTACTAAATTTAATGATTGCATGTCGAATTTAATAGTGCCACAAGGAATTGAGTAATGGGTAGGAGGGATGGACATCTCTCGCTTCACCAACAATAATTATAACCATATTCCTAAGCTAAATTTTAACCTTAATTGAACTCAGTTTCTTACTCCTATTGCTAACCTTAACCTTAATCCAAATTCTAATGCCAATTGTGACCCTAACCTTAATTCTAATGCTAACCATAACCCTAATTTAATACCAAAAATCTAAGTATAATTCTATTTAATTAATTATATTTCTTTCTAATTATAATTATATCTACTAAAATATACAAGAACAAACTAAATGCTACAAAAATCTAAAATTCATATTCTCAACCAAAAGTCATCCTATCCTTTTTTTTAAATTCATAATAACAATTAAAAATAAATATTCTTTTTGAAAACTTAAAGTCATTATACCTTTTTTAATTAATACAATAATTAAAAAACAATTATTAATCATTTCTTTAATTTAAAATTAAAATTAACTTTAAAAAATATTTTGAACATCCTTTTTAAAATTCATAATAACAATTAAAACAAATATTTTTTTGAAACTTAAAGTCATTATATCTCTTTTTAATTAATAAAGCAATTATTAATCATTTATTTAATATAAAATTAAAGTAAAATATTCTTACCCTTTGCTCCAAATTAACTTTAAAAAAGATTTGAACATGCATATGTGCGTGAGAATTGGAAATGCCAATATTGTGAGGTTACAAGAACTTTCATGTCAATTAGTTAAACACGTGCGTGATAATTTGGAAACCTCGCACATTGTACCATCCTCGCACATTGTTACACTATATGGAATGATGAAGATATATTCTAAGCAGATGGAAATAAATCTACACCTGCTATATACATTGTATAGATGCACCATTGGGATGGTCAATCTCAAAGCATATGAATGATGGAAGCAACATTTTAACAAGAAACAAAACCTATAAAAATTAACAATATTTATCAGGATTTACTTTATTTTACTAGGCTAGAGAAGGAAATGTACTTTGGGGGCTCCCAACTATGAGGTCAAGAAATGGGGACTTTGAATAATTTTCAAAGTAAAAATGTGAAACCCAATTCTCATTAACTTTAAAATTTGTTCAAAGTACATATGTATCAACATCAAATGGTTGTTAAATCCATCTTCAACAAATATTATTACATCTCTTACCTACAACTAGGATTGTGTACAATAGTGTTACATCCCTTCCTTAATCCGCAAGGGTTATCATGAGACCAAGCATGGCCCTAATTTTTTCAAAAAATTTGCAGTCATGTGGCTAGAGGGTTCAATTAAGGATTATCGAACTATGCACACAACATAACTCAATGTAAACAAAAAATAATGGACATTCATGATATACATTATAATTTTCCACAAGGGGCTTACAACATGAGACCTTAGCCTTCAAAGAGATATGGGCATAATTATGTGTGAATTACAAAATTGTCATATGATATTACAATCACACAACATTCTCATATGATATTACAATATAGTTCTCTTGTCTAGCCATCAAATCCTTTATCAATATGCAAGCTAAGATAAGTTCTTTGCCACCAAATACTAACTTGGAGCTAGGATCAATGCTACTATCTTTAAAATGATCAAGAGTGGTGTTTATATAGTGAGCCTTAGCCTTTGGAATGATATGGGGTAGTTGCAAGGTCCAAGGAAAAACTTGATGTTAAATAAAATGTGTATTTTGGAAATGTGTAGAAGGGAACCTTCTAGAATGAATATGGTGAAGAATTTGAATTGAATTTGGTTGTAGTGTATACTACCAACATCCTTGGGACCAATGAGATTGGAAATGTAACCAACTGTTAGTAAAAAGTAGGTATATTTGTTGCAAACTATAAACAACCAACATCCCTAGGACCAATGAGATTGGAAATGTAACCAAGTGTTAGTACAAAGTAGGGATGGTTGTTGCAAACTAGAAACCATGACTTCTGGATTGAATTTTGATGTGCATGTGAATGAGTCTAGAACTTTGATGTGTCTTTGCGATGGGAACCAAAAGTTGCAATGAGCACATGATAATTGGAACATGATTATGGACTTCCAAACAAACAAACAAATGTGAAAGAGAATGTTTTCATCCCAAATGTGAAGTCTTTAAAATATTTTATAATTTATTTTTCATATGCCTTACAAGTTTTGGTTTTCAAGTCAAGGAAAATTATTTTTCATTTATAATTTCTATATTGTTCAAATTTAGTATCTTACATTATATGATTAAACTTGGGAGTGAAGTCAAATGTATTCTTTATTTATATTGAAGAATTCAAAATGATATGGGGTCACATACAAACCACCCCTAAGATTTAATCTAAAATGTGATTACAACCCCTTAATTACCAATAAACTTGGGTTTTTGTATATATAGAATTAGATATTTTACTATTTGATAAACTAAACTGGCTCATAGGATTTGCCATGAAATAGGAAAGCTTGCTGTCTTAAAGGGTCAGATGTAAAATTTCATATAACGATAGGATTTGATGTAAGCTATTAGTGGCAACAACCAGTTTAAGGCTTTTCTAACACTCTTCTTCTTCAGGAGGTTGTTTAAGGCTTTTCCAACACCCTCTTCTTGCTTTTCTAACACTTTCTTCTTAGTGGTAGGACTTTCCTGCTAGCCAATTGAGTTTCTTACAAGCTAGGAGATTGGGTGAGGGAATTTAAAAACCATATGGATCTTTCTGTGACTTTTCAATTGGTTACAGTTGAGGTTGGATTCAACTCTTAGGAACCATCCTGAGTTGTTTGAGGAGGAAAATGATAGGAATTAATAGCCTAGGATGTTGTTTTGATTTTGTTTTCCCATTGTACTAGAGATTTATATGAAGTTTGACAAGTTTCCCATTGTACTAGAAATTTCTTTCCAATTGGTTAGAGTTGAGGTTGGATTCAACTCTTACAAACCATCTTGAATTGTTTGAGGAGAAAAATGATAGGAACTAGCATCCTAGGATGTTGTTTTGATTTTGTTCTACTTTATTTTGTTCATGCTTGATATTTTATTTCTTCCTGCACAATAGAACTATCATCATAACTTGTTAAACAAAATCTCCCTCGTCACCCCTTCCTCAATTTTTTTGACCAAGCATTGAAAAAAAGTCACTTTTATTGTCCTAAAAATGTCTAATAAACACAAGGTTTTCACAGCCTATAAGTATTAAGCGAATTGCTTTTTCAAAATAACTATTTGTATCAATGTTTCATTCATGTTATTTTGAATCATAATTTTTGAAGAATTATAAATTAATAAAAATTCAATAAATTATTTTGAAATTAAATATTTAATTAATCATATAAGAAAAATAATATTACATAATAATATAAATACTCACAATAATTCATATGTCCAACAAAATATCTCTCGGCATTATTTAGATAGATTATTGAATAAGATAGATAAGCTAGTTAATAAAGTGTCATTTACATTAATATAGAAACTTAAATATCAATTTTTCGTATTATGAAATATCCTCTGACGGAGGTGGCTTGCTAAAAGGTTCCTCGCGGTATCGCAATGGGTAACTACCTATATTGCAATATGGCAGGCAACGGTTTGAAGACGGCCTGGCGGTGAAGATGAACCAAAATACTACGGGGGTCTCCCACGGTATTGCAATGGTACCATTATTTATTACGATATCACGGGCAGCGGCTAGCACTTTGCTCTTCTGATCTACAAAACTCTAAAAATATGTCTGAAAGACTAGATTTTTTGAGAGAGCTATGGCTGAATTGTTATCATAGTAAATTTTTGTTGCCTCCATTTGTTCATTTTGCAATTCTTTCAAAATTCTTCTCATCCAGACTGCCTGGCATGCTGCACTTGTGGCTGCTACATATTCTGCTTCAGCTGATGAAAGACAGACTATTGGCTACTTCTTTGAAGACCATGAGACAACTCAAGTCCCAAAATTAAATAAATAACCAGACGTGCTTTTTCTGTCATCGATGCTGCCAACACAGTCACTGTCTGTGTATCCTATGAGTTTGAACTCATTTGAACTTGAATACTTAATGCCAAAATTTCTTGTTCCACTTACATACCTTAAAATTCTCTTCCCAATTTTCCAATGGGTGTCTTTTGGTGTTTCCATAAACCTGGAAATTAAATTTACTCCATACATAATGTCTGGCCTTGTGGCTGTGAGATACACGAGACTTCCAACAAGCCTCTTAAACAAAGTTGGATCAACATTAGACCCTCTATCATCCTTGCTTAGTTTTAGACCTATCACTGTAGGTGTTGGTGCTAGTTTGCACTTCATCATATTAAACCTTTTCAAAATGTCATTTGCATATTTTGGCTGTGAAATAAAAATACCATTTTCATTTTGATTCACTTCAATGCCCAAAAAATACTTCATTGGACCTAAGTCTATCATTTCAAATTCTTTCTTCATGTCTGGCTTGAATAGATCAATTGACAAATTGCCAGTGAAAATTAAATCATCAACATATAAGCATACTATCATTATTTCACCTTCTTCATTCATTTTTGTATACAGTGTGGGCTCACTGCTACATTTATTAAATCCATTCAGTAAAAGATAACTGTCTAGTTTGCTATACCAAGCTCTTGGGGCTTGTTTCAATCCATATAGTGTCTTTTTTAATTTGTAAACTTTTTCTTCTTGACCCAGATTTTCATACCCAGGTGGCTGATCCACATAAATTTCTTCTTCTAAATAACTATTTAAAAAAGCTGACTTTACATCCATTTGAGATACAAACCACTTATTCTAAGCTGCTAAAGCTAAAATCATCCTTATAGTATACAATTGTGCTATAGGTGCAAATGTCTCATTGTAATCAATTCCATGCTATTGTGAATAGCCCTTTACAACCAATCTTGCTTTAAGCTTCTGAACTTCATCTTTTTCATTCAATTTGGTTTTATAAACCCATTTCACTTCAATGACATCTTTATCTTTTGGAAGACTGACTAGATCCCATGTCTGATTTTTTTCAATTGCTTCAATCTCCATCCATAGCATTTACCCATTTATCATGTTTGACTGCATCTTCAAAATGAACTGGATCTTCTATTTGAGAATAAAATGCAGAAAGAAAAATCTGATCTGAATTATTCTCACCTTCATTTTGCTCATATATATCTCTTATGCTTCTGATTTTCTGTCTTCTTAGACTTGCCAATGTAGGATTTGACATATCACTTGAATTTGTGGAAAGTGGACCCAATGGTCCTACTGTAGATGGTGTTTGTTGTCCTCTTCTTGGACTGCTTCCTTGAATGCATGATGTTGTTCTTACAATCGATGCTGGTGTCACTTATGGACTACTTTGCTGAGCTTGAATGGGAGTGGTAGGAGTCACAATAGCTGGAATATTTGTTGATGTTGAAACTTCATTCTCCTCTTGAAGTATACTGGCTGAAATATTGACTGTCTTCTTTATGCTTCCATCCCATGCTTCATCTTCTACAAATTGTACATCTCTGTTAATTATAACTTTCTTTGTTGTTGGATTATAGAGCTTATAAGCTTTGGATTCTTCACTGTATCCAACAAATATACATTTTTTTTCTTTGTTATCTAGCTTCCTTCTCAATTCATCAGGTACATGTGCACATGCTACACATCCAAATACTCTCATGTGAGTAACATTATGTTTTCTTCTTGTCCATGCTTCTTCAGGTACCATATTCATGACACTTTTTGTTGGACACCTATTCATTATATAGGCTGCACAAGATATTGCTTCTGCCCAATATTCATTTGACAAATGTTTGGCTTTCAACATGCTTCTAGCCATTTCCATGATTGTTCTATTTTTCCTTTCAGCTACTCCATTTTGCTGAGGTGTGTATCTAGTTGTGAACTACTTGTGAATTCCATGATCTTTGCAAAAATTAAAAAATTCTCTTGAAATATATTCACCACCTCTATCTGTTCTCAACACTTTGATATAATAACCACTTTATTTTTCAACCAAATTCTTGAACTGACGAAACAAATCAAACACTTCATTTTTTTGCTTTAAAAAATAAACCCATGTTTTTCTTGAATAATCATCAATGAATGTCACAAAATAAAAACTACCACCTATTGAAGGTGTTTGCATAGGTCCACACAAATCTGAATGTATAATTTCCAAAGGGGCTTTTGTTCTAGTTGACTTTTCTGCTGGAAATGATTCTCTATGTTGTTTTACTAAAATGCACCCTTCACATACCCTTTCTAATTTTTCTATTAAAGGTAGTCCCTTGACCATGCTTTTCCTATGAAATAAATTTAAACCTCCAAAGTTGAAATACCCAAATCTCAGGTGCCATAACCAGTTTTCATCTTTTATCTTAGCTTGAAAGATTGTCTGCACTACTGCTGTAGTTTCTTCTCTACCTACTTGTGAATTCATTAAGTGTTGTGCTTGAGCATAATTTATATTCAAATTTGGCCTTATCTTTAAGGAAAACATTCTGTTGTTTGTCATTCTGACTTTTGCAATAAGCTGGTTGCTTGGGTATTTGTCTAAAATTGTGCACAGACTATTCTTGAAGGTTACTCTATACCCTTTTTGAACTAGTTGCCCTACACTCATTAAGTTATGTTTTAGACCAGGCACAAAATACACATCTGAAATATGCTTTTTCTCCCCCCGTTTAGTTAGAATATTGACATCTCCTTTTCCCTTGACTGACACTTTGTTGTCATTACCCAATGTAACATCAGACTTTACATTCTCATATAAACTTGAAAACATTTCTAGATTCCTTGTCATATGATTGCTACAGCCTGAATCTAAAAACCATACATCTTTTTTATTTGTTTGAGCAACATTACAAGCTAAAAATATTGTGCTCTTATCTGAATTCTGATTTTGACCTTCTCTTGAAAAATTTGCATTTTGTCTATTATTATCATATTGCTTCTTTCTACACTCATTCATATAATGCCCATATTTTTTACAGTAGTGACATTGGACTTGAGATTTATCATACCTTTGATTTTGTGACTGATTCTGTGTTGGGTTTTGGCTTGAGTCTTGATTGCTGCCTCATCCACTTGAGCTTGATAGATTGTATCTTTCACCTCTATAAGAGTTTCTTCCTCTTCCTCTCGATCTACCTCTGCCTCTTCCTTGACTGACTGAAGCCTGAGTTTTGAAAGCATGCTCCAATGATGTATCTGCTGACCTCTTCAGCCTGTGTTCATGAGAAATTAGAGATGCATACAATTCATCAACTGAGAACTATGAGAGATTCTTTGTCTCCTCTATAGCAACTACAACTGGTAGAAATTGTGTGGGAAAACTCCTTAAAATCTTTTCAACAATTCTGGTATCTTCCAGATTCTCTCCATGAGACCTAATTTGATTAACCACCCCAATGATTTGGGTGTAGAATGAATCTATAGATTCATTGTCCTTCATACATATTGTTTCAAAATCTCTTCTCAGCATTTGTAGCTTTATTGTTTTAACTTTTTCCATGCCTTGATAGGCTATTTGAAGTATGTTCCATGCTTGTTTGGACTTTGTTGTTGTTGAAATCCTTAGAAAAATGCTCTCATGTACAACTTGTAACAGATAAAATAAAGCCTTTGAGTCTTTCTTCCTTGTGTCTTTTAATAAGTCTTTCTCTGCTTGTGTTAAAGCATTGTATGCTATTGCATTTCTTTGGTTCTGGAAATCCATTCTCTACTAAATCCAATATATCTTGTGAGCTAAATAGTGCTTTCATGGTAATTGACCAGTACTCATAATTCTTCCCATAAAAATGTGGAATTTGTGGGTTTGTCAAGCTTGTGCTTGCTGCCATTTTTGAAATTTACCCAGATAATCTGCTTTGATAAACTTGGCTCTGATAATCGAACTAGCTCTGATACCACGTGAAGGCTAGAGGCAGAGGAATTTTCACAGAAAAAAAAATTAAAACTTAAAAATATCTTTAACACAGAACTGTTGCTCATTAATTTTTGTATGCTCACATTCACCTTAAAAATTCAAAAGTAAATTACATATATAAGTATAGGTAAAAGTTAAAAATCACGTGAAAAACATTCACAGAAGAGAGGGCACGAAATAAAATTTATTACAAATTACCTAGCTAACTTTTCCCGAACAAAACGTATTTAATAAAGTGTCCTTTAAATTAATATAAAAACTTAAATATCAATTTTCTGTATTATGAAATATCCTCTGGTGGAGGCGGCTTGGTAAAAGGTTCCCCGCGGTATCGCAATGGGTAACTACCCATATTGCGATATCACGGGCAATGGTTTGAAGATGGCGCGGATAACGGCTGGCGGTGAAGATGAACCAAAATGCTACGGGGGTCTCCCGCGGTATCGCAATGGTACCATTATTTATTGCGATATCTCAGGCAGTGGTGAAGATGAACCAAAATGCTACAGGGGTCTCCCACGGTATCGCAATGGTACCATTATTTATTGCAATATTGAGGGCAACGGTTAGTGGTGATGGAAGCAGTTAGGTTTACATTCCAACAAACCCTAAAACTAGGGTTTCTCATGAAAGGGCTGATATAAATGATAATGGTAAAAGAGTTAGAGGTCAAACAACTCAGAATGGTAATGGTGGGAGAGGTAGGCCTAGAAAAATAGGCCAAGCCATTCGAGTCTGTGATTATCAGAGACGTGGGCGTTGGGAAGCCAATATATGGTATTCTATTATTTTTTATGTCCAGTGCTTCTATGGTAGTCTCTTTGAATAATTAATTAATCACAAAACACATCTACATTTTTGCATAGTTATCATGATGTATAACTGCTCTTTAGGTTATTAAGTGAGGCTGTAAAGCTATTTGAAAATCTTGTGTGCATTTTGAATATGGACTTTTTAATCTTGACTTATGTATTTATCAAATAATATATTTTATTAGTTTTAATGCTTCTGAATTCGATTGTATTCCAATTTTTTTATCAACATCTCCGATCACACTCAATGATCTATCATCAGGATAAAGAGATGAAAAGGATGAGATCACTGAGTCTGATCCGAAACATTGATGAAAAAATTGGAACACAATCGAGTCCAGAAGCATTAAAACTTATTTCATATGGATTGTGGAAATCTAATTGCATTGAATATATTTTATCATCTAATCAAATTGGCTTATATTTCTTGATAGACTTAAGAAAGAAAAGTGTCAAATACACCTTGGTGAGTGCATATAGCTTCTCAAATTGATATTACTTCAAAGTTGGAGATATTTTAGAGAAAAATGTTAACTTATATGTGTAAGTCTTCGAAATAATTATAATGGATATTTATAACTCTTAATTTTGCTTTGTTTTCTAGGTCAATATTTCATTGCTGAGGCTGCTGCAAGGTTAGCACTCCAAACATTTTCCAAATGTTTTGATATGTTTTTGATGGAGTGATTTCCAGTTATGTGATCCAAACTATTACCATGCAGGTCTTCGGACAAAGCTATGCTAGTTACTCGCATCCCAGCTAAGAGAAACTTAAATTATCTTGAAATAGATTATGATATGAGACTTATAGAAGAGGTCAGTTGTGAAATGAATTTAACTAAAATTAAAGTAGTTATTATTAAAAAATAATTTATATAAGAAATCAAAGATATAATTTAAAATTTGTTTATATTATAATTTAGTTTAAATTTTTTATTTTTGATAGGATTCTTTTATATATTTTTTAATTGACAGACACATTTTTAAAGATGTTCAAGTTTGTAAATTTATGATGTTTGAAGGTTTCTAATAGTCTTCAGTTTATTTTAACATCTAAAAGGCTGCATTTTCTAGAATGTCTTACTTTTCATAAAATTCTAAATAATCTTATTGTCTCTAGCATTCCCCTTTTGAAACTAATTAGAACAAAATATAAAATAAAGAGGAGGTATAAAGGAGAGTGAATTATTATACTACTATACTTCCTTAATGTCCACCTTCATCAAGCCAAGCAATCTATGAACCTTCAAAAACTTGACTTCTCATGAATATACTAGTTGTTTCTTCATCACTAGCCTAATATACATCTAGAAAACTGACCAAGGAATTTAAGAACTTGTAAACATAATAGATGCCATAGTGAATTTTTCATGATGTATTACAAAATTATTTTTATAACTAACTCATGAATTTATTTTTTGCTCCTATATAAATCTAGATATATCAGATCTATTGCAAAGAAAATGTATCTAGATATCACAAAGTAAATCTCTTATCTAGTATATGTTACATAAACCAAGCTGCCACCAAGATGTTTATGCAAAATGACATATACATTTTTGGAAGTATATTCTTTATTAAGCTTGCCTCTAGATTGAAATTGGAAGTATAGCATATAACTTCTTAGAAGTATAGCCTTTAGTATGAAATAAATAATCCATCATGATATAAACAAAATTGAAAATCAACATAGTCACTAATTCTCCCAAATCCCTTATATCAAATTTATTATGTAGATTTGATTTCAAAGCATTGATGAAATTTATATTAGGTCTACTTATGAGTAAATCAATCCACATAAAAATTGAAAAGAATAATCCCACATTCAACTCTCTTTAGAGATTGGAATCTAATTTGTATTTATACGATCGATGAACTTGAAAATACTTTTCAATCACTTTATTTAATGTTCTTAATGATTTTCTTAGACCTTATAATGACTTGTTCAAACTACAAATAAATTAATGATAATTCGGATCTACAAGATTGGGTAGGGGATTGATATAAATTTATACATGAATATCTTGTTAGGAAGTAAGATTGTCTAGAATGTAAAGAAGTTTCTAGAATGTAAGAATTTTCCAGAATATTGAAATAACTAGAAGTTGTTCATAAAAAGAACATTCTAGCTATAGAAGTCTCTAGATTACTAGAAGTTTCCAAGCTCCACTATAAATATGAAGTTGTTTATTGCAAACAGCAGTGCAGTTGTAAATTGTTGGATTGTTTGGAATACAAGTTAGACTGTTATATCTTTAGTTGTTTTTATTTTATGCCCTGTTTTGCTCTGTTTTTGTTTGTTTATTACTGCTATTATATTTTTTGGGCTGTTTTTACATGGTATCAGAGCTAGATTCAACTGGAGATTCATCTAGAGGTTGAGCTAGAAATATTGTTAGAGGGTTTTGCTGCAGGAAAATATATTGGTGGAAGTGGTTTGTTTGTATGGCTGATATATTATTGGAGTGATATTTGGTTGCAGGGCTGTTATATTGCTGGAGTATTGCTAGATTTGTTTGAAGGCTGATTTTTTTGCTAACATGGGTTCTTCAAATGAAGTTTTGCCTATCTTTGATGGAAGTGGTTTTGCAGATTGGAAGATTGCAGTCAAGAATGCTTTGAGAGAAAAAGCTCTATGGAGGATAGTGAATAAAGAAATTGGAGAACCCCAAAATGATAGAGAAAAGGAGTTGTGGAAATGCAAGTTGGAGCAAGCTAGAGGTATTATTGGTAAAGCTTTGAGCCTCAATTTGAATAGAAGATTTGTTGATGTTGATAATCCAATAGAGTTGTGGGAGAATTTAGAAAAAGATTATAAAGATGCAGACATTGCTAGCATGTTTTGTATAGAAGAAAAATTGATGAATTTAGATCCATCTGATTTTGAAAAAATGTCTGATTACTTCAATGAAGTTACCTTTTTAAATGCTCAGCTAAAAAAAATAGGTGTTGAATATGCAAAAAAGGATTTTTAGTTGATTGCAATGGTTGAAAGTAAGCTTCCCCAGCCATATAAGGTATTTAAGGAATCAAGGAAAAAGGTTCTTCAACTAAATCCCAATACCCCTCAGCAAACTTTTGATCAATTTTGCAAGTCTGTCTTAGATGAAGAAGTTCAGTTTATTAAAGGACATATTAAGAAGAATCATGCATATACAGCCAAAAGTAACTTTTTTAGAATTGATGGAAAGAAGAATTGGAAAGGAAATAATAAATTTTAAAATAATGAAGGTTCTAACCATTTTTCTAGAAATGATGGTGCAAAAAAGCAAGCTGGAAGAAATGCCATTATTTGCAGGTATTGTGGGGGTGAGAATCACATGGAGAAATTTTGTTTGAAGAAGAGGGACAATGAAAGGCAACAATATAAGCCCAAGCAAGAAAGGTTTAATGATGGCAAGATGGATAAAAATAGCTTTCTGGCTGTGTCCATTCAAAAACAAGGAAAAGGTAAATCCACTGTTAAAGGGAGTTATTTTGCTTCAGATTTTAATAAAGAATGGATTCTAGATTCAGGAGCATCTTATCACATGACTGGAGAAAGATCTTTATTTGTTGATTTTAATGAAGAAATGAATTCAGATCAAGAAATAACTATTGGTAATAAAATGAAGCTTCCAGTTTTAGGAACGAGAACTGTTAATGTGACAAATGGGACTTTGAAAAATGTTTTATTGGTAAAAGGATTAGGGGTAAATCTTATTTCAGTATATAAAATTATTCAGGCTGGATATGAGTTTGTTGTCAATGTTGATCAAGTTATTGTTAGAGATAAAAAAACCCAAGCAATATAATTGTTATTGGTAGAGTTGATCATGAAGAGAGTCTATTTAAATTTGTGAGGTTTGTTGATGATAAATACACACTCTCTCATTTTTTTATTGCTCAGACTGATTATATGTCAGAACTTTGGCATGCTAGACTTGGACATATAAATTATAGAAAATTATAAGATATGGTTAGAATGGATATGGTTAGAGGATTAACAAATATTTCAGCTTGTGAAGGTGTTTGTGAAGGATGTGTGTTAGGGAAACATCACTGAGAACCTTTTGATTCAGGTAAAGCATGGAGAGTTAATCATCCACTACAACTCATTCATAGTGACTTATGTGAACCAGGTTATACTTCACTTTCAGGTGCCAGGTACCTTCTCACTTTTATTGATGATTATAGCACGAGAGTATGTGTTTATTTTCTTGAAAAAAAAAATGAAGTATTTGAAGTTTTTCAGAAATTTAAGGCATTAGTTGAAAATCAAAGTGGTAAAAGAATTAAATGCTTAAGCATAGATAATGGGGGTGAATATTGTAATTATGCATTTGAATCATTTTGTGAAAGTTGTGGTATTAAAGTGCAAAGAACAACTTCATATACCCCTCAACAAAATAGAGTGGTTGAACGAATGAATAGAACTCTTTTAGAGATGACTCGTTGTATGTTGCATTTTAATTTTGGGGTTTGGCTGTCTCTTGTGCTGCACATATTGTGAATAGAATTCCTACTAAAGCCCTCAAATATGTTACTCCTGAAGAAGCATGGAGTGGAAAAAAGCCTTATGTTGGGTATTTTAAGGTGTTTGGATGTCTTACTTGGGCACACATTCCTGATGAAAAGAGAAAAAAATTAGAACCAAAAGGTCATAAGTGTTTGTTTATGGGTTATAGCAAAGATTTAAAGGCTTACAAGTTATATGATTTGACAACAAACAAGGTCTTTGTTAGTAGAGATGTAAAGTTTGATGAAGAATCACAACTTATACCCACTTCTCATTCTACAACAGCAAATGCTTCCAACCTTTCAAATATTTTAAAAGGAAATATTGATGAGGATGAGTTGTGCACTTCTACAAATGATGAAAATATCATTGAAAATGAAACAACTAATGTTTTTGACCAGCCATTTTCTGCATGTAGTGACAATGAAGAAGAAGACTTTTCAGCTAGACAAAAGATAAGGAGCATTGAAGATATATATTAGCAAGGATCAAAACTTCAAGGAAGGAATGGTAGTGCTTTTATGGCCAAAGTATTACAGATTGATGATCCAATTTCATATGAGCAAGCTAGAGGGAAGAGAAAATGGGAGCAACCTATGAAAGAAGAATATGGTTTAGACTGGGGTGGTGATATAAATGACCAAAAATATGTTGGAAGCTATGATTTTCATCTTGCGTCAAGTCCAATTACATGGAGCAGCAAAAGGAAAACTACTACATCATTGTCTTCTTGTGGAACAAAATATAGAGTAGCAAAAGACGTAGGAAAGAAAACAATTTGGATTCGAAAGGTGAACATTAAGGGGGGATAGTGTTATAATGTTCTCCTCTCCTTTGTATCTTTTTTGTAACATTCTATCCAATCTTAAGGGGGATGCTAGGAAGTAAGATTGTCTCGAATGTAAAGAAGTTTCTAGAATGTAAGAATTTTCCAGAATATTGAAATAACTAGAAGTTGTTCATAAAAAGAACATTCTAGCTATATAAGTCTCTAGATTACTAGAAGTTTCCAAGCTCCACTATAAATATGAAGCTGTTAATTGCAAACAGCACTGCAGTTGTAAATTGTTGGATTGTTTGGAATACAAGTTAGACTATTATATCTTCAGCTGTTGTCTTTATTTTTATGCCCTATTTTGCCCTATTTTTATTTATTTATTACTCCTGTTATATTTTTGGGACTGTTTTTACATATCTCTATTCAAATAGGCATTCTTCACATCCATTTGATGAGTATGCCAACCAAAAGTAACTCCCAAAGATAACGCAAGTCTAATAGCATTTATTTTACTGATAGAGGAAATTATTTCATCATAATCAATACCCCTTCCCTTTAGTTAAAACCTTTAGCAACTAATCCAGCTTTGAATCTACATAGTTCGAACAATATCCATTTTAATCAATATCTTCCCTTTCATTAAAAAATTTAGCAACAATTCTATCTTTGAATTTTTCTATTGCACAATCAAATTTAATTTAATTTTTTTTTAATTCCATTTGCAGCCAATAATGTTTTCCCTTTGGAAGGGGCATAAGCTCTTAAGTTTGACTTTTCATAAAAGCAGCATATTCCATTTTTATGGTTTGTTTCCATCTGTTCTTGCCTCTAACTTCTTTATACAAGTTTAGATGCTGATTTTGACTAATTAATTTTGTTATAATTACATCAAAATTGAAACGTGTGCTAACAAAGGTCATTTACATCAAAATTGAAATGTGTGCTAACAAAGGTCATTTGTAAACTGAAAGAATAGATTATGTAAATCTTTTATTCTTCACTATAACCAATAAACAAGCAGTTATGACTTTTAGGTCCTATTTTTCTCCTCGTTTCATCTACTATGCCCAAGCAATGCAGATTTTGTTTTAAATATCCAGTATGTGGCTTCCTATAATCCAGTATTATTCAAGGGTCATATTTTTAAGATATTTAATAGGTATCATATTAATTATATGTGCTACACATAAAAAAATCTATTCCCCAAAAATTAAAAGTCATTATATTAATGCAACATAAACTCGATCATTTCTAACAATAAATAACTTCATTTTGTTGAGAAGGAGTTGTTTTTGATAAAATATGTAGCATTTACAAGGTGTTGTACCCTTCACACAGAAAGCCCAAAGGGTCAAAAAAGAATATAGTTCAAACCAGAACATGAACTAGGAGAAAAACAACAAAAACAACTGACCAACAACAATACAAGAACTAGAGGGGACTAATCTACTCCGTGAATCCGAGGCCATAAAGATTAATTCTATATTATCACAATCATTACCAAGTAATAATTTAATTAAAATAAATTCAAGATTGTTGATGACATTCAAAGAGATAATGAAAAATCCATTAATAAGATATAGAGGGTGTTTCAATCTAAAAAAAGGAACATGATAATGTTTGCCTAAAACACAATCTTCACAAAACACCTTCAAATAGTTATCATCTCTTGTAATTTCACATAGTTTAAATACCGAAGTATATCATACCATAACATTGAAATGCAATCTAAATGAGTAATCAGGATTTTAGATGCTTCATCGTTAACAAAAATAGCAAGCTTAAAATAATCAATATTATAATCCCTGGTACCTATAGCAACTACTTTATTTGGGGATTTACTTTTTCTAATGATCAGTTGATTGACTAAAGTAACAAATTTATAGCTCGGTGGAACACACTTGTGTATTGAGAGAAGATTAACCACTCAAACTTTGATCCACTAAAGATTATTTTGAGCTGCATTATTACATTTAAGAATTTTTAGAACCCAAAACAACCAATGATACTTCTTATCCATGATAATTTATTGAACTATATTCTTCTCCTTAAGATAATCAGCAACTAATGATCTATCACCAATTCAGTCTGCAATCCGTTCTTCAGAATATGAAGCAAAGTACTCCGTTTTGTGAATAGATTTTATTATTGGTTTAGAATTTACCCATGGCTAAGTTATCTTACGCTTTGGATGTGACTACCAAAGAAAAAATGATTTACAAAGTCAATAAAAAAAATTGTTGGGGTTTTAGGTTTTAGTTGAAGTATCATTTTCAGGATATAAATGTTTGGAGAAGCTTACTTTCAATATAGCAATTAAATGGAAATCTTTCTTCTTAAGGAGTGTTCCAAATTTTCTAAGCTTAAAATCATCTAGTTATAAATTCATCAAATTTTTTCTTATGTGAAATATATTAGTAAGATCAACATCTTTATAAATTTTTTCTATTTTTTTCATATTTTTTTGAATGATCTAAACTAACAAATTATCTCTTTAGATTTGGACTCAAAAGTTTGTTCCATGATACTCATTCTAAGAATAGTTTTAACTGCAAACTTCCAATTCAAAAATCCACATCCATCAAAAATAGATTAAGTTCCAATATTACTAGAACCTATAGCATAAGAAAAATCTACCAAATAAAAATTTAGATAAACAATTTAAATCACTGAGTTAAAAACAGTCTTCTGAAGCAACCAACACTTGAATTTTTTTTTGAAAATAATATTTTTATTTGTAACAATACTACCAACCAAATAAATTCTAACTAAAATAACCCCAATACAAAGAAACAGAAAAATAAATAACTCATTTACATTTAAAATCAAAGATACAACTCTTAAATTTACATCACAAATCATAATCAAACATTAACTTTCAGCTGATAACTGATTTTTATAGTATTTCAAATGGGCAGACTTCACCTATTCTACATCTAAAAATGTTCCAAGTATAAAATATTCTAAGATTTCTAATGGTCTCTAGTTTAAACTTTCCAGAGAGTTTTATTTTCTAGAAAGGTGTATACAGTCTTTCAACTATCAAGTTAAGCAATTATAAAGTTAATAACTGATAGAAGTTTGAGTGTTCATTGGAGACAGTTCATCTTATACGTTTTCTTTGTTTTGGCAGTGGAGAAAGATGTTTAATGAGGATGTCAACAATTTTGTTGATGTACTCCGTGAACAATCCAAGATGTATTCAGAAGGTTGCATTAAGGGATTAAATGATGAAGCTGCATTTGAACTTCTGCAGTTGATAGATGAAAAGAAAAAAACTGAACTTCGGAAATCAATGGATGGAAAGTAATCAAAATCTCCCAGGAGGCAAAAGACATTAACTTTTCTGGAATAAGTGTCATTATGTAGTATCAGATACCGCTTGAATGAATTTATTATGGCTGTTGGGTGTTAAAATTCATTATGTAATATACTGGATTTGGGAACTTTGAATATTTTCTGAATCCCAACTTACTGTTAAATCTTTTGTGTGCCAGAATTTGAATCTATGCTAAAAGCCATTCGCAAGTATGCTTGAACATAATATGCAAGGAATGTCAGAGATTAGGGGAGAGGACTCAGTAGTTGTGCACCCTAACTCCACCCTTCTAATTATTCTATGTAAAAATTTCATATCACTCCTAATTTTTTACAGTAGCTTATTTGGCTAGTCCCCTGCTTATAACTTTTGTTTCAGGGCCACATCATCAAATATGATGCTACATCAGCATGCTTTTTGTCAAGGTGTCCAAAAAGACCCCCAAAAAAAGTGCTACCAATACTTGTGCATTCACATCATGGATAGTTGAGCGCCAATGTGGCATCACATAATTGGTTGCTTTTTAGATCAAAGGAATACATTTTGTTTAATTATGGATAATCAAGTCACAACTATTGAGCATTATATAAACAACTACTATCACAACTATTGAACATTATATAAACAACTACTATCACAACTATTGAAACATGCTCAACTACTCAATCCTCTCCCTTATATACAATCACAGTGATAATTGATCCATGTTCCTTCACTACTCTTGGATATGTATAATTTTAGGTTTAACTTTCCCTCATTACATTGGTCTTAAGTATACATAGTCTTCCTAACCCCCAATCCTTATTAGTATCAATATTTTTATTTTCCTAATTCTTGATTCTCTTTGCATTGAGTATCGTTGAATCCAACACCTTTTATTTTCCTAATTCTTGATTCTCTTTGCATTGAGTATCATTGAATCCAACACCTTTATTCATTGGATATTACCAAGCCTCATCCTCTCTCCTTACTATATCAATTATTTATGTCTTAGTTTATGCTCCCTTATGTGTTGGGCATCTCCAAATTTCAATCTCTACTCCCTTTAACATTGAATATTTTTAAAGCACAATCCTTGCTTGTTTCTACATTGTGTATCTTTTAATCCTAATATACATGTTTCATCCTATATTTGGTATCTATGAATCCCAATCGCTAGTCTCTCAATTATTAAGCATCTCAAAAATGTGATCTCACTCTTTCCATTAGGTATCTCCTAAACCCAATCCCTATTCCCTCTTGTAGTTAATATCTCTAATCCTAATCCCACTCTCAATCATGCTTCCCTCCATTGGGCCCTTGTAACTATCTCTATCATCATCGAGCTCTTACAATTTTTTTTAGCATGGATCTTTATATCTCATTTCCTACTCTCCCACTAATTTACCTTATTGGTTTATCAACCATTGGTATCCCAATGCATCCTAGCATCTATGCATCCCATTTCCAAAAATTACTAACTTTAAACCTTAAAAAATTTATGCCATCATACCAAGTAAAAATAATCTAAATAACATCCTAATTATTGATCCCCCAATCCCCCTTACAAATAGACCCTTTAACATACAAATCATTAGAACCCAAATTCCTTTTATAAATTCACCCTTACAAATAGACCCTTTAGCATACAAATCATTAGAATCCAAATCCCTTTTATAAATTTACCCTTTTATATGAAGATCCTTAAACCCATAGTCGTCTATCAAATGCACCCTTTTAAAGGGTCTCTCTTGAAAATGCATCCTTTACCTTGTAAATCCATAGAGCCCATACCCCTCTTGCAATTGTATCATCGAGGCATGCATTTTCTTAGACCTTGGTTGTTCAAATGAAGCATTTCACCTACGAACCTGCAAGACCTAGGATGCCATTATTATACACAAATGAATACAATAATATTGAGGTATATCCCCAAACATCTATTGGCTTGTGTGGGCCCGATGATAGGAATTAAATATATTGAAGAAAGTCTCAATAGTTTGTACATCTTTTGTCATTTCATGAAACAAAACCTAACTCCAATAGCTTTGACACTTGTGTTCATTTATTAAATATAAGGATGAAAATCTTTGGGTTTTAGAGATCAATTAAATTAATTCCATTGATTTAATAGAGAATGGAGGATGAAAGTCCTTTGATTTTCTAATGGTAATTTCATGTGGAAGTTGTATTTGAATTTTAATTTTGGAGGATTTTAGTATTCTAATTATTTTAGCATTTTAGGTATTTCAATAATATATTCATAATAATTTTAATATTTCTAATTAAAAAATATTTTACAAAAACCAATAATAATTTAAAGAAAATATACACTTGAATGAAGTATTGAGTTCTAGTGACTTTTATATGTACACATCTATTTTATAGGTTATGGGTATTTTAGATGTAAGCATTGCACATGAATATTTATTTTAAATATATTATATCTATTTTTACATGTGAATATTTTGGTTTGAGGTAATCATAATTATATTAGAGCTTTTATCTTGTTAGCCTATATGGTAATTTTTCATATTTAATCACAAAATTTAACTCTATAATAAAGGGGAGTAATTTAGACTACTTTTGAGATACAATGTGAAACATGGTGAAAAAGAGGGGATGAGAATGTATCCAATCCACCTTTCCACAAGGAACGTTTCATTGAAAAGATGAGATCCTAGAATCTTGAAACAACTATCAACATAGAGGTGAATTAAATCAAGATTGAGGGATCTTACACTCTTTCCTTTATGCAAGGATGAATGGTGAACTAGATTTCAATTTGAGGGAGGATAATGAACAAACCCTAATCCTAGGTATAACACACAAATGAATAAATTGAACATAAAACAGAAAGAAACTACAGTTTTTCTAGAGGAATAGGAAGCTAAGGATGTTGTGCACCTGGTAAAATCTGGCTTTTTGGTGCTCTCAATAGGGACTCATTCTCCACCAAAGGTGAATGGGTCCTAGTAGGATTTTTTAGGGAGCTCTGAACTGGAAATAGAAGCTTGAAATATCTAGAATCCAATGTCTGTCAGCCCTCAACAGGGACTCATTCGCCCTTAAAGGAGAATGGGTCCTACTAGGGTTTTTCAAAAGTCTTTGAATCTGGGTTGCAACTTCCAATTCTGCTCTTCTCCTTGACACTTTGAATTTCCTATTCCCGAATCCAGATCTTCCTACAATCTACAAAAAAAAAAGACTATTTTTGAGAAAATTTGATAAAAAGAGCAAACAGTGTGTTGTAGTGGTGTTCTAGGTTGTAGAGGTGTGTTCTTGTGTTTCTTTGCATTTCTTCTAGGTTGAAGATCTACCTGTGAGTTTTGGATATGTGGGTGAGAGATGTTCAAAGGTGTTATATCTAGGATCTAGTGTGATGGATCATTGTGTAGAAGAAGTTGTGTGAGCCAGTATGTGAATTGTGCATTACAGAGGTGTCTAGGAGAAATTTGTTTGATCCGCATTTCTCTGTAGTTATGTTTTAGGTCTTATAGATCTAAATAAGTGTTGATAGTGATGGTATATTTTTTATTCAAGATGGTTTGAGGTTTGGTGCTTTGAAAGTTAGTTTCGCAAGTAACCGTGTATGGAAAAATTGTTTGAGTGTATTGGGTGTGTACATTTTTTAGGTGGAAGTTGTTGTGAAGGAGTTTGTTGGATTTTAGGGTGGTTGTAAATTATTCTAGATCATGTTCAAGCATGGTGTGTGGTTTGCAAGTCATCCTTGGATTTGAGGAAGCATGCAATTAAAATTTTAATGGTGTTTACACAGGCAACGACTAGCCTGGTCTTTATACTACTTGCGATGGTTAAATATTGTTTATAAAAGTGTGTGGTTGTGTGATGTTATAGATTGGGGTCCCAATTAAGAAATAATGTTGTCTTCTTTCACTTCCATCCACTATGGATGTGTTTTTGTGACGACCTAATTTGAATTTACACAGTTGATGTGCATATCTGATCTTGAAGAAGGGTTTCAAGGTTGAGGATGGTATAAGTAAGAGTTGATTTGTTGAGAGATGTGAGACATGTGAATGATGTGTGTTATAGTGTGTGAATTTTAGCAATGTAGTGTGAGCTTTCATGTGTTAGATTACTGGATGCAGTGAACAAAAGGTGTCTACAATTCTTCAGTCATGTTGTGAAGGTGTTGATGATGTTGTGGTGGATTCTCTGTTGCATTGAGATTATTTTCTTTGTTTCACATTTCTTCTCTATCTTCTTTTCTATTTTGGCAATGAGCCCTCCGATAATGAGCCCTATTATATTCGATGTTGAAATTACTTTACATTGTGAGCTAATCCTCATTGTGGTTTTTCCCTTATTGGGTTTTCCATATAAATCTAGTGTTCTCTTTTGTTTGATGTTAAGTTGTTTCAGTTTATGTTATTTTCTTTTCATGATAATTCATCGTAACGGATTTTAGGGTTTAATGAATGAATGTGGATCTGAATGTTAATGAGGGTTTTGAAGTTTTAAGGTACGACTGATTCACCCCCAACAAATCTGAATATCATTCTTCAATTTATTCCATATTGATAATGCTTCTAAGAATGGGAAGAATCCATGACAGTAGGAAATAAGCATTCTCCAAAGCTCTGCTTCTTTTAATTCTTCATTTTCCTTAATCCAAATTATAATTTTTTCATGTGCTATGTCTCTCAAAGATGGAAATCCAAAAAACTACATTACATCCTTGCTCACCAATAAGAACCAAACCATATCCTCTTGCTTTTGATAAGATGCCATTTGGCTATATTTGTATGCCCTCTTAGCCAAAATTCTTCTGAGAGTTCCAATACCCTTGTCATACTTCAATTTTACTAGTGATTCATCCATCATAGGAATGGTCTAACTTTGGGAAGGGTAACTTCTTCGTCTATATATTCAATCCATAGAGACAAAATAGACCTAAAAAGCTTGATTATCTTCTTGATTCAATTTTTTTTATTTTGGTCATGTTTGGATCCATGTAAGTGGGTGCATAGTTTATTTTAAGTTATCACTTCTCCATTTATACCATTTTTGGAACATATTACAGTGCCCCCTAGAAGCCACCTTCACTAGGAAATATGTATACAAAATATGTGAAAGATATGATTCATCTACATCTTCATATCCATCTCTATCTCTATCTTCCTCTCTATGTGTCTTCCCTAACTCCTTACCTCTCACTACATCTCTCTCTTACCCATCTACCTTTCCCACTATATATCTGTATCTCTCTCTTTCTCTTTTTACCCCATCTCTCCCTCTCTCCCTCCATCTCTTATTTATATCTCTCTCCCTCTCTATCTCTCTCTCATCACACATTCACACTCCATATTTCTCCATCCCTATCTCTATCTTTATATCTCTCTCACTCACACACACAATCCTTGTTTCTCCTTCCCTATCTCTATTTCTATCTTTCCTCCCTTTCTCTATCTCTCTCCCTCTCTATCTCTCTATCTCTACTTCTCTCCCTTTCTCTTTCTCTCTACCTCTATTGCCTCTATTTCTCTCTCCCTCTCTCCCTCTCTCCATCTCTATTTGTGTATAGCTACTTCTATTTATTTTTTCATCTCTCAATATTGTCTCCCTCTCCCATGTCTCTATATATTCTTATATCTCTATCTCTCTATCACTATATCTTACCATCTATATCTCTCTCCATCTCTTCCTCTCCCCCTAAATCTCTTATCTCCCTCTCCCTATTCCTATATATATATATATATATATATATATATATATATATATATATATATATATATATATATATATATATATATATATATATCTCTTCTTCCTCCTTTATATATTCATATATCTTCATCACTATCTCCCTATCTCTCTCTATCTTTATCTCTTCTTCTAGGTCTATCCATATCTCTCTTTCTACTTGTCTCCCTCTTCCTCTCTTGATCTATCTTCATCTTTATCTCTATCTTCCTCCCTCCCCCTCTATCTCTAGACATGTCTCCCTCTCCCTATCCATCCATCTCTCTCCATCTCTCTCCCTCTCCCTCTTGATAGACCCCTATATGCATTTCTCTTTGCCTCTCTATCTTTATTCTATCTTCTTGCCCCTCTCTCTCTTGCTCTTCCCCCTCTATCTTTCCCTCTTTATATCCCTCTCCCCCTATTGCAAACTTGACATGAGCCTATTGGCAATGGATTCTGATTATCTTCATGATTCAGACATTTTTTCAGTTGTGTTTGGATCCTTGTAAGTGGATGCATAGTTGATTTGAAGCTATCACTTATCCATTGACACCTTTTTTGCACAAACAACATCATTTGCTAAATTTCTCACCAATTGAACTCGTACTATACAAATGTATGCAAAAAAGAGACCAAAATTCCCCTTAATTGACCTTCCTCACCTCTTCAACGTACCCATTGCACAAGAAGGTACAATTGCTAGTAATGAATTTATTCTATACTAACACTCTTGAATTACAATAGTTTAATTCTTTAATATAAATTCATTTCAAATGTTGTTTATATATGCAAAACTCTAGGAATACAAGTTCAGGTAAAGTGTTATATTAAATATCATGATCTCTCACGCATTGGAATGCAAAAATTACCCTACTCTCAATCTTTGAAATGCATTAAATCGAAGCCCAGGCCTTTCTTATTAAACCGTAATCATTCATATGCGTATGTGTGCGAGTGATAGAATTGATCTAATCCACCAATAGGGTGACCGCAAAAGAACATCAAGTCGGTTTGGTTGTTACTGAACATAAACACATCCTCACTGTTATCAAAGTGGTCGGTGCCCTAGGAGTTGTTATAGGTTTTATCCAGGTGAAAATTCTATCCTCGTGAGTCGGCCATAACATCCTAATAGATACTGTATATAAGTAGTTTCAAAATTTGAAGAGCCTTTTCGTAAACACAGCTGCTAGAGCAGAAAGATTAGAAAGGTGGCGAAAAGTACAGAAGGAAATAACACTAAGATGCATTGCAGGCAGAGTTGAAGAGATTGGTGACACAAAAGAGAGTTGTATAAGCCCGTATTAAGGTAATCATAATCTCGCCCAAAGGAGTAGCTGAACTCTTATATTGGCGCAGACTTTTCTCTAATGGCTTCTCTTGATTTAAGTTTGGACTCCTTTACTGTAAGTGGTTTCCTAATCCTGTTGTTTTCTTGGAAATTGTTTACGAATTGCTTTGATTAAGAGTATCATTTATTTTATATATAAATACCGCAGGATACTGAGAAGGGCGCCATAATGGGTCTGATATTACTTAAGAAAGGGTCAGTAGAATTTAAAGGTAGTAAGTTTGATAATGATGATACCCAAGATGCAGGCGATCCTAACGTTGAAATTAGGGCTAATTCTTGGAACCCTAATGATAGCGTTTCTCATACTGAAATTAAAACTTCTCCTTGTGCTGCTCAAGTTGAAATGAACAGCTCTGACTTTAAGATTTCTCTCCATGGGGATAAGGAAATAAGCAGAGAGAAAGGTATTAATATGAACCATGACAACGTATATACAAAGGAGCTAGACTTTATGAATAATCAAAAGGAGGATAGTAACAAGAATTCTGAGTATCTGAAGGATGACGAAGCAAGCAGAATGGAATTACAGTATGAGGAGAGTGATGAGATAAATCTGAACTATGGAGAAAAAACGAACAGTGTAGTTGGAGATGTTGGCAGCCCTGATGACATATCTTACCATACTCAAGTTGAACCTCCTGCGTATGCAGACAAGGTTGAAATGGTAAATCCTAACAGTGGGGTTTCTGTTCATAAGAGTAAAAGTAGAAAAAGAAAGCAAGCTCCAAATATGCACCATTACTACGTACAGAAAAAGAACTTACATTTAATACCTCATAATAGTGAGAATAATCACAAGAAGAAAGATGAACATTTGATGGATAACATGAAAGAAAATGTGAAGTTAGCATATGGGGAAAAAGATGCACTTCATCTGGACTACAAAGATGGAAAAAATCCTGTGCTTCAAAGTGTTTCTTGTGTGGATACAAAAGAAATACCAAGCCCTAAAACTAGATCTAAAAGAAATGGTAGCAATGGCAAAAAGGGGGGTCAGGATAAAAAGAATAATCATGGTGGAAGATATAAGCAGATAACAAATTACACTGGCGTAGCTGATTACAGGAGGACCAAGAAATGGCAAGCTTTTATATGGTATTGTCTTATCTATGTTACAACTTTCTTAATTTTCATATTGAGGATAATATATCTGTTTACATAAAACTGAATATGATGTACTTGTGGTGCTCTTTCATGCAGGATTACTAATGGCTACCAAAGAAGCTTGGGTGAGTTCACATTCTTCTCATATAATAAATTTTAACTTTGTAGACATCTGTTTTGTTTTAAATATTAGGACATGTATATTGAATTATTCTACGATATTTATTACTTTTCAGGGTACTATTACATTCCCGAAGCTGCTGCAAGGTTAGTCTTTTTTTCCCACCTCTCTTGAAAGGAACAATCAATCAAAATATTTTATATACTATAATAATGTTGAGATGTATTTTAGAATAGCAATAAGTCATAGAGTATAATAATGATATGAAATGTTAACAAAAACTCTTTATCTTTTATCTTAAATTTCACTATCATTTATATATCAAAATATTAATATTTAATAATAAACATAATATTTCTAAAATAAGTGACACAAAAAATTTATGTTTCTATGCGTATGATAAATAAAATAATTCTTCCAAATTGATATCTCTCAAATGAGTAAAATAAAATAATTCCAAATCGATAGTTCTCAACATTTTTAAAATAATTAATATTTAATATATCTATACTAATAGACATGTTCCTCTATTAGTCTGAGCTGTGATTCATAATTCATAGTAACTTGTAATCCATAAAGTAAAATTCAACTAAACAAATTGGTGAGTTTAGAATCACTCATTTCTCAGAACAATAAACAGTATGAATTATGAAGTACAGAATTTATATACGAACAATTATTTGCAGGGCCTCTGACAAAGCTCATCTAGTCCTCCGGAGCTCATCACGAAGAAAGTTAAACTATCCTGAAGCAGATTATGACACAAAACGTATAGAAGAGGTACATATTAATTAAATTACAAAATTTTGGCAGTAAAGTGTGTTGTTAGCATAGGATTTGAGACTTCTTTCTCGTAAAAGTACATGGATTTCACAGTGCATGAAATAATGAAACAAGCTTTCAGAGAAAAGTTTGGTAGAAAAATTAGGATGAATTTGTAGGCTCACTATTCCTTTTATTTTGCAGTGGAGATTTATGTGTGAAGAGGAATTTGTCCAGATGCTCTGCAACCAATCAACAGAATATTCTGAAGCTTGCATTGATGGTCTAAATGATGAAGCTGCACGTCAACTGTTAGAGATGATAAACAAGGAAAAACAGGCCCGATTATAGTATTTAAGAGATTGATTTGTACATGGTATATAACTCTTCGTCTAATTGCTGGACAAACATTGGAAAAGTTTTGTCTTCTAAGATGTTGATCATAACACATCACTGATTTAGTTTCCTAGAACAGTTTCAATACTGTTAGAAAATTTGTATATAATAATTTTGTATAATGGCATACATATCTCTTTCTCTAACAGTTTCAATACTGTAAAAAAAATTGTATCTAATAATTTTTTATAGTGATATATATATCTACTAATGTGATTTTTAATGAACCACTTACACAAATTAAAATTTAGAATCTACTACTTAAATAAAAACCAATTTTATATATATATAAAAAATTGGTTTTTATTTAAGTAGTAGATTCTAAATTTTAATTTGTGTAAGTGGTTCATTTAAAAACACATTAGTAGATGGATCATAGTAAAAAAACTAGTGTATAATACTAATGAATATAGTTTTTGACTGATTCATTAGTTTCTGAAGCTATTTTTAATAAATTTTTGATATTTTTTAATCAATTTTAAATTTAATATACTTTTGTAGAATGATTTTTTGAATTTTTACTTCTATGACTGATATTTGAAATATATTTTTCCTTTCTAAAAAAATAAGGTGGATAGAATTTTTAGAAATAAATTTTAATTTCATAATATTACTAAACATACAAATTCCATAGAATCATATGTAGTGTTTTTAAGTCAAAACCAGTGACAAAAGTTGACATCATAGGCAGAAGGGAAGGTAAGAACTCGAGCACCCTACTATCTTGTTTTATCAATGAAAATATTAAAATTAAATTATATTAAATGAATGGATATTTAAATATTAGATTTATTTTATTTAATTTTATTTTTTATTTTTTTAAGTATGAAAATGATTTTCGTGAGTGTAGACTAAGTCTTGATGCTTGGAAGTAAACTTGTAATTCATGAATCTAATTGGGTTATTTTTTAAAATAATAAATTTTCTTTGGTTTTTACTATTTGGACTTGTTGAAGGATAAATGGAACACACAAATACCTTTGGGAAAGTTGTCAAATTGTAGGGATCAAGATCTCCTTAACCAAATTCCTAACAAACAAAATTTAAAGAATTAAGTAAAAGGTTTCAAGATGTCTAAGGGGTTGAGCTTAATTGGTTAAAGCATTAATTTCTCATTGAGAAGACCCATGTTCAAATCTTGCAAATGACATCTAATATGGAATTCTAAGTTGTGACTCTTGGTCTTAAGTTTTGATGTTCTTATCACACTTCAACATGATAGATGATTCAAAATGAATGAGTCAAAAATAAAGAAAATAAATTAACACAAACATATGCTAAGTTGGTTCAGAATGGGTATGAAGGTGAGAATTGAAACAAATAAATTTTGAAAGTTTTGGGGTTCAAATATATGGCTACAAAAGTGAACCAAGTCAAGTACACACATGTATATTTGATCTAGGTGATGAATAATGCATCTACAAATTAGGAATAAATTGATGAGAATAAGTGATAACATGAGTCAAAAATCAACAAAATAAATTAACACAAACATATGCTAAGTTGGTTCAGAATGGGTATGAAGGTGAGAATTGAAACAAATAAATTTTGAAAGTTTTGGGGTTCAAATATATGGCTACAAAAGTGAACCAAGTCAGGTACACACATGTATATTTGATCTAGGTGATGAATAATGCATCTACAAATTAGGAATAAATTGATGAGAATAAGTGATAACATGAATTTAGTTATGAGATACCATAAGCTGAATTTACGTAAGAATATGACATGTGTAAGAAAATTATTATATTCATAATACTCTAATTGAAATTGGCCCAAAACATAAGTTGCTCATGTTGATGCTCATATGTGAAAAATAATTGTAAACGATAATGAATATATATATAAGGTTTGTAGTGAAATTGTGAGACTAGGATGATATAATGAGTAGACAAATAATTTTATTTTATTTTTTAAGCTCTTAAGTTTTGATGTTCCTCTCACACTTTAGCATATTAGATGATTCAAAATGAAAGAGTCAACAACCAAGCAAATAAATTAACACAAACATATGCTAAGTTGGTTCACAATGGCTAGTTGAATGGGTATTGTGTCATAGAAAAATGGCCCCTTGTCATTTTCATGGCCTTTTAGGTCTTGTTTCATGGTGTTTGTCTATTTTGCTTTGGTTTTATGTTGCAACATGGATTGAACATGCATATTTAGGTACTAAAATTCAAAGAATGACGTCTTGTGAAGGTGTTGTGAAGTGTTGCAAAACACTTCTACATTCCTCTAGACTCTATTTATTACAATTCACCTAAAACTCACTTTTTTATTCATCAACAAGTCATATTTTGAAGTGTTGTAAAGTCTTGTAACAAGCTTTTACGCTTTTCCAGGCATATCTTCACTATTTATCCCTTTCTCATGCTTTATTTGGCCTCTTTACACCCTTATATGCTTAATTAAGTGTATTTTTTAGTATTATCCTGACAAACAACATTAAATACAACATATTTCCTGATGCACATTTTTAGGTCCTAGGTGGGACCCATTCGCAATGGGTGGCGAATGAGTCCCCCTTGGCCCCAAATTCAAAATATTTTAAATTTCCTTTCAGGATTTTATTCAAAAATACTTGATATCAGCCTGTGATGAGGTATGAATAGGTAACTAAGGCACAAGTATGTATAAATAAGTGATTTTCACCTCATTTTACATCTCCTATAATTCTCCAAAATGCATACATCATATTCACGCATTCCAGCATTTTACATCTTTTCAAGCACTATTCAAACACTTTGAAGCAGTCATTAACATTACTTCAGACTTGCATCATCAAGGGTTTGGTAAGTTGATAGCATTTGTATGTTGTTATTTTATCATTCCTTTACATTTCATTATTTTATTAAGGGTTTGATTACCAAAAGTGGGGTTTGACCAAGGCAAACCCCTATTCACTAACCTTAAACCATT